>JAGKQI010000097.1:600000-959203 GCA_018806915.1 Phytophthora colocasiae | reverse complement strand
TCACGACAGCGCTACACGCATACTTGGGCTCAAGTCCTGGCAGTGACAGTAACATCGTATTGGGTGACTATTACTGTGGTGAACGATATACCAATGGGAAATCGCACAACACCTCGTTAGATAGTGGTGGCAAGCCAAGTCGAGTGAAAATGCCATACCATCCAAGACGGACCCATTACAGTAGAAAGTTTCCACCAGAAAACTGTACTCCACGCTCGCTGGCAACGTTAGATTCAGAACTAATATGTGCTAACTGGCGCAGACTTTGAGGTGGTCGTCGTACATCACTTCTCGTTTCAAATCATCACGCAGGGGTGAAGTATAGCCCACACCACGACCACACGCTTCTACTCCAAGGTCAAATTGAAGCTGTCATCACTTTCAACTCGAGAGACCCACGCACCTCATTCCTCGACTTCAGTCGTCGCCACTGAATCCTTCGGGCCTCGTTCCTGCCGCTCAGATCTCCCAGCCTAGGAATGGTCAAATTGGCATCATTGTCGAAACAATCTTCCGAGTGCTGACGTCGATCACGCATCCATCGTTGTGTCAACCACCGCTGAGCATGACCCCGTCAAATTGACAGTCAATGTATCGCATCTACCGTAAGAAGGGGGACACCGGTACAGTTTCCGGTACTTGTATGCTGAAGCGAATGCCCACGTCTGGATGCTGGACGGCACCATCGTCAAGAACTGGTTCCCCATGTTCGCCACCTTCCTCACCTCCGACTTCATTGCTATCGGCTACGTGACTGTGTTCTTCTTGGCTTACGCACGTGACCGCAAGAAAAGCTCTGGTGAGGATCATCACTGGTGCTACGATCCTTGGTCTCCCCTACGTTACGATCTACGCGATCCTGGGCAAATCAAGGCTACACCAACCAGTCGGCAACGACGGAGTGGACACGACACTGGGCATTCTGGGCGTCTTTGGCTGGGTCTCAGCATGTTCAGTTCACCGTTCGAGCGCATGAGAGGAAGGTGGCTTACTACCAAGTCGGCGGCTTCTTATCCCTGGATCCCGATTTGGTGGCTGCAGGTGCTCTCTAACAACGTGTCATGTGGATCGCAATGCATCTCGAGTTGGTTCCTGCTTTGTAGCGCAACGCACCGTTATCTGCTAGTCAACGCGGTCAACCCTTGATCCTTTCGTACTATGAATAAATTTCACGAAAAACACACACCGTTGCGCGAGATCACTGAAGTTCTCAGCGTGAATCCTTCAGACATTGGAAGATCGAGCTTCTGTATCCACATCCATTAGACGTCAAAGAAAACAGCAGAAAGAGACCACCCAGTCTAATGAGCCGTAGCTTGCTGAAAAGCCTTCGGGTGTTTAGTACTTCGTAACTGCGTCTCAAGTTTGATGCTAAATCAATGAATGAGCTCATTTTCAAGTGTACCTGGCAGAAAACTAAGCACCACTCCATATTTCCAGCCCATATCAAATCATTGACGAATGCTGTCCAAAACTGTTAAGCACATGGTTAAGCTTGCCAATCTCAAGTCTAGATTACCTCTAGAGTTGAATTAGCGAGCTGTCTCCCAACGGGAGAGTCTCCTTCTACTCAGTGTCCGTGGCCGTGGACATGTCCGTGAAAGGGAAGATTCATCGAGTGCGCAGATAGGAAACTCTGGTTTTCTGCTCGAAGAAAAAGCAGTAGCGTTAGCTTCATGCGGTCATCTTCCATGTCAGCCTCCTTGGCTGCGTCCCATTGCAGAGAAACTTCTGAATGACCTCAGGCATCTCGTGCTGGTAGAGGCAAGCCAGTCGACACTCCATCTCGCTGGGTATAGCAGCCTGGAGTCCACACGGTCCCTACCGTGGCGTAGTATGAACAGCGTGAGCAAGCCTTCAGCAAAATTTCACCCGTTTCTGGACATTTAAATTGTGCCAGGAAGGAAAAGCTTTTCAGTCGTCATCCCAATAGACAGATTGCGTGTGTGCACCTCGTAGCGCTGAAAGAGCTTGATGTCGCTTGAATGACGAAATCCCTGCAGAACCAGAACACCGAAAGTACCAAAGCGGTTACGGGACACACGCGTGCAGAATTCCCTGCACACCGCAGCCATACCAAATAGCCAGCTCCATTACTCCTCGGTAGTACGCATTTTCTGGCAGCTTCCCCGTGAAGTTGCAGTCAACTTTAGAGATGCACGCGTTTTCCACACACCCGGGTAGCGAAGAAGCGCGCCAGGGGCTGTGGCGTGAGCTTACGATTTGCAGCACACGCAGCCCTCCCATGTGCCACAGGATGCGAGGAATCATGGTCGGCTTCCCAGCGTCTCACCTACAGCTCGTCGGTTTGTTGACTTGACTGTGGAAAATCTGATAATATGGAATCAGATTTCAAAGTTAGAGAAGTGGACCATCACTCTTTCTCCCGCGCCTTCTGTAACATTTCCCTCACTTCCGCATCTTCGCCACACAGAGAAAGCGCACATTATGGAGTGATACGTCAGACGCACTGGAAGGTCTACCAACGTCACTGCAGGACGCCAAGACGCTCGTCCCCATGCGTCGCTGAGTCTGTATGCTGATGGGTTATGAGCCTGCACGTACAGGAAACTTGAGTTACAAAACGATGTCTTGTGTTGTAGAGTGGCTGTAAGAAAGAGAAGATTCTTTGCAGATGGAGGTGACCAAGCTTGAGAAAATGCTTTGGTCTAAAGGAATGAGACGATCTTGTGGCTTACAAGAGGAGCCTTCTTTACGAGTACTCTGCTCACGACGAATGGCCCAGCTACTGTATGTCCCTACAGCGATTTATTTGTGATGTTGACACTTAACTTTACCCTTCTGTTGTTTATGTAGAGAGAGAACGCGTCTGAGACGAGAGAAGCTGGCAACCGCTGCGGATGCTGCTGGATGCTGAGTACGGGAAAGATGAGAGTCCAGCTCTTGTGATTCTATTTCCGGCATAAATGAACTGTGGACGCGACTACGGAAAAGTGTGGTGCCTGTTGAAAGACATACTGCTCGGGTTAGTGGATAAGCGTTCTTGGGCTGGAGTTCGGCAATGTATGGGGCTTTGATGAGCAGGTAACTCGACAGACAGCTGCCAGGTGGTACTAAAAGTGGAGCATTTGCAAGAAGGTATGGAATATGGAGCACGGGTGAATAAATGTTGTTGCTGTCGCTTATGCGTGGTGATATGCTTTTAGTTCAGAAACACTTCTTATGCTGCTGCCATCGAGAGACACTACCCCACTCAACTCAATGGAACTTTGAGGTAAATGTGCTGCTGTGCTGGGGGCAGAGATGCATGTTTTAAAACTAAAGGTTTCAAGCTTGGATCACCAGAACGATAAGGCTGAACTTGCCTAAAAGACATGCAAGCTCAATACTGCTGCAGCCAAAAATGCTCAGCGCCAAGCGTTAATAACCGCCGAAAAGGTTCACACAGATCTGCGAGCTGAAAAAACGCTTTATTGAAGACCTCCGAACGGTATACTCTCTATGATAATATTTAAGTCTTTGATATTTGATTGCCGACGCCCTCCCATTTTGGTTTGTAGTAGACATGGAAGAATTACGAAGGCATGGCTCACGAAGAGCACCGTCAAATTGCTATTGCTAATGAAGACGCTAGGAGGTACGTTCCTTGACTTGTGTGAAATGTTCACATTGCTACTGAAATACCTACCTGGCGCATATACAGTGAGCAGCGGGAACTCCAAAGGCTTCTCCAAAGCAACGGTGTATGGAAAGTAATTGCGTTTCTATCGAGGTTGTTATTAATTTCGTTGATGAAGGCGACTTGTCCTGCCGATGAGGACGTTGTCAAGACCGCGAAGGATCTGGAATCACGGCTGCAAGAACTCAGCGTACGCAAATGTTGAGTGCCTCAATGTTTCAGTGGAACTAAATGTGTTCCCGATTCTACAGGAAGATATGGCAAATGTCACTTTTTTCAAGCGAGAGATATCTCTGCGGAAAAAGCAAGAAAGGAACATGCTGGCAATCACGCAATCTAGCATCAAGGTGACTTCGTTCAACTCAATCCATTCGAATAATCTCTCTTATTATCTCTGACCTCTTTCTGACAGGCGAAAGATGAGCAGCTACGTTGGCTAGAACGCCAGCTCGGGCATCTTAAAAATGAGCATAACGAAGCTGCTAAAGCTCGTATTGCTGACGAGTCTGGTACGTGCAACGAGCATGAAGGATTTCATTGACAGTTAATTACACCTACACTCTACTTTTGATTCAGCTTTCCAAGCATTCCGCGAGGAGCACGAAAAGACATTGTCTTCTCTGGAAGCACAGATTAAGGATTCTGAAAAAGAATTAAAGACAACGGAGCGTGCTGTCACCGCTCGGAATAGGAAAGTCTCCACTCTGAACAACAAAGTTGTGCAGAAGACAAAGATTCTTGCAGAATGGGAGGCACGTATTGACACAAGGCGGGATCAAGTGAAAAAATCTGCAGCTACCCAAGAACTCGTCGATGCTGAAGTGCTGAGCACTCAAAACTTGCTGGATCAAGAATTACGTCGTTTAGAGCGTACTCAGCAGCTTCGAGCAGCACAAGAGGTCGAGTCTGAGGAGCTGAGTTCCACTTGTGCAGTGTTAGAGTCAGAGATTCAACACGCTCGCAACACGCTACCAACGATCAAGGACAGTATCACAGCTACTCAAACTGCCATAAAAAATCGCACAGACGAAATCCGCGACAAGTTTTTGAACACCTTCGTCGTGGGCGACGCTGAAGTTCTGATCGAGTTGCTTAACAAAGAGGTACGCATGCTGGTTGATGCAGGAAATCATTTACCTAACTTGTTGTTTTTCGCTGCAGATCGAAAGCTGGACAACGAAGGATTCAGATGAAATCAACGAAACAATTGCACGCAAGACAACAAAGGTTCTGCTCGGTTAGTTTGCAAGATTGCCATCCTGTTATACTAATACAGATCTGCAGCTCAAAGAGCGATACAATGCTCTATTGACCGACACTCACAAGAAATACGGCAAGATTTTGAAACAGAAGGTAAATATTGCCAAGCTTTGATCCATCAATCAACACTAACTACAACTATCCGTTGTTAGGAACAGCAATTTAACGCAAAACAAGAAAGCTTGAAGAAACGGGCGGAGGAGAAAGAGAAGCTCGCTACCGCCTCCATTAGTGAACCAAAAGTCGGTGAGGAATACATTTCGGAGATGCCAGAACGTCAGGGTCAGTCCGTATCTGCGAAAGGTGACACACACGAGACAATGGATAACCTGGCGCGTGAAGAACAAAAGAGTGAGTTGGAGCGGCTCAGCAAAGAAGCCGCCTCCCAAAAGGTGAGCTGACGTGAGCGGTGGGTGGCATACCGGAACAGCTCACACCGTGTTTTTCACAGACGCTGGATGTCAAGAATCAACGGAAGTCGAAAGGAGTGTCGGCACACCAACCAACGTCTGCGCGACGGCAACTCGGACTGAATTTGGTTGACGATTCACCCCAAACCGACAAGGAATTGACAGATATTGTTGCTACTACCGACGTGTCGGCTGTAGCAATGACCAGATCAGCCAAGTCCAATGGTGGAAATGCCGTCCGTCGACCTCGTTTAAAGAGACGTACTCCAGCGCAGAAGGCGGGAAGGTCTGAGCTCACAAATGCGTCTCCGATAGCCATGTTGCATGAAGGCATTGCAGACAGTATTCACAATTCAATCTGGCCTTTGAGGTCTCAATTCAGGACTCGCTCGGTTCTCCAGTATGCTGCGATGAAGACCCTGCAGCCTCAGGAGCTGCACATGATACAGGTAATGTCAACGTGGCCAAGATAATGCCATCACTTGGAAGCCAAACTACTGCTAGGGTACGTTGTTCAGAACATATCGCGCACTCGAGCATTTTGCAGTGCTAACGCGAGATTGGAGCAGGTGGACCAGCGCAACAAGGGCGTCGTCAAGCGCCGTACGCCGAAAAAGGCTTTGCATCGATCCCGCCACCCCAAGCTGAGACCGGATCTCGCTTGGACGCTCACAAACCTGTGGTAGCACTGCTGACTGGACTGCTGTCGATGCGTTCTCTTTCGACTGAGCTTTCGGTAGGCACCGCTTCTCTTTCATTTCATTATTAACACGCCATTTTTGCCCGGAGTTCCAAAGTTATAGTTTACGACCGCGCAGGAGCGAGTTCCAGCGTGCCCACCCTTGCGACACCAAGCGCACTCAACACGTGAGGAGCGTCAACCTTCGCTGGTTACGACAACGGTTGGAAGGATATGCTTTTCAGCCAATCATCTGCTTTGATCACAGCCAATCCAGCCAATGCTGACGCGCCGATTGCGCAGATAGGACAAGTGTTGGCGGTCCCCTTGAACGAGGGTGCACGAAGCTCCATCAGTTGCAAATCTCCCGTCTCCGACCCGAAGCTTCCGAATATTAGCGCTATGCTCTCCTCTCTGATCCGCTCCGCATCCCGCCAGCCTGTGAGCGGCGCTGCTTCTGTCACCGCCATGGTCTCCGCCCTGGGCCTGGCCAGCTTTTCCACTGCTGCGCACAACGCCGAGGAGCCTAAGGTGGCTCTGAGCCCCAAGGAGTTCCGCTCCTTCAAGGTGACCAAGGTGGAGGAGGTGACCCACGACACCAAGCGCGTGGTCTTCGCCCTGCCCAGCAAGGAGCACGAGATGGGTCTCACCGTCGCCAGCTGCCTGATGGCCAAGGCCGACGTGGACGGCAAGGCAGCCGTGCGCCCGTACACGCCTACTAACACGAACGCCGAAAAGGGCGAGCTGGAGCTGGTCGTCAAGGGCTACCCTACCGGCAAGCAAGCACATTGTGAACCTGAAGGTTGGTGATGAGCTTGCTATGAAGGGCCCATTCGTCAAGTTGGAGTACAAGCCGAACATGTACAAGAGCATCGGCTTCCTGTGCGGTGGATCAGGCATTACCCCCGCTCTTCAGATGGTCAAGGAGATCTGCCGTAACCCTGACGACTCGACGCAGGTGGTGCTAGTCTTCTGCAATCAGACTGAAAAGGATATTATCCTCCGCGACGAGCTGGACGCGCTGCAGTACATGTACCCGCAGTTCCAGGTGCACTACGTGCTGGACAAGGCTGAAGCCAACTGGGATGGTTACACGGGTTACGTGACCAAGGAGCTTATCGAGAAGCTTCTGCCCGGTCCTTCGGACGAAAGCTTGATCGGTGTGTGCGGCCCGCCTCCGATGATGAACGCCATTTCGGGTAACAAGGCCCCTGACCGGAGCCAGGGCGAGCTCTGGGGTCTGCTCAAGGAGCTGGGTTACACCAGCAAGCAGGTTCTGAAGTTCTAAGCTGTACTTGCCAACCTTTCGTGTAATGATCGATCCTTCGGCATGTAGGCAGCGACTGGAGCTGGCTAGCTCGTTATTGGCATACTGCCCAAGAAATGAACATCCTTACACCGAGATTAAGTATCTTAACAATCGTGACTCACTTCAACTTGTATCCTCACTGCTGGTTTAACACACTGCAGATTCAACACGAAAGAGCGTCAGATAATTTTGATGCATTCAATGCAAGATTGAGCCAAAGTCAACACGCGAACGAATCGATCCTACGTACGTAAATGTTCGATACTCTTTTCAACTCCACTGTAGCAAACTTTCTGCTCGATCGTCTCGAGCGAGGTTTGGACCTGTAGTCGATACGTAACTACTGTAGACTCATTACACTTCGGAGAGCTGCGTGGTCTCCAGATGACCCGTCTGATTCATGTAAGTGAGCTGCACATTGCCGGACACTGTCGACCTCCATAGCGGTGATGCCGCAGTGGTTGTATCTCATGCGGCCCCACGTGCCGTCCGGATCCACACCCAGTGCCTTGCACACGAACCAACGGATAATGTTGGCGTGGCATACAATCACACGGAACCTATCCTTGGCACGGGTTTGCGTCGAACGTACACCGAAAGTGTTGGCGTAGTGCTTCTGATCCTCCTCACCAAGTTCGCGTTCCTCAATCTCCAGATCCTGAGGAATCAAATGACGGAACGTAGTGCGGTACGCCATTTGGCTAAGGCGAGCGCAGTCAGACACCATATTGTCCAGCTTCTCTCGCCAGTTGCTGGCGGTTGCCGTTCGGCAACGGATTGCCTGGCCAAGCTTCACGGAAGAGTTTGTTCTCACGAAACTGCACGGATCCACTCGGGAATGCGCTTCCAATATGTTCAGCCGTCTCAATAGCTCGACGAACGCCGCTGTGGTACACTGGGAACTTGGGGAAACGTTTGAGTACGAGCCGTTCCGACAGGTACTTGTTGAGGAATTTACCCGTGGCTCGAGCCTGTTGAATTCCTAAATCCGTCAAAGGTCCGTGCATATCAACGGACGGCGTCTGGGAACTGGCATAGTGTCCGTGACGCACCAAGATAATATGCGTAGTGCGACTTTGGTCCACCAGTGACAGATCTGTCGTAGGTTTCACGATATGAGCCTCAGCAGCAACTGCAATGGCCGTCATCCAGTCCATCAACGTCTGCACATTAGGAGCTCCAATACTACGCACACTTCCATTGGCCAGTGTCAAACTAAAGGACGAATTGTCTTGACGTTCCACAGAAGCTCCAGCAATGTCCCAAGTGCCTTTCAACGCTCCATAGCGCTGCTTGTTATCAATAGTGTAGTACGAGAGCTCTTGTCCACGCAACACGAAAATCCGCTACAATAAAAAACTGATCATTAGTATTCGAGTTTTACAAAAATACTAAAGAATCATGAAAAAAAAACAATCGCCAAACGTACACTTACATTTTTCCAGGTCTGCAACCCAGACTCGCCCTTCTTCGTAAGTTCTCCTTCCATCAGTACATCGCTCGCGAACACCTGCACATGCGCGTCGTGGATTTTCGCTTCAGAGAAATTGTTGCTCAAGTCCGTGACGACCGACGGCCGCATCATCGACGATGGACGCATCACAGACGCCATCATGGACTGTCGAGGGGCTGGAGACGCCCCCAGTACTTGCGTAGCACCCAACCCGTCACTATTAGACGTGAAATGGTCAATAGTTGATAGTCGCGAATTCATGTGTGACGGTCGCACTTCGTCCTCATGCTGCGCAGGCGACACAACCTCCATCTTTGGTTCCCTAATGGTTGTGCAAAGTGTTCTTGAGCTGTGCACTGCGGTGGACTTTGCTGTGTGCTGCCTGGAGTCCAGGCCCTGGACTCTACGACCTGCACCTCCGTTGACTAGGTACATGTACAGACTCTGCCCACAAACCGGCTGGTGGCCCGCATCAGAGGAACAGCAACACTGGCTAGTCATGTCGAGGATAGGGGTACATACATACACAAATCAAGTCAAAAGTAAATGTCGCTCGAATTTCCAAAATTCTTTTCGGATGTTGCACCAAGCGCAACTTGGTTTGATTTCGGTGCATTCTTGTTCTGTGCCGACAAAGGCAGCAAAGCACTGCTCTATATACCGCGACAAGTAAAGTCTAGCCTCCTGCCTTTACACTTGAGTCAAAATTACGCCATGATCAATTGCACTTCAATTACGAACTTGTTGGAACTCCAGCTATTGGTGAGCGAACCATAGTATACACTGGGCTGTGCGCGTTCTGTTTGACCTTCAAGCCATCGTCATCGGATGGCAATGGGGAAAGCATCGAAGCAGGTTCCACCCTCGTGAAATTCCCTTCCAGAGCTTCAGGATCTCCTTCTTCAAGTCGCAGTGGGTGCGTCTTCGGGTTGTACATGATATAGAGCACAATGTTGACCAGACTCAGCAGCAGACACAGTGCGTTGCCTCCAAAGAGGAACCAACTCGAGATCATCGGACAGTATACGATCCACATGACGTTGTTGAGAGCACCTGCAGCCACCATCGGGATCGGGATAAAAGCCGCCGACTTGTAGTGAAGCACCTTCCTCATGCGCTCGAACGGTGAACTGAACATGCTGAGACCAGCCAAGACGCCCAGAATGCCCAGTGTCGTGTCCACTCCGTCGTTCGACTGGTTGGTGTAGCCTGATTTGCCCAGGATCGCGTAGATCGTAATGAGACCAAGGATCGTAGCACCAGTGATGATCCTCCGCAGAGCTTTCTTGCGGTCACGTGCGTAGCAGAAGAACACAGTCACGTAGCCGATAGCAATGAAGTCGGAGGTGAGGAAGGTGGCGAACATAGGGAACCAGTTCTTGACGATGGCGCCGTCCAGCATCCAGACGTGGGCGTTCGCTACCATACAGACGAGTGGTAGTACGGAAGCTATCCCGGTGTCCTTCTTACGGTAGATGCGATACATCGAGGGGACCATGCTCAAAGTGACGGAGATGGAGGTGAGCGACGCCAGCACTCGAAACAGATTCTCCACTACAGCGTTCACCATTGTTCCGTACGTTTAAAGAGGGAGGAAGGGGGGCCTTGACGCATGAAAGAAAGTTGCAGAGTGAGCTGAAGCGACGTTCGACTCACAGCCAGTCAAGAAACCACTGACGCCGGAGGGTGTTCATCGAAACAACCATCCTGAGCCAAAACGTGCGGGATGTGTAGCGTAAAACGGATGATTAGATGAGCAACATGACGACAGCACTGGGTCTTGCATGGGGCCTCCTTTGGCACTGGCAGCGTCACAGTACGCTGCCTGTGTATGCTTCAACTTTGAAGCCTTCAACAGCAAATGCATTTTGCCAGTCGATGCCTGGGGATCACCACAAGGGCGATCGGAGGTTGTCAATAAATTGTTTTTTTTTTACCTACGTCTTAGGCTAGGAGCGGAGTGGAGCTAGCGGCGACTTGATGATCTGGTACACCGGTGTAGTAGAACCTAGGCTCTAAAGCTTAGTTCTAACGTGCAACAGACTGCGCACTCCCCAAGCAGACATCACAGACTGTGTCCTACAGCATCAGCTGAGGCAACTTCATGTTCTACATGTTATAACAGGTCAGGCTGTTAGTGGCTGACTTTGTTTGCACTTGGAGCTTGTATGTCTAGCTACATGTATCCTTAGGAATGATTGCTTGGCGAGCAGCAACTTCAAGGAGTTCTGCCTTCAAGTACTCGTTCTCTCTGAGTGGAGGCTCGTTGCCGAAGCTCACTCTTCAATTTCTTATCAATACACTAGGCTACAGTTCCTGCGGGCCAGCCCCGCATTGCCTTGTGTTAACGACTTTGAATTTCTGACCCCGGAATACTACAAAGAATTCTTTAGTAGGTTTTCCATTGAAGTGCAACGACCTGTTGTACAGCTAGTGGACAACTGAAGTTGAAGACAACTCAAGATGGCGGACGCTGGAGCGACTGGTTCTGTACCACTGTTTACCCCGGTTTTACCACCAAAGATAGTGTCGACCTCTCATGGAGCACTGGTGAACTGGAGGAAGGAAAGACACGACTATGAGGCGAAGCTGCACGCGCGCTGCCGTGTGACTGGTGAAGCTTTTGAAGCTGTGGTAGAGTCTGTCGCAGGAGCATTCAACCCCACCTGCTGGACGCTTTCTGCGAGCCCCAGCTCGGAGTCTCGCCAGCTAACCCAACCCACGACATGCTGATAACAGAGACCTAGAACACCATCTCGAGGGTGAAAAACGGCTCCTTGCCTGACATCAAGGACCATTATGAAAGGCGTGAACTAAAGCCCAACATGGCCGAGAGCGACGTGAGAGCCCGCTATATCGACTACTTCATGCTGTTTAATACCATTACGTTGGAGAATGGCTTGACAGAATGTTTTTCTGAGGTAGATGGCGTGAAAGAGAAGTGCAAGTGGTTGATAGCATCGCTACGGCCAGAGGCGTTAAAGAAGGAAGTGAAGCAGAGAGTCCGTTTTACTGACAAGGCTGCCGCGTCCAACGCGAAACTTCTTTTCGATCTGATAGTCGAGCGTGCAACGGAGCATGAGCGCTATTATCAGCGCCAAAAGAAACAGCGACAGGAGGCGTCCGGCGTGAGGCTATTTCGTCTAAGAAGCAAAAAGGATAAGAAGCAATCGAAGCAGTCCGAACGGAACGGCGCTTCAAGAGTCGACTAGTAGAGACACTGCGAGAGTAAAGGTCGATCAGGAAGACCAAGCCCAAGGCTAAAACAGAGGCTTCACGTCAACCTCCAGGTCCATGTCCGAAATGCAAGGCCATGCATTGGCTGCGTGGAGTGTACGGAGGCAAGTGAGGACGAAAAAAGGAGCTCGTACAGAAATTGCGTGGATGCGCGCAAGGCCAAGAAGGCGCGTACCAAACGCCTCGGTGAGCTTTTACCTAACACAGAGCGACATGTGGTATTGAATGGAGTCCTGGAGCTGCCGTACTGTCCTGATAGCGGCTCGGATTTCACTGTGATTGGACTTTCGCACTGGAAACGCCTTCTAGTTGCCGATCCGGAGTGTAACGAAGGAAAAACTTGATACTCCTGTTCGCACCCAGGCATTTGGAGCGACGTGGGTGACAGCTGAATGGAAGACTTGTCTTCAAGTACTAATTCAAACTGCGGCTGGCCCTGCCGAGCCTATGGGATTAGGGTGGACGTACTTATTGTCGACGTGGACGATGAAGAGTTCATTGTGGGGAATGATTTGTTGGTGATGTTGCGGTATTGACGTCGATAGACAGCTTGAGCAACTGGCCAGCCACAACATCGATGATTTGACCGGTGACCCAGTGGAGCTTGAAGCTGACGAAATGCCCGTGAATCCTGATAAAACTCCATCTGATGACGATGATATTTTCGCTGCTGTTGAAAGATTGATTGATCGTGCGGTGGAGAATGGATTTCCTGTGGAACGTGTGGAGCAGTTGCGGACTATTGCTCATGCATATGACGTTGTGGCGCCTGGAGCTCCGAGCGGATCCTCCTGCTAGTGTCCCACCAATGGAGATTCGATTGAAAAACGGGGCTCGCCCCACGAAGTGTAAGCCCCGCAAATACCCGCCTCATATCAGGAAGTTTTTACGAGAATTTAACGCGCGTCTTGTTGCACTAGGACTGGTCTATGAGAATCCTGATAGTCGTTGGGCGAGTCCTGTTTTGCCGGTGAAGAAGAGCGCGGATCTATTGGACCTTCGACAAACGACAGACTACCGAGTATTGAATGACCAGACAGAAATAATGGCTGCAGTGATGCCAACTCGCTGTAGTTATGGAAAATGCTCGAGAAATGAAACACTTTGGACTTTTGATTTCTTGAAGGGTTTTTGGCAGTTGCCACTTGCAGAATTCTGTCAGGAATTGCTGTCGTACATGACTGACGAGAAAATATTCACACCCCGTCGTGTTCCTCAAAGGAAGTAGTGACGCAGCTATTTTCTTCCAGAAGACAATGGAGACATGCTTTATGAGTTTACTTCTACGAGCATCTACTTATCTGGATTGATGACTTGCTGTTGTACGCTGCTGACATGGATACATACATGGTTAAGTTGGGTGAATTCTTCGCGTTACTGAATCAGTTTGGTCTCAAGCTTAGTGCTAAAAAGTCCAGTCTCTATCAAACTGAAGTGAAGTGGTGTGGACGAGTGCTGGATCACCAAGGTGTTCGCCATGATTCACAACGGATTGACACACTTCGGCAGATCCCGTACCCAAAGACCGCTGGCGAATTGCAGCAATTTGTCTGTGCTGTTAACTGGATGAGAGAAAGCATTGTGGATTACGCGCGACAAGTACAGCCACTTCAGAAACGCCTGGATACCGCACTTGCTTCTACCAAACGTACGCGCCGTGCAGCAGCTGGAATTGTGCTGGAATTAACTGGAAGACGAGCGCGTTGCTTTTGATAACGTCAAGGAAAATGCTAGCCACATGTGCTACGCTCGATTTTCCTGATGACTCAGCTACTACCTGTCTGTTTACAGATGCATCAGACATTGCGTGGGCTCTCATTGTGACTCAAGTGGTGAATTTTTGACTCGAAGCTGCCGGCTACTGAGCAACAGCACCGGCTCCTCCCATTGCATGAGCGGTACATTTACTGGAAGTCAGTTGAACTGGACGGTGACGGAAAAGGAGGCCCTACCTATTGTGGTCGCTTGTGAAAAGCTTGACTATCTCTTACTGCGTGTCCAAAGCCTTTTCGAATGTACTGCGACCACAGAAATTTAATTCACGTCTTCGCACCCCACCAGAATGTGAAGAAACATGTGAAAGGCAAGTTGTTGAGGTGGTCTATGAAGCTTTTGAACTACCGATACGTCGTGGAGCATGTGCCCGGCCCTGACAATGTTTGGGGCCGATATGAGTATCTCGTTGGTCTGGTAATCACTCAACAGCGAAGGTGAAGCGTCTTAGATCCCCTGAAGAAGCGACTATGGTGTCACCATCTACACGAACCTTGACAGAGTCACAGCCATCGTCACTTCGACCTCTGGATGCTGATTCTTTCGTTTGGCCCACGGTGGCAGAACTTGCCGAGGTCCAAGCAACTTCGGACGCTCCGGCCAATGTAGATATTGCTGACAACGGCCTTTTAACCCTAGAGGGACGGATTTGGGTACCCAGCACGGCTACAGACCTGATCCAGCGCCTCTGTATTGTAGCGCATTGGTGGTGCACAAGGCCATCGTGGCCAGAATGTGATGCAGACGCATTTGTCTCGGATTTTCGCTATCGATGGAATTACAACCATTGTCAAGACTTTTGTGAAGGATTGCCTATTGTGTCTGCACTCTCGAGGGGAAATGTCATCCCACGCCCATGGGGCGAAGTGATCGATTGCAAAACGCGTAATGGATTGCTACATTTCGATTATCTCTACCTGGGAAGCAGCTATGGCACAAGCAAGTACATCCTGGTCCTCAAGGACCATGCAACGCATTATTGCGAGTTAGTAGTTGCAGACACAGCTGACAGCAGAGTAGCGGTGGAAGCACTGCTGGTTTGGCACTCGCGGTTTGGCCTGCCACCTGAGTGGGTATCTGATTGCGGTTCACATTTCAAGAATGAAGTTGTTGCCGAACTAGCACGTCGTCTACGTACTTTGCAGAAGTTCACCCCGCGTACTCACCTTGGATAAACGGATCCATAGAGAGGGTAAATCGCGACATCCTACAAGTGGTGCGTGCAATGATCCTGGAGTACAAGATCAGCTACAAGTGACTGGGTCTACTTGGTGCCGATAATTCAGGCAAACTTGAACCACACTGCAGTTCCTTCTCTGGCGAATCGTGCTCCAGTGGAGCTGTTTACGGGCTTGGAATGTCCAACACCGCTGCGTGAGTTCTATCTACCGGACCATGGCAAGTTGCAAACTATCCTGACAGTGACCGAATTGAGGAGTATCTCGCAGAGCTGCGCTCCAGCATGCAAGTGATGCACAACGCTGTGGAAGACCAGCGTCTGAAACAGAGACTTCTGAATAAGAAGAAAGAGCGGGGGGAAAATCTCGTTAACTTCTCTGAAGGTGATTTTGTCTTGCGGTCACGAGTGGATGAAAAACACAAGAACAAGTTGCAGGTGACATGGGTTGGACCTTATCGAGTATTACGTGCTGATGCACACTCATTTCACGTACAGCACCTCGTCACCGGTGACGAGCTTGATGTGCATGCATCTCGGCTGAAATTTTACGCTGACAGTAGCCTCGACATCACCAAGGAATTGTTGGAGCATGTGGCCTCGCAAGGAATATTGCTCGCTGTAAATGAGCTTAAGTCACATCGGTGGAACGAAGATATCCAGGACTTTGAAGTGTTAGTGAACTGGAAGGGCTTGGAGACGATCGAGGACTCTTATGAGCCAATGCAGAGCCTCGCTACTGATATTCACGTGTTACTAGACAACTATGTGGCACAAGCCCGAGACACCCGGTTATCTGACTATTGGCAGAAGCTTGCTGGAAACCGTGCACAACGAACTATTTCGACAACTACGGAGACCTTGCCTGCCAGCTTAGCGCATGTGCCATCAGGCAATGCGAAGGAGTCAAAACGAATGCCGACCGGTAAGAAACGCCACCGCCAAACTGCCCGAAGTACTGTTAGCAGTATTTCTCAGCAAGGCGAAGGTACAAATGATAAAGAGACTGGCGCTGAGCGTCCAGGAGCTCGACGACGAGTCAAGCGGACCTCCAGTGAGAATAACTTGCCTCATGGACGCCTGACTAGAGTGGTGACTGTTGCTGCAGATGTGCCTAGTGTTTCGGACGCAATGCCAGCACAAGGACTCTGCAACGAGCAGCGGCATCAACTACGACGATCTAGCCGCAAACGCAAGGCGCGTACGGTTGGAACCCCGTAGCTTCACCAATGTGAATCTACACAAGGTCAATGATGCCGAAGTTGAACCCTTGCACGTTTTCCAGAGGAAGACGTGGGGAACTAAGCTTCGGGGGCAGTGTAGTAGAACCTAGGCTCTAAAGCTTAGTTCTAACGTGCAACAGACTGCGCACTCCCCAAGCAGACATCACAGACTGTGTCCTACAGCATCAGCTGAGGCAACTTCATGTTCTACATGTTATAACAGGTCAGGCTGTTAGTGGCTGACTTTGTTTGCACTTGGAGCTTGTATGTCTAGCTACATGTATCCTTAGGAATGATTGCTTGGCGAGCAGCAACTTCAAGGAGTTCTGCCTTCAAGTACTCGTTCTCTCTGAGTGGAGGCTCGTTGCCGAAGCTCACTCTTCAATTTCTTATCAATACACTAGGCTACAGTTCCTGCGGGCTAGCCCCCGCATTGCCTTGTGTTAACGACTTTGAATTTCGACCCCGGGAATACTACAACCGGACTCTGAGGAGCTCCCTTGGTTGATTGTACACTCGGTCGGTCAATTGCAATTGACAGAGTTTCGTCGTCTTCCTTTTCCTTCTCCAGTAGATCCTCGAGCGTTGCGCTGTAGCCCAGCGGATGTTTGCTTGGGTGGTAGATCATATACACGGTCAATTGTGCGATACCGAGTGTGGCACAGCACACATTCGTGACGAAGAGGAACCAGAGCCCCGACATGGGCGTGTATGTGATCCACATGGCGTTGTTAAACGTTCCGGCGATCACCATGTGAATCGGAATGAGCACACCCGTCTTGTACTTGACGACGTCCTTGATCTTTAGAAACGGCGAGCTGTAGAGCACCAACGTCACGCACACAGCTAAATACCCCATGATATCGTTCACCTGGTCTCTACTGAGCCTTGTGAACACACCCAGACCCCCTAGAACGGCGTACGTAGTGATAATCGACAGAACCACCGCATAAACAGCGATAATTCGCCACGCTTGCTTGCGGTCGGGTGTGTACCGTAGGAAAATGAACATGTAGATGATGGAGATGAAGTCCCCCGACACGAACGTGGAGAAGACGGGGAACCAGTTGTTAGTGAGCAGACCTTGGAGCGTCCAGACGTGGCAATTCGCGAAGACGGACACGAGCGACACGATGTTGGTGTTGCCGATGGATTTGGTCTTGTAGATCTTGTACACCGCCGGTGTCGGGCTCAGGATCATCATGAGCGACGTACAAGCCGCGATGATACGGAATACAGACTCCACAGTGCTGGACATGGCGAGATTGTTGCTGCGGACGGCGAGTTGTGGAATGAGACGAAGTGCAGGAAGCCCATTTGAACACATGGAGAGATGGGGGAGCGCTAGCGAGTGGTTGAACTATCGATCGCTTCAGTTCCAGCACAACGAAAGCCTTGCGCATACATGGAAGCGACATCACAAAGCCAGATTGGATGCAGTTTAACTTACGGTTTGTAAGCATGTGCAGTAGGTTTCGTTAACTGCGGTAATACAGTGACAGGCTTGCCACCGGAAGTATTTCATTAGTGTGGCAATGCAACGACGGGACTTGTTGCTGTTCTGGTGAAGAACTCGAAGTAAATACTACGTAGTATTGCTTGATAAGTTAAACAATAAATATCGATGCAAAGCTACGACTATTCTAGACATGTAACTTACTGCCTCGGGGCGCGAATAATGTGCAAAACTCCGCCTGTAGCACCTCTCTCCATCGAACTGCGGGATTCGAGTGAATCGTTGCGATTAAGCTGGAACGAGCCGCTACGCGAGCTAAAAGCTGGGGAACTCAACTGGTAGAACGAACTACCACGGCTCCGAGAAGGCGAATTGAGCTGGAAAGAGCTCTCGCGACTCAGCGGGAGAAGCGGAGATGGCAATGGCTGGAAGCTTGGACTGGCGCTTGAGAGCTTCTGTATTTCCGCCTTGGGCGTGATGGCGATCGTGATGGCGATATCTTCGTCTGGAAGATTGATAGTAGGTTGCACGGCCTTACTAGGTCGATACATGACGTACAGCACCAATAACACAAACCCGAGTACGACACAGATCGCGTTAGGGATGAACATGAACCAGTTACTGTCCAGTGGCGTGTAGATAACCCACAACGCGTTGTTTGTCGCTCCACAGATCACCATTGGTAGTTGGATGGGGGCTGCGTTTTTGTTACGAAGCACGAAGAGAGCCTTCTCGAACGGCGCGCCGTAGAGAATGATAGCAGCTATGATACCTAAGTATCCAAGTATGCGGCTGATGCTCGCGTAGTCTTGACCCGTGCCACCCGTGGCTGCGATGATAGCGTACAGCGTGATAGCGGCAAGCACGGATACGGCACCGCCTACAATTTGGAGCAGGGTTTGGTAATTTTCCGTAACTATTGCCGATATTGGCAATATCATATTGCCATAATTTATTGCTCCTCAACCCCAATAACATGCAATTTTTTACACAGGTCAATCTTGGCTATAGCCAAATGTCGTTGACATGTGTGGTTGTTTTGGCAATGGATGGTAGCGAGAAGTATCAGCGAAAAAGTCATGACTTGGTCCTGACCTTGCGACCTGATAACCAGCAATATCAAGCGAAACCTGCTGTTATCCTGAAGATATCACCGTTAGGTCATGACCTAAACTGGAGGCTTTTTATTGGACAAATTGTTAACACATTTTATACAGAACATTATTTTTCTTGGACCAGAGAAGCCATAAAGCAGAGAGACCGGAGAAGCCAAACAGCAGCAGAGCAATCGGAGAAGCGAAGCAGTAGAGCCGTGGTACGTGGTAAGCGTTGGTATTCAGTGCTTCAAGATCGTCATCATGACGCAGCTGCCTCTATGTGGGTTATACGTGTGCAGCAGGACAACGTCCAACGGGTAACACAAGGTGCTGGTCAAGGTGCAGACTACGAATCCATGAATACGGGCGTACTTGGCGCTACCCTCGAATGGTTGTGTACCCGCACGCACGCCGCAAGTCCAGTATGCCGACCAGAAGCTCCAGAGTGATGACCAAACTGATGCTACAAAGCCGTAGGTGATGCAGAAGCTGCTGGTGTTCGCTTCGGCGCAGCCGTAGCTGGGCTCTAGGCTTTACTAGCCGTCAGTTTGCGTTACACACGCTTCAGAAGTCCCCGTGAGCCCATGATGCCAAGGTGAATATACTCATTAAGCTTGGGATTAACCTTAAATTCTTACTTTGTTTTTACTCTTCGTAGGTACTTAGAAAAAGCGTCAATACTCCTCCTCCCGCGTTCAATATCAGCTCTTTCAAGCGCGGCATCAATAGTAAGGCTACCACTCACTAAGGTATGCACGTAATTTATCACACAAAGGCGTCTCGAGTAAAACTTGGCTTCTTTTGAAGACTGACGCCACTTTGTCCCGTATGTATTCTCCAGATGCTGGATAGAAGGCTGGTTAGCGATACCGTCGTGCCACTCTGCCCATAGTTCCTTCACCGTTGAAACTCCTCTACTCATAGAGTATTGCTGCGGCGGTAAATCTTTGACTTGTGTGCGTGGAGGGGTGGCGTAATTTCTGACTACTTCACTGTGCCCGTCATGTGCAGATTCACTGCGCTCACGTTCACCATCGACAGCTGTACAGGACCCCGCAACTGGTGTGAGGCGAAACGTCATGTTTCCTTGTAGCAATGAGGTGAGGCTTTCTCGAGTTTCGGCAAGTTGCTGCAGCATCTCCTCATGGTGTGAGTCTAACTTGTTCATGGCTGCGAAATGTTGTGTAGCCAAGTGATCATACAGGAGGGGCATTGCGACTTGGAGATTCTTTTCCACTGGACTTTGGGTAGCTGCAGCAGCAGCTAAAGCTTGGGAACGAAACTGCTGAAAGGAATCTCCAAGCAGCGTGTGTAGACGAATTCGGGCAGGGAGTTTCTCAAAAAGAACGGTGGCATCTTGGAAAAATACAATTCTAAGGTATTGTAGCAAGTCCAGGAAACCTTGCGCTGCCAAATTATTCTCCCACTTGCCAGCTGAAAATTGTTCTTTGCAATACTCAATTTCAGGGAATATAAGGCGTTGGAGCTCCACAGGCGGATCAAGAGTTGCTCGCTGAATGTAATACAAGCGAGCCCGAGGCGGGTGACCAGAGAGAGCCCTCATGGCTTCGCGAGCAAGTGGTGCAGAGTATACACCCTCGCAGGTGTCCATTCCCCATCTACCGTGGCGACGAGTCTGGGAAATGTCAACATCGGCACTCTCCAGTTGGCGTACGCCCTGTTGGCGATTTAGGTGAGTTTTTTTGTTAAACGTCAGCCCAAGATGTTTGAACACTGACTCATAGCTCTTCTTGTGTGTGTTGTAGGAAATAGACTTAGTCCGCTGCTGCCCACGTAAGAACTTAATGTCATACCAGTCTCTGGCAAACTTGAAAGAAGGAAAAGGCTCCAGGTTCACGTGAAAAATCTCAAAAAAATATAAAGCTACAGCTCCAACTGGACAAACGCGCACATCTTTGTTACGCATGTATCCAACATGCTGTAGTTTCCCGAATGAATTTGTTTTTCCGTGCTGAATCAAAAGAACGAGAGCCGTGCAGGGTTGAAACCCTTCTCGATCAAGAGTTTGCGAGAACATGTCGGCTAGCTCGAGATCTCGCACATTCTCTCCTCGCAGAAGTCCAAAGTGAGAGAGAAGAAATGCAGTGCGGCCACGAATGTCATCAAGCGTCAGAAATCCGTCACAAATCTGCTGGAATTGTTCTGCTGATGAGTAGCCATCTAGTAGCGAGCCTATTCCTCTGTCCTCGTAGTTCCTTTTCCTTGTCGCTGTAGATTGAGCTTGTACATTCTTTATGAGTTGTTTGACTGATGTAGTTCGGGGATGTGGATTTGAATTTGTGCGAAGAGTGACTTGTTGGTTGTAAAGGTCGACAATAGCATTAACGTAGCCACAAACAGTTGACCCTCCCACCGTTTTGTCGTTGTTTTTCTTTGACTTCCGACCTATTACAGTGGTAGATAGGAAGAGATGTAGCTTTCCACCAGTAACTGTGTCCCGATCTCGAAAATTTCGACCTTCACACCACTGCACAAACTCAGTTTGATACGCTCCATACTTTCTCTTAGTATTAACCGGACGAGAGTCTAGTGTCGTCTGTATTGTTCCTCTTTCGCTTTCGTCAATCTCAAACTGCACGCTGCGGTCATGTTCACTTTGTGTAATAGCGGTCATCGTTGCACCAGCACACGAGCGAATTGACAACCCCGAACTCCTTGCCATCTCAGCTTGCAGTCTCAAATGGAAACGCTGTGTCTGGAGTTAAATATAGGTATTTCAAAAAGGTCCAGAATCTGATACAGACTTGGGTCAGGACCCATACTACCGACCATACTGATACTCATTAACTATCGCCAAACGGGTGGTGTGGCCATGTTTGCACACAGGGCACACGGGTTATTACAGTTGCTTGTCATTTCCTAACTGAAATATATTATATCAGTTGATTTGTGTGTTGTATGTATGATGTCGAGGAATTCGGACTATGACTTGTGTGTGTTGGTTGGAGAGGTTGGACGCGGTGGGAGGGTTCTCGAGGTAACCCCTCCTGAATCCAGGCGCATCGACAGCAACCAACTCGTTCAAAAACTCATGAGAAAAGACGACATAGTGTCACATATTCATGTGACCTACTGACTTGGTTGACATTGTCGAAAAAATTGGCAATAACTCAATTATTTATTGGCTTGGATGAAGGCCTCCAATCCGTATGATATTGTATTTTTCCTATCCCTGATTTGGAGCACGTACTTGCGATCATCAGCGAATTTGTAGTACACTGCGATGTAGGCGATTGCTGCGAAGTCTCCGAAACCGAAAGACACGACCACGGGGAAGATGTTGCCGCAGAAGTAGCCGTACATCATCCACATGTGGGCATTGCCGAGCAGCGAGACGAACGGGACGACGGAGATGTTACCGATGGTCTTGTTCTTGTAGATCGTGTAGATGGAGAAGGACGGACTCAATGAGACCATGAGTGACGATAGTGCCGTCAGGATTCGAAGCACGAGGAGAACAGTGGCGTCTACCATGGTGGAAAATAGACACCGAACGAACGGGAGCTCGTAAAGGGGAGCGACTTGCGCGAAGGTGAAGAAGGTCGTGGTAGAGGTTGTCTTGCGAGGGGAGGACTGCCGAAGCTTGGGGCGAGGAGGCCGAGGCGAGGGAAGTCACTTGAGGGGTAGAATGGAAATTCAGAAGTGATTGATTGATATGAGCTTACACTGTTTTCTCTACCTGGTCTGCATCCAATCATTTGGTGCATCCAATCACCATCATTCTGTACTCGTCCAATCATCCTACTCGTCTAATCATCGGTGGCGTAAACATCTTACCGTAATCATTGCGGGATCGTATTGGATCACCTGCAACAGCCCCTCTCAATGCGAACACGCTTGAACGCCAAGAGCCGTCGTTAAGTCCTTGTGACGAGGTCCGCCGAGTCCCTTGGTCAAGATGTCGGCCAGCATGGTCGTGGTCTCGCAGTACTCGACGATCACTTCACCGCGCTTGACTTCATCACGGATGTGGTGGTACTTGATGTCGATGTGCTTCGCGCGGCCATGGTTCACAGGGTTCTTCGTCATCTTGATGCACGACTGATTGTCTTCGAAAATCTTCAGATCCGGGATGTTCTTCGCCTGCAGCGTCAAGGATCTCACACAGAAGCTTGTGCACCCACTTGCCTTCTTGGATTGCCAGACTGAGCGCAATGTACTCGGCTTCACTCGTGGAAAGAGACACACTCGATTGCTTCTTGGATCCCCACGACACAGGTCCGCCAAGAACTTGAAACAGGTAGCCTGGAAGTCGACTTGCGGTCACTGTGGTCACCAGCCCAGTCTGCATCCGAATAGCCACGAAAGTCGATTCCCTTGGTCGGCGAAAAACGGAGTCCATGCGACTTGGTACCCTGAAGGTAACGGAAGATGCGCTTGACTGCAATCCAGTGCTCGACTTGAGGATTCTCCATGAAGCGCGAAACGTAACCAACTGCAAAAGCAATGTCCGGGCGAGTCGACGTCATCAAGTGCATGAGAGCACCGACAGCTTCGCGGAACGGCGCATCCAACTTGGTCGAGACGTCACTGGCAACGAGCTTCATGCTGAGGTCGACTGGACTGGCAGCAGGTTTGCAGTTCTGCATGCCAAAGCGCTCCAGGATGTCGTTGATGTAGCGAGCTTGACTCAATGTGACACTGCCATCCGCATTGTCGACCACCTCAATCCCCAGAATGAAGGAACATTTGCCGCTGTCGGTCATCTCGAATCGTGCCTGAGCTGTTTCGACTTCAGCAATGATCGTCGAAGAGCTTCCGGTCACCAAAACATCGTCGACGTACACCAGCATCAGAACGCAGTCACCATCGACAATCTTGATGTAGAGGCACGGATCGTAGCTCGAAACGCGAAATCCGATGGAGCGCACATACTCGTCAAAAGTCTCATTCCACACTCGAGAAGCTTGCTTGAGACCGTAGATCGCCTTGAGCAGTTCCACGCAGTCGTAGCCGTCATCAAGTTCCACGCCTTCTGGAACACTGCAGAACACCTTCTCCTTCATCAAGCCGTACAGGAACGCCGTGACAACATCAAGTTGGTCGAGGGGCCAATTGAAGAACTTGGCCACAGCGATGATCATTCGCAGCGTGACGTACTTGACCACCGGCGAAAACGTCTCGGTGTAGTCGATGCCATACTTCTGCACAAATCCTTTCGCGACGAGTCGAGCCTTGTACTTCTCGATGGACCCGTCGGCTTTACGCTTGATCTTGAACACCCACTTGGTTCCGACCGCGCGTTGGTTGTTCGGTAATTTGGCGCCACGAAACACTCCACGAAGTCGCATCGACTTGAGTTCTGCTCGGATCGCCTTCCGCCAGTGGACTTGGTCTTCGCCGCTCACAGCATCTTGGAACGTCTTCGGCTCGGCGCTGTCACTCGTCTCCACTGCATTGGCACTCGCACGCCAGTACATCGGCTGAGTCGAGTCATCATCATCATTGTCTTCAGATTTGGCTTCTTGATGGTCAGAGTCCGGAGCGCTTGCTTCTTCTAATCCAGCGCTGCGACGCGGTCGACGAACATGTTCACGATCCTCAGCATTAGAACGAGCCTTGCGTTTCCCCCGCCTGCTTGAATTCACGCGTTCCATGGTCGTTCGAAATCTCGAGGTCTTCAAGGATATCTGCAGCATCTTCGACATCTTCATCATCATCCACAACAACATTGGCGTCGTCGAAGGTCGATTCGTCGAAAGTGACATCGCGAGAAATCACTACCTGGCCCGCCTCGATGTCATAAACGCGATACGCCTTCGAACGCTCTTCATAGCCCATGAAAATTCCTTCACGAGCCTTGGGGTCCCACTTGAGTCGCTTCTCCTTCGGCGTCAGGACGTAGGCCTTGCACCCGAAAACGCGCATGTGCTTCACGTTGGGCTTCTCTTGTACACAATCTCAAACGGCGTCTTCCTGGGACCTTGGGTGACGGCAGTCGATTCTTGATGTAAATTGCCGTCATCGCCGCTTCCGCCCAAAACGTCTTGTCCAAACGTGCGAAGTGAAGCATGCTGCGCCCGATAGTCACAATCGTCCGGTTGGCGCGTTCCGCAGTAGCATTCGTCTGATGCGCATATCGAACCGTCGGCTGGACTTCAATGCCATGATTGTCGTAAAAGGCCTTGAGCGAGTTGGTCGCGAACTCCTTGGCACCGTCATGACGCACGAACTTGACCCTGGCATCGAATTGGCGCTCCACTTTAGCGATGAACTTGCGCAGACAGTCTTCACTCTCCGACTTGGCGCGCAAACAGAATCCCGTCATGCAGCCGCTGGCTTCGTCAGTGATCAGCAGTAGATACTTTGCTGCCACCAAGCGACTCTTTCTCCATGGGGCCACAAAGGTCGAAGTGCAGGAACTCGAATGGCTTGTACTTGGCTTGTCCGGGTTACTCGGAAAGGGTTTTTGACCATCTTCCCTTGCTGACACCCGCGGCATCCGCTTGAGTTCTTTGACGAGGTCGGCATTTTGCGCCCGTCACCATGCCGCTCGAAACCATCTTCCGTAGCACGTCGTTCGGAGCATGACCCATCCGCGCATGAAGATCGACACTGTTGATCGAGACCGTAGTCGTCGAATTGGCAGAACCCTTTGGTACTCGTAGCCAGTAGAGTCCGTCGATCAGGTCTGCGGAAGCAACGATCTTCTTCGACGACTTGCGCGCAATGTGCATCTCGGAGCCGTCAAACACCACCTTGAAGTCTCCACTTCGGTTGATCTGAGGCACAGATAGCAGGTTCTTGTTCATACTCGGCACGTAGAGAGCATCTTCGATTCGGACGTCGCGCACACTCCGGTTGGGCAGAATCACTTGTTGCACAACGGTACCAACTCCCAAAATCTTGGCCGTTTGACCGTTGGCAACTGTGAGTTCGCCTTCGTCGCGCAAGTTGATGTCGATGAACTTGGACTTGTCGTTGCAAATGTGGTGGGTTGCACCACTGTCGATCGCCCATGAGCCTTGAAACTTCTTGCCCGACGACATTCCACACGCTGTCGACATGGAGACTGCAAACGCGATGTAGTCGTCATCGTCGTCGCACCACTCAACGTTGCTGGCACCGCGACCACCTCGGCCGCGTCGTGCTCCTCGATTTTCTTCTTTCTGCTTGGTCCAGCACTTGTCGATAACGTGCCCCAATTTTCCGCAGTAGTCACACCGGCGAGTTTGACGCTCGGCGTTGAAGGCCTTCGCTGCTTCCTCGATTTTCACCGCCGCAGTCTTCTCGCCTTGTCGCTTGATATGCTCATTCGTGAGCACCTTCACTACATCTTGCGTCCGCAGCTCTGCATTGCTCATCTCCATGTTGAGTACGACGTTCTCGTAGCTCTTGGGCAGACTGCGCAGCAAGCAGATCGCCACATCCTCGTCCTCCATCTTGGCGCCGATACTGCTAAGCTTCGCGCTGATGTTGAGGACTTCGTTGCAATGGTGAAGGATGTTTCCGCCTTCTGCCATCTCCATGCTGAAGAGCTGACGCTTGAGATATATGCGTCCAGCCTTCTGCGATCCACCGTAAAGGGTACGCAAGCGCGCCCACGCGACCCAGGCTTCCTCGTAGTCGTCGACAACATGATGGTAGTCCGCGTCCATGTGGAGGAGCATCAGACCGAAGGCGACGTTGCTCGACTTGACATACTCGTCCTTGGCCCTGGAGTCCGTGAACGTAGGCGTCGTCTCGCGGTTCACCACATTCCACACCGACTTGGTGAGGAACACGCCACGCATGTAACGGTTCCACGTGGCGTAGTTCTCGCCGTTGAACTTGTCGATGGAGATCTTGGTATCTTGGACAGATGACATGGTACTTGGGCTCATAACCTGAAGAAGGTCGTGGTAGAGGTTGTCTTGCGAGGGGAGGACTGCCGAAGCTTGGGGCGAGGAGGCCGAGGCGAGGGAAGTCACTTGAGGGGTAGAATGGAAATTCAGAAGTGATTGATTGATATGAGCTTACACTGTTTTCTCTACCTGGTCTGCATCCAATCATTTGGTGCATCCAATCACCATCATTCTGTACTCGTCCAATCATCCTACTCGTCTAATCATCGGTGGCGTAAACATCTTACCGTAATCATTGCGGGATCGTATTGGATCACCTGCAACAGAAGGCAAGTAAAATGCAAAGTGAGGAGGAGTGGAAGGGGAGGGTTTCGGCGGTCTGGACGATCCTCGCTTCAATTCTGATTTACCACTTCAGGGTACCCTTGCGAGCAGCATATTCAAGTCAAATCTCTATTGGAATCACCCGGTAATGGTGATCATTGGGTATGTCTCACAGCATTTCTGAAGTTTTTGACACGTCACATGGTCATGCACCATAAGTCGCGACGATTCGACTCCAAGCACCAAAGAAAGCTGAAGCAGCTCTTGCCACGTGCACGTGTCACGCAGACCAAGCAGTGTAAACCTGCCAATGGCGGGGCGGAACTGCTGACAGCCAAGAACTGCCCGGTCACAATGCGACGGTTAATGGATACTACCGAATTTTTATTCGCCTGTCATTGGCGCTAACGAGCACACAGCAGCTGAACCGAGTCCGAGGGACGACGATCTTCCACCACGAGTATCAGCAGCAAAATATTGATGCTGCAAATAAAATACTAGTTTTCTGAACGAAAACTCAAGTCAAATTTTGGTTTGAGTTATGGGCAGAAGTTGCGGTGCCCAGCTTTGCTTAAATGTCGTCCGATAGAGCTTAAGATAAGACTTACCACTACAGACAAGTGTTTTTCAGCCATACTGGACGCGATGTTCATGCCTCAAAAATTGCTCACGACCCAGATACTAGAATGACATCAAATTGAAAGCAGACCAACGTGGCCAAGAAAATATCCACTCCCGCGTTAGTTTTACCAAAGTCACCTATTTGTAGAGGTATGCACTTCTCGTTCGGATCGCTACGGAAGGATCTGAATATAAAGAGTAATATATGCACCAGCGGAGGCCATTTGAATTACGCCAGCTCCAAAATGTATTCCACTGCATGATGCACGACCGTTTCGTGACGTTATCATTTGGAGATTTCCCATATTTTTAACCACACGAAAGTCAGTGAACTCGGTAGTTGAAACATTTCCACGAGCCTGGAAGGTATTTCTAAAAGTCAATTACGTTACATCAGTACATGGAATTGTTGGCGTTGGTCCTCCAAAACTTAAATGCACAAAAGGCCAGCCGTGGAGTCCAAAAGGACAACACGTAAACGTCTTAACTGTAGAAATTAGACGGCTTCACTGTGGTCGATTAACGGCCGGATTACTAGTTGAGATCCTTCCTTACATCACGTTGCAGGATCAAACTCGTAAACAGCTTTAGACTGCAAAACAGACAGGATGTTCCGTAAAAGTCCAGCCAATCAGCACCAATTTATAACCAATCACCGTTGACCTTTCCTGCATATTAGCCATTTGTGTCCAAGCACGCTGCATCATGGAAATAGTGTATATAACATGACCCATGCTCAACCACAGCCGTATCTGGTCACGAGCATGGCTATTTTTTTCAGTAGAGAAGTTCCATCCGAAAACTCATTGATAGTAGATTTATAAGTCTAAACATTCCCTTGAGCAATGATTACTTTTTTTAAGAGCATCTCGAAGGAGTTCTACATGAAACTAACACTGCAACCGGACGAAGGTCTCTGGAAGCCGGAATAAATTGGTGGTGGCGACTTGATTGCATCCTGTTTAGACAACTGCAGAGATAGGATGACTCCTTATGATTGGTCAAAGTCCACCAATCTGCGATTTTAATTCCTGGTTTTAACCAATCACCATAGAGCCTTCCTATCGGTGTGCTTGGAGGTGAACGATCTCAAGTGTTACGTGCGTCTCTGCACGATGCACGCAATGTCGGTTTGATACCAATGACTTTGGCGATGACTTGAAGTCTGGTTCATTTCAGAATTCTCTTTCTACTTACTACTTCTCTATAAAAAACACTCAAGAATGACCTTCTCGGTGACTCTACTGAACGTGGCAACGGGCGTCGCCGATATCTTTCTACGGCTAAGCCCCGTACCGGACATCTACAACATCCACCGTAATAAAAACATCGGTGAAGTGGCTGAGTTGCCTCTCATTACGATGGTCGTGAACTGCCACCTCTGGTACGTAATGTAGCCATCTCATTCTGATTATGCATGTTCTGACAATTCTGATTCAAGGATGACGTACGGGTACGCTACAGACAGCATGTTCCCTCTTTTCGGCTCGCAGTTATTCGGTGAAATTGTCGGAATTCTCTACAACGTAGTATACTACCGTTGGAGCCCAGAAGAGAAGTGCGTTCAACTTCGGAAATACTACGCGATCGCCTTTGGTGTGTGGTCACGCTCTACGTAGTGCTAGGAATCTCGGGTGTTTTCGGTCAAACCAAGTCAGAAGTTGGAACTTCTCTTGGATACGTGGGCTGTGCCTTCAGCCTCTCCATGTTCTCGTCTCCTCTCGCTACGTTGAAGCACGTTGTGAGCACCAAGTCGTCCGCCTCCATCCCGATCAACATGTGCACGATGATTCTCGTGTCCACAGAGCTGTGGACTGGTGCTGGTGTCGTGGATAGCGACTACTTCGTCGCAGTGATCAATTTAGTTGGTGTCTTGTTGAGCTGCGCGCAGATTGCCATCTACTTCATGTACAGACCGGGCAAGAATGAGGACGCAGAGCAACTAGAGGCAGGGAAACTCAGCATGGTCTCTCCAAAAGTGGAGGCGTATAGCACGGTGATCGTCGAAAGCCCAGCGTACTACAAGTCTATGCCATCCCCTCTTGTGAACGAGAGACCGTAGAAAACTTTGATTTGTTAGACAAATCTAATGGTTAAACTGTCTGAATTGCAGTGCTGTTTCGTACATGATCTCGATTCCCTCCTGTCAATACCGTAAACATGTCCAAAGAAGAAGAAAACGGAAGCCTCTCGACGCCTTCATGCGGCGATCAGTAACCTTGACCAGTGAATGAACAGATAAGCCAAGAGCAGAGTCTTTAGTAACTGAGAAAGCAGAATAGCCATTTCGTAAATGCCACGAACACACAGAATCAAGTTAACTATCGGCTTCTACGGTGCTTTACATTCCAGACATTTTCGGTCAGAAGTAGGGCTTCTCTCGGATACGTTGGCTGTCCTTTCAATCTCTCATTGTTCTGGCATTTTGTCGCGCACCAGCTAGTTTAGATTACTTGTTTTTCTACGTGATTCTTGTTGGCAAGATGAATTGTGCAATTGGTTTTCTTTTTCTTCTGGGCTTGGACGCAACCAACTGAGGAATAATCATATCTGGGTGGATATTCTGAAAATATTAAAAGGTGATATGTGTATGTTCCGTTCCGGAGTATTCCTAACGGCGATGTTAGCCCAGGCCTGAAGGTTGAGTCGTAAGGTGATGACATAAGTTGTAGTTGAGTGCCAGCAATGCTCCAACGCTTTAAACTCATGGACGGTGAGGCGTGCATAGTTACAGCTCATCGTCTTGCTACCGAGGTTGTCGATGTTTATTTGCCTTCCTGGCCAACAATTTTGGTAGGCTTGGTGCTACTGCCTTTTCCAGAATAGTCGGTGAGCTTCTGAATATCTACTTGTATACACAGAAGTCCATAATCACGAATTCTGCTTGTACACAACAAATACGTGACATAATCCTCGGTGCACGTCACTCCCCCAGCCTGAGTTGGTCCAGTTCAAACCATAAACACCATAAATCCTGAGGAATTCTTTTTACAATCTGGATTTCGGTCCTCCAAGCCATTCGGGCAGCTTTTCCAGGCTATCAATTTACAACAGTTTAGGAAACTTACCTTGAAATTACCTGAACCAAGTCGCCATTGTACGAATCTGCCTCCATGCCACCATTCAGATCGCTCGGTTTCGAGAATAGTACTTTTACACAACAACAACAAGTGCACCACTGTGTCGATCGCTGTGCGTGATTTTCTTGACAGTACGGTTAAAAGCCTTCACAACCTAAGCATAAAACACAAGTTACACGTTTAATTAGCTAATAACGACTTGGATCTAGCGTACTTCACCAGGACATTTTCCCTGTGAGTGGTACTTTAATTTACTAAGAGTATAGAAGTACATTCTTCTTCCTCGAACCTCAAACCAGGGTTTGGTAATTTTCCGTAACTATTGCCGATATTGGCAATGTCATATTGCCATAATTTATTGCTCCTCAACCCCAATAACATGCAATTTTTTATACAGGTCAATCTTGGCCATAGCCAAATGTCGTTGACATGTGTGGTTGCTTTGCCAATGGATGGTAGCGAGAACTATCGCCAAACGGGTGGTGTGGCCACGTTTGCACACAGGGCACACGGGTTATTACAGTTGCTTGTCATTTCCTAACTGAATTATATTATATCAGTTGATTTGTGTGTTGTATGTAATGATGTCGAGGAATTCGGACTATGACTTGTGTGTGTTGGTTGGAGAGGTTGGACGCGGTGGGAGGGTTCTCGAGGTAACCCCTCCTGAATCCAGGCGCATCGACAGCAACCAATTCGTTCAAAAACTCATGAGAAAAGACGACATAGTGTCACATATTCATGTGACCTACTGACTTGGTTGACATTGTCGAAAAAATTGGCAATAACTCAATTATTTATTGGCTTGGATGAAGGCCTCCACTCCGTATGATATTGTATTTTTCCTATCCCTGCCTCAAACTACCGTTGGTGTAGACATAATCCTTGTTTACATACACTAGTACTATATAAGTGATGTACAGTGTACGTCACTCCCAGTACATGTTGTACATGCACACTACCTGTCCAAGTAGGATCGTAAACTTCTATGCGGTCCTCTGGGGAAATCCCTTTATACACTTTTCAATTTCGGCTCTCCAAACCAGTCGCTTCCTTCTTCACCAATGCAGCGCACAACTATTCTACTGTGCATCTTTACCATTGTGATCGCTTTGGTCGCTGCATCAGACAATACCAAGACTTACCAGATTGGGTCGGACTTAACAGCTGACCAAGAAGAAAGAAGAGTTCATGTACCCTCGATGAATGGTGGAACTGACTCGGGCAAGAAACACGCGATGAAGAATTTCAAGGATTGGTTCAGGCGTACATTCTTCTTCTGGCAGTGAACGAGCTACAGCCGACACTTCTAGTCTCGAGCGACTGAAATGAAGTTACATTTAAGACTTAATTTGTTTGTGATTTCACTTGTGGGCCATTTCTAAACTCCTTTTTCTGATGCTAGCCATCGAGAGAAGTAAAACCGTTTTACATTACGTCAGTAAGTACAGGACCAAATAGAAACGATAAAAAGAAATTGAGATTCACAGTAGTGAATCACAATCCCCTTGTGTTCCCCAAAACTCTGCCACTACGAATCGAAAGCCAATGCGACTCGCTAACACCCTATTGTGCATTTTTGCTGTGGTAATCGACACCATGATGACGACTGCAGAGACGATAGCGATGCTATCCAGAAGAGCTCCCGCCGTCTGTTGCGCTCTGACCAAGAGGAAAGAGACCGAATCGGTGGACCTTCGACCAACGGAGGCCTTGATAGACGCAGCAGCGAGATTCAGGGCTTGGTTTAAACGAACGTTCTTCTTCTGGGAGTAGAAGAAAATGGAAGCCTCTTGACGGGTTCCAGCCAGGCTAAATACAAGACCAAAGACCACAGGAGATCAGAAGTGATGGAAGTGTAACGGGCAGCTTGACGCATTGAAAATATTTGTTTAATGACAAGCATTGACAAAGTTGAATAACAATTTCATACATTTCAAGTGTAGGTGAGTATGCCGGTCAGTGTGTGTACAAGTGCTGGGAAAAATTACTCTTCAAATTAGGGAAACCTTGCTCTTTTTTAGGAAGAAACCAAAACACCTAGGCCTTAAGTTTACGGCGCTTCCTTTCGCAGACATTGCTAATTCATCTACTGCCATTGATATTGGCAATGAAAGGGATGTAGTTGTTGAAACCCTTCGACAACTCAATTTCAATCCATCTCCTGAACACCGGTAGGTTTTGGCTTCATTTTTTCAGGCGATTCATCTCATAAATTTTAGTTAGAAAACGAGAAGTTTATTATTCTTTCAGTGTCTGGGTCTACCGGGTTTCTACTTGCGGGTAATTCCAGGAAGGAAAATTTGTGGGAGACGCTCAAACGAATTATATGAAAGACAAATTCTATCTCGATCACCCAAAGAGTTTAATCTTTGCTTCCAGGAAACCTTCCACAGACACAATCATTGCTAGTTCCAACCAAAATGTAGCTGAGACTCTACCAATTGCTGGTTGTCCAACACAGGAACCCACCGCAGACCAAGAAGAGAGACGTACTTATGTTGAGTCTCCAACTGGCCAGGGAAATGCCCAGAGTAACAACCACGTGTGGAAGAATTTCAAGGCTTGGTTCAAATGGTGGTTTAAGCGCACATTCTCCTTTGGGAACGACAAGCCCGACAAATCGACACGTCGGCTTCGCCATTAAACTTAACCAGAGTGCAAGACTGGTGTATGACGTTGTCGAGACAAATAAAACATGGATGCTGTGAATGTATTGTCTTCATTTCGATCTTTTGTTTTAGTTCATTACGGGAATCAACGCCGTAAACACGTAACATGTCTCGATAAGGACCTGGTTCAGTTCCAGAACTCCCTTCTCTTACTTGCTTGACTGTTTTAGTTGAGAGTCAATGCGAGTCACACGACTGTGCGTTTTTGCAGCAGTGATCGTCTTTGCAATTGTATCCGACGCTATCACGACCGCCTATGATCAGAATGGCATCATGCAGACGAGTTCTCGTCATTTGCTGGAGAACAATCAAGAGGAACGACGTGTTGGCGGACCTTCGACCAATGGAGGCATTGACGAACGCGGCCAAGTGTGGACGAACTTCAAGGCTTGGTTTAAACGAAATTTCTACTTCTGGAAGAAGGCTGAAGCTTCTCGACACCTTCGCAGTCAGGCTGAGTACGAGAATGTGGGAGGTCAGTAGAGCTGTCGTCACACACGAGACCTCTGATCGGAGAAATCAAGCCACAATGCCAAGTTACTGGTTGTTCGGTTAGAAATGGAAGCATATTTTACCGTCGCCTTCATCATCGTCTTGCTGAGCTCAATTTCGGCACTCACAACGTGCTCGACGTTGGCTATAACTTGATGAAGATTCTACTACAATGCGTTGTTTAATTTTCACCAGAATTTTACGAGATGCAGTCGTAAACAGAAAAAGTATTAGCTGGTGGCTTGAAGACATCTCGTCTTAGATTGAACTATTGGTGTGGTAAACAAGGAAACTCTGACAAGTGTATTTGTCACGCTTGTAGTACATGACCCGGTAGATTTCGCTTGCACAATCCATGCCTGAAACAGTTCTAAAGCTTCTTTCTCCGACTCGGTACTGCCTGGAATCTAGGCATTGAGAGTCCCTACCAAATTATTGTGGATTTTTACTGTGATAGTCGCTTTCATCGCTGTATCCGATGCCATCTCAATGACTAACAACAAGAAGAACAGAAGTACTCGCCATTTACTGGACATCAACCAAGAAGGCCCACGGTGGATCTCCACTGGACGGAGGAACGGATAAACGCAGCCAGTTGTGGAAGCTGTTCAAGGCTTGGTTCAAAACAACGTTCAGCTTCGGAGAGAAGAAATAATCGAGAACCTCCCGACGCCTTCGCAATCCGGATGAAAAAGAGTACGAGGATCAATAGTGTTTGTCTAACGCACAATAATAGTGATAGCTGGATGGCATTTCAGTTTCGGAGAACGATTTTTAGTTTCTTGGCTGGAAATGGCTGCACAATTGTCATTTCTGAGTGGCACCTTCACCTCCGTCTTGCGGAGCTGAAATTTGCGTCTCTCGCAACATATTTTCATTGTTTGTGGCCAACGAAATGCCATCAATAACATTGACGAACAACATCTTAATAAAACGATACCACTAGCCTAGCCTCTCCATATCTACCGGAGTATTCACTTTACTAAAAATTTCCTTCGTACTCCACAGGCATCTCCATCCCCCTCATCGTTTTATCGCTTTTTCTATCCAGTGGCGACAAAGCTTAACGATCAGTAACACTGTCTTGATGGTTCTCCGAGTACGGTGCCGGTACATGGATTACTTTAGTACATGTATGTGGTTTGTAGGATTACGAGATTACTCTGGAGATGGTGAGTCTGGCTTTCGTATCTGTCTCGGAAAGATAAGCGAGTCGGAAGCAGTTTCAATTCCTCCTTCTTCAGCTCACTCGACGGGATCCGAGTCAATGCGACTCACTAACGCACTATTTGTGTGCATTTTCGCTGTTGGAATCGCCTTTATCACTGTATCCGACGCTCTCACAAGCACTGCCAATGACGATAACGGTGTGACGCAGACAACTTCTCGCCAATTGCTGGACGCCAACCAAGAAGAAAGGGCTGTCGGTGGACCTTCCACCAATGGGGGCACTGATAAACGCAGCGAGATGTGGTCGAAATTCAAGGCTTGGTTCAAACGAACGTTCTTCTTCTGGGAGAAGAAAACCAACACCACTCGACGCCTTCGCAACCAGGCTAATTACTAGAGTATGAGCAACCAGTAAGGTGTTAAATACACAGATAATACGTGAGCGAGTCCTTGGATAATGTCTCCTCTTCGAAATTTATTAGCATACAGCAATTTGAGCTTCTCCGTGCTGCAATAGATACTTCTGTTGTCTCTCTTGAAGCTGACGGAGCTTTGAACCAATCGAAGCTCGAACATATTCTTGTGCAGGTGCGATATCCTCCTTTGTCAATCCAGAGGTATAGGCTCCAAACTGGCAGAAGCTTTGGACAACTGAAGAGTTCCTGGGATCGACAGGAGAGGGAGTCACGATAGTCCAGATATTATCCTGGAAACGAACCCCTTTAGCTGGTAGGAACCAAGTTGCTGTGCTGACAAGGACAATCCGATTCGCGTCGAAATATCTTCGCACGTAGTTGAGCCCATCGATGCGGACGGTGTTGAACATGTCGAGCTTGCAGCTTCTCGCGAGTGTATTGTAACATTTCGCTCGCATCTGTTAGAAATAGAAATTCATGTTAGGCTAGTGCAAGAATCATAAATCCTCAGTGCACGTACGCTTTGAGGGACTTTTTCCGGATCATTGGAGCCTTGAGACGTTCCTTCCCACAGAATCTCGGCAGCAACGTGTAGTGGACATGCCATGGGCGTGGTTGTCATTATCTCGATGTATGTTCCCAAAGGGTCCTCGGTCTTGTCCTTCGTGGAGAACGAGACCACCGGTTGGCCTTGTAGTGGCGGAAACATCGAGTCCGTTTTCATGTACAACGTCGCTATCGTCATCTCCAGCTCAGCCAGAACTACATCAGTCAGATCAATCTTGAATTCTGTCGATGTGATGACGTGAGCCATAGGCTCAAGTCGACAGAGCAGCTCCATTCCCTGAAAACCAGCATAAAATGTTGCGATACAAGTTGAAAATCAAGCTAGAAAACGACACATACCTCCATTACTTCCTTCCGACCAAGCAGTTTGGACAGCGACAGCTCCAGCTTTTTCTGTCGAGCCAGCATCGCCTTTAATTTTCGATTCGTTTGCTCTGATCGCTGTCGTTCTTGGATCTGTACGACTGCAAGGTCTTCCCACACAGATGCAAACTGCTGAGGATTCTGTGGACCTTGTACTGCTTGTACGTCTGTCAGTTGACGGGTACGCTTCAGAACTTTCAGTTGACCGGTCAATTCAAGAACTTGCTGCCGTAAAACAAGGATCAGTTGACGTTTCTGGCGTTGGAACTTGGTCGATTGCGCAATTTGACCCGGTTGTCGAGCTTTCCTCTTTTTCTTCCTGATTACAGTGTTGCTGGAATTACTCGACGTTGACTGCGTAGCTGACTCCGTCAAACCTAAGGAGTTCGAGTCGTCATCACTGGACGTCGTATTGACTGTCAGTTCGCTGTCGCTGTCGAAGGTCTCGATGAACGCGAACACGTCCGAGAGCGACACGTTGTGGCTCTCAAGTAGCGAGTTGTCACTCATGATCAATTGTTCATTTGGCAGCAATCCGGATAATACCACGCAGTTAGAAAATGCAAAGCACGCCCTTTTCAAACGTTAGGGTAGACCAGAACCTGAGTCAAGTTCTGGTCCGCCATACCGCTAACTACCTGTACAGTAATAGAGCTAAGTTGTTTACGGGGAGTTGTTGATTATGAAGGCACAAAATTCAGGATAACAAACGATGAACTGCAACACAACTTGTATTGCAGTGCATTAGTCTCAGTCTCATCTGTGTTCTAGTGCTTGGTAGGAGGGATGACAGTTACCCCGTTGGAGCCCCAATTGCCGACCTTGATGTCTTCCAGCACAACGTACACGCGGGCGGCTGGGACTTTGAGCTGTTCGGACACGGTCTTGGTAAGGAGTTCGATCGTCTTGGGGTTGTGCTCGGCGTCGATGTTACCAATTGTACGTGCGTGAACGTACGCAGCCGGCTATAACAACAAGTTCGTCAAATCTAAAAAGGTATTCAAGTCAGATCTATTCCATACCTCGTCGTTGAAATTGAACACAATGGACGTTCCCAAGTTCATCTCCACCATCATGAACGGTGCTGGGACGCCCCACGCCTCGTTCAGTGTCTTCGCAATGGCGTTGCTAGCAGCAACAACGTCCACACTGTCCTTAGCGATGTTGCTGGTGATGCGAGCGTACGGCATGATCGAAAGTAGAAAAAAATCTTGAGGTGAAGATGAAGGAAAATTCAAGAATGCGCTATCAACTTCTTCTCTGGTGCAGCATTGAAAGCTTACGGTGAACTCCGGATTACGAGTACAGTTTGGAAAACCTTCTATTTTGAATTAGTTTAAATATATAAACTTTGACTCCAGTGATGCTTATGAAGGTTTCCGCTGACCAATCAGAACACGGGCCTATAGTGCCTATTTTAAATACCTATTAAAAAACAGTACCTATTCATAATCGTATCTTTCAAAAGGTCATTTTCCGAAAAGTATCCATACCTCATCGTCATGACAAGACCCTATAGCTCTCTTTGGCCACGTATGCTATTGTTTCTCTTCATTGTTGCAGTGTTATCGTCTGTCGGTTTATCTGGTCGTCATTCGATCCGAAATTCACGTAAATTGGGAGGATTTACGTCCAATGTGACGGTGGAACAGTACCAGGACGCTTTACAGAACATTCAGAACGCTAATGTTTCGGAAAGTCTCGAATTGCTCGGGAAATTGACGTTGAAGAGATACGAGTTCAAATACGACTCGGTCGAAGGTCGTAGCACCTTATTAGGGGTTCTAGGGCCGGAGTTGAAAGCTTTAGCCCCCGAAATCGTGCAGGTACTCCCTGAACGCTTTGTCTTCGATCGACAAGGTCGTGGGAAGGTCATGTTACAGGATTTCCATGTAGTGGACAAGGATGCACTGTATATGCACAATTTGGGAGCTACTCAGCAGCTTCTACTTGATTTCAAACGTCAAGAAGAAGAGATTTTCGGACTTCGACAACTGACAGTCGTTCAGCAAGAGAAGATCAAAGAATTACAGGAGTATCTGGAGCAGGAAGCAAGTGCGCAGCTTGTACAGAGGAGATTGATTGCAGAAGCGCAAGTTGCAAAGGCGGAGAAGCTTATTGAAGAAGTGAAAGTTCGTGGAGAAGAAGAACGGAAGACGCTGGACTTGAAACGAGACCATGAACTTCAAGTGGAGAACGAGAGGCACTCGTTAGAGAAAGAGAGAATGAAAGAAGAGAACTTGGTACGCAGAGATCAGAACCGAGATCTCGTTCAGCTTCAAGAAGAATCTAATATCCGTCTTGAAAGAACGAGAAGAGAGACGGAGGAGGTTTTGAAAGAGAAACAACTGGCAGCAGATCATACTCGAGCTCTGTTGGAGCAGAACACCACGTTAGAGAAGGCAGCGATCGATGTGGAAGGTCGGATCCGACAACAACGAGCGAATCAGGACATCGAGATGGCTCAGCTCCACCAGCGACTGGAAGCGGACCGAGTGAAGCTCATGCAGGCACTTCAAGCTACTTTTGACAACCTTGGTCAAGGCATTTCCGTTTTATTGGCGGATAAAGAGAAGCTCATCAAGTTTGTGGGTGGATTTGTGGCTCTTGCGGCTGGGATATACCTCAGTAGAGAGATCATTCGCATCGTGGGGAAGCTCATCGAGCAGAGATTAGGGAAACCGTCTCTGGTACGAGAAACGTCTCGATCTTCTGGAGCTTTTGGCTTTCTTAGCGCTTTATTTCATCGGAAATCAGCTAAAGGCCAAGATGAATTGGCTGATGTGGTACTCCGTAGTACCTTAGAGACTCGTGTCTTCGAAATCGCTAGGTCTACCCGTAACGCTATGCTTCACGGTGCTCCATACCGACATTTACTGCTCTACGGACCTCCTGGAACTGGTAAAACGATGGTAGCTAAGCGTCTTGCAAGAGCTTCTGGGATGGATTACGCTATTCTAAGTGGTGGGGACGTGGGTCCATTAGGTTCCGACGCTGTGACGGAGCTTCATGCGCTCTTTAAATGGGCCAATTCGTCTCCACGTGGTGTTCTCATCTTCATTGATGAAGCTGAAGCTTTTCTCGGCTGTCGAGCTACTCGAAAGACCCATATGAGTGAAGCCATGAGGAATGCCCTGAATGCTTTACTGTATCATACTGGCACTCAATCCAAGAAATTCCTCTTGGTAGTGGCAACAAATAGGCCCGAGGACCTTGATACAGCTGTGACCGACCGTATTGACGACGCTCTTCACTTTGATTTACCTGAGGAGAAAGAGCGTGTACGTCTACTACAAATGTACTTTAACGAGTACGTAGCTCACCTTGCTGCTCCACCTGTAAGTACAAGTCTGACTGGGAAAATGGACAAAGCATCCGTCAGTACGTTACCAGTATTGGATGCGAGAGTCATGACTCAGTATGGAGAGATTACAGTGGGTATGAGCGGCCGAGAGATTGCCAAGATGATGCTGTACATGCAGAGTATTGTATATGCTCAGGATGAAGTGATGGTGACCCAGAAACTGGTAGACCGAGTGGTTAAAGAGAAGGTGGACGAACACAAACGCAAACAGGAACTCAAGAACTATAGCGACAGGTAAAAAACGTATGTTCGACTCATAATCTGTGAGTTTCCATAGTGAAAAGGAAATCGTCATCAGTTTGGATTACGATGGCCTTCTCCACTCTTTACCAAGTCTCTTTTCATTTCCACTTTGGTTTCTTCCAACTCACTTGTCTTCAATTGAATCAATGGCTTCTACTATCCGAAAACTATCAACGCCTATGCGGCCTTCGACTCCAAGGGTGAAGTCGAGCCGTGGCAGTACACGTCTCGTCCTCTGGGTGACTCGGACGTTGAGATTAAAATCTCGCACTGTGGTGTATGTGGTACGGACGTCCACACTATCGACAGTGGCTGGGGGTCAACTAACTACCCGGTCATTGCCGGTCATGAAATCATCGGAGAAGTGACCATGGCAGGCCCCAACGTCACTAACATGGCTGTAGGCGACCGTGTGGGCGTCGGCTGTCAGGTTTGGGCCTGTTTGAACAAGCAGAACCACGAGTGTCGGGACTGTGCAGAAGGTCAGGACGCCTACTGCGACGACATCGTGTTCACGTACAACCATTCATTCAAAGACGGCACCCCCACGTACGGTGGTTATGCCGAGTACATCCGTTTAAACAGCGACTTCGCATTTAAAATCCCGGAAAACATTCCGTCGGCTGAAGCTGCGCCGTTGTTGTGTGCCGGAGTTACTGTATTCGGCCCATTGAACCGCGAAAAGATCAAAGCGGGTGACCGCGTGGGTGTGATCGGTATCGGCGGTTTGGGCCATTTGGCTATCCAGTTCATCCGCGCGTTCGGTGCTACGCCCGTTGCATTCTCCCGCTCAAACTCAAAGGAGAAGGAGATTCGAGGTCTTGGAGCGGAAGAATTCTACGATTTGAGCAACCCGGAGGACCAGAAGAAGGCGGCCGGATCGGTCGATATGCTCCTGCTGACGGCTGACGCTCCTGATATGCCCTACAACTTGTACCTGGGGTTGATCCGCAAGCGCGGTACGCTCGTCCAGCTTTCAGTCCCAAATGGAGAAGCCAAGTTCCTGCCGTTCTTCGTGGTTGGCAAGGGAATTAAGTGGATGGGAAGCTTCATTGGTAGCATTCAGGACGTCAAGGACATGCTCAAGGTCGCGTCCGAGAAGAATGTTCGTCCTGTGATCCAGAAACTGCCCATGAGCAAGGCGAACGAAGGTCTCGATATGGTTCGTCAGGGTCGTGCTCGATACCGCGTTGTGCTGGAGAACTAGAGGCTGATGAACACTGGTTCACAGTAAGTTTCTTTTGTTTTGTTTTACTTACCACTGGAAACGAAAAATGAAACTATGTTTGAGTTTCAGAACCTGGCCTTGTTCCAAACCCATTTGTTTCCGGAATATTTGATTCCATCTTCCACTGGACATCCTCCATGTAGACTCATAGGATCTCCTTCTCCAGTAGGTAACATACTGTAAAAGACGATCACCTTACGCTTCTTCGGAGGTACTTTCAGTCCTTTAGAGCAGTCTCTCATTGACAAAGGCTTTGGAGCTCCTCCAGCTCGCGGGAAAATCGTGTGTCCGCCCTTCGCCACATCCGACATGTACCAGAACACAGTAATCATACGATTTCTGTACCCGTGGTGAATGGATTCCAGCACTTGAGGAGAGTTTTTGTGATGCTCCACTGGGAAATAGTCCGTATGGTGGTCGTATTTCTGTGTTTCTTCGTATCGAAGGACCTGGACGTCCTCCTGGTGATCAATTGGGACTTTGGTCAGATCTGCCACGCGCTGGTCGATCTCGTCGAGTTTTGGATGCTTCGTCGATGATAAGAAGTACGTCGTACTGGTACGCCAGTCAGTAGAAGCTCGGTTTTCATGGCCGTCCATCAGAGTTACAGTGGATGGCTTGAGGTGTTCCAGAGATAAATCCATAATGATATCGATCTCGTCATCTTTCAGAAACTCCTCCACACTGAAGACCAGAGGAATCATACTCAATGTTTCAAGCACTACGTCTCCTTTACCCGCGACGTCCTTCACAATAGCTACGAGAAAATAAAATACAGTTAGTACTTAGTAATGAACGAAAAATAAAAAAGCATACTTTTGTGTCCGATGCGAATTCCAGGCCAGATGAATTGTCCTCCTTCAAAGAGGAAGACAATATTGTCCACCATGTCATCCAAACTGTCCAGCTTCTTTCCATTTGGAGTGAAGAACGCGTACGGCTGCTTGTATTTCACTGCCAGTTCATCTTGAGGGCCTTTAATCTCCAGTTCAACCTCCAATTGCTTCCTCAAGTCTCTAAACTCCGATTTACTTTGAATGGTCCTTAACGGAGCATTTCCGTCCTTGTACACTTGAACATTTAATCTGTCCACATTGAAATTAGCACAAGGGGGGGAGGGGAAATATTTCCTTAAAGTTACGACGTACTCTCCAGTTGGACCCTTCTTGATACACAAGACATGGAAGCCCTTCACAGGCAGTACATCCGTCAAATACTGCTCAGCTGCACTGCAATCCCCCTCTTGGGGGAACGAGACACCTGTGTAGGTGGACACCAGCTGTTGAAGCTCTGAATGGTCCACAACTGAGACCGTAACCGCCACTACCGCCACAAGTACCACTAGAAGCACAGAGAAATAAGGAAAAGCACGAGGCGCTGGGGCCTCTGTAGGCGACGTCTTGGGCTTCGTCCCCATTGTCGAGAGATCGCGAGATGGCGACCCTAGGTTGTGTGTGCATCAATTCAATGTCAACCTATGGTGTAGACTTGATATGCTGTATTATGGTACTTAGTACTTGAAGTCCACTTAATTTACTCCTCTTTAATCTATTTCTTACCCTGATTTAATTCTCTTGTATCAATGGGTGTGTTTTTAAGTACACCCATTGTATTTTAAAGAAAATGTACGATCTAAGCAGTTTCCCGGTTTGAAGAACCTTGTGTGTGTCGCATAGGTAAATAAATATATAGATTATGTTAAATAATAGTGACACCGTGAAAGAGTGGTCTATATGTCATTAAAGCGGAGGGACACGATTTAGCTCCGAATTAATTTACTAATTTAAACAGAGAAGAGGATGCTCCACAATAAATGAGGCCCCGCAAAACAAACGGATGCTACCGTCTTCCCCCGCACACTGCGACTATGCGCTATGTCCAAAATCAAGAATTGTCGAATTCACACACAAATGTTCGAATAGAGCACATAGCAGAATAGAACGCCTACTTCCTTGTTAGCAATAGTGCGTGCTTTGAAATTAGCCCTTAAACCACAGACGGAAGGGATGGTTGGCCAACAGAGCTCGACATCAATCTCTCTTTGTTTGCACAGACCGCATTTCAAGCACCATGGGCAAAAGCAAACGTCGAAACTGCACTATCATAGGAGGGTCGGGCCTACACCACCACAGCAAAGTGAACCCTGACTCTCGCCCGACAAACATTGCACTTTTGTTCGTTGTATAACGCCTAGGCGTTTAAACCGAATATTTGCTTAACATAGTAATCTCTTCATTATAGCGCCTAGTCGCAGTGTGCGGGGGAAGACGGTAGTTAACATTTTTGAGTTTTTGAGATAAACTCGACGTTTCGTTTTCGTACTTAAGTGATTTTTTTAGGAGAGGGGTTTTTGTCAAATCTCTAAATTTAGAGGAGGTGTATACGGTGGTAAGAGGCCACGATGGAGGAGCTCGCTGCGGTCGCAGACACCGCCACAACAACAGAGAATGACGCTGTGGTAGCTCACGATGAAGCTCACAGTGACGCTAGCGCTGGAAGTGGAGACGCCAGTGAAGACAGCGAATGGGGCCCAGACTCAGAGGAAGAATGCTCATCCGGTAACGAGATCCAGACAAGCGACAGTGAAGGTGACGAAGATTCCAATACTGTGGCAACTAGCATTAATTTGAATGACGGAGAGCTTCGCGAGCTCGTCACTCGTCTTATTCAAGAGGATCCTTGCGACAAAAAGTGCTTGAAGGGGAAAGCAATGGAGTTGGAACAGTTTCTGTGTTCGCTATCGCAAATGACTAGCGGGGAGAAGAAGCATAGCGTCCTAACGACGTTGGCGGTTCTCAAGAAGACGGATACCGTACTGCGTCATCGGGGTTATGGCCTACGTGAGCAATTTAACTTTTATCTGCCATTGATCGGACTGTGTAAGTGTTACGGGATATCGACGGCTACAATTATACGCTACAGGAAGCGTATTAACGATGGCATTATCTCAGTAAAAGCCCATGGTAATCTTTTCAACCAAAACGCTAGTGCTGTAGATCTCCGCTGGTTGGATTCTTGGTTCAAGAGATTCGCTGATTCTGTGGGTGATGTCGTGCCAGTGCGAGTGCGACGTTAGGAAACGAAAGAAGGAGAGATCAAGTTGTACTACAGTAACGCAGAGTACATACTTTTGCCGGCGTTCGTTACGTGGGACCAATTGTACACTGAAATGCACAACTACGTGGAGGAGATAGCTCTCCGAGTCCGTGAACCAAGACCAAGCACGTTTCGCCAATACCTGACGAAGCTTTGTCCAAATATTCGAATTCGCTCTCCACGTTCCAACGTGTGTGACGTTTGTACCATCTACTGGTCGCGGATGAAGAGTGGAGCTACAGCAGCAGAGACCGAGGCTTTTGGTGAGCATACAACAGCGGCACGGCGTATGCGGTAAGGATGGATGCTAGAATCAAATTGTTTTGTGGGCAGTATCGTGTGGATACTAACATCGTTTTGTTTTACAGGGAAGAATACAAGTCTGATCTTGCCTCATGCGACGACACGCATGCCTGATTATCATTGATTTCAGTCAGAACCTTACACTGCCTAGTGTGAGCAATACACCGTCACAGTGGTACTTCCTTTCGCTTTGAAATGTGAATATGTTTGGCGTATTCTACGCAAACAAGAACATCCAGTATAACTACGTGTACGACGAGAGTGTGGCTGGTAAAGGTACCGATGAAGTTAATTCGATGCTGCACCATTTCATCAGCCAGATCGTCGTTTCTGCGGGGTTCCGAAAGCTCACCATTTATGCCGATAACTGTGGTGGACAGAACAAGAACAATTTTGTCGTGCGGATGCTGCTGGCACTGGCCCATACGTCACTTTTGGATGAAATCAATCTCAAGTTCTTTGTCAAAGGCCATACAAAGAATGCTGTGGATCGAGGGTTTGGCCACGTGCGAAAGCACATTGCTCGAGCTGATGTGTGGACAATGGACTAGCTTCTTTGTGCTGTGAATGAAGCTTCTTCGTCGTCTGCTCTAGTGCACATTCCGAACCAAAACACAATTTTCAAAATCTACCGCGACGCCATGGAGGAAGCATACAAGAAGCTGAAAGATATTCAAAAGTACCAAATCTTCACGATGCGAGAGAGCAATCCTGGTGTGATAGAGTGCCGTAAGGGTCCAGACTCTGACACGGTGACCCAGGACCTTCGCCGTGTGTACGACGGCATCACTACGGAGGCTACTCGCGTACACGTCCTACTAACAATGCACCTAGAGCCTTTGTCGACCCCCCCCCCAAATTCCGAGAAGATCCAGTCCTTCTACAATAAGGTCCGCCCGTTTGTTCCGGAGGAATTCCAAAATGATCCATTGTACGACCCACCAAACGACGAGGATGAACGCAGAGCGAAGCAGATTCAGAAAGATCGACAAGCCGCGTCTAAAAAGAAGAAGAGAGAGCGCGAAACTGCCGCTGCAGCGGCGAAGATTGCAAAAGAGACTCTCAGAGTGACCACTGGTGATGCAGCGGGGCTGCGTAGGTGTGCACGGCACAGAGGAAGTTTAGTTGACTCGTAGAGTCCTGCTTGCAAGGCACTAGCCTTCGGTTCTATACAAGAACCAAGTAGTCCACTAAATACGGGACTCACAGAGTCAGTGTCCCTATAACAAAGGACTAACACTAACTATGTAGAATGCAAACTGATTTTTATTGACTTTATTGCCCTAATCCTAAATGTAACGGATTTAGTATCTAACATACTAAATCCTAATCAAAATGCAACGTGAGGCTCTGAGGCCATCTACGTATCTACTCGTGTGTGCCACACCATTATGTACCCACATAAATGTATCATGAGTGTCACACACTATTATGTACCCACATAAATGTATCCACGTGTGTCACACACCAACGAGAAACATTCGTGTAACATCCCCGTTACACTCTCCCCCACCAAGATTCCGGATACCGTATCCGGAAAGTGTAAACACACGACGCGATTATCGGCCGATGGCCACGGGACCTTGCCTTGCGCGGACGGCGCTGTCTCTCGTGCGTGTTACACGCCTCCGTACGCGATGCCACTTGGTACACACTTGGGCCCAATGCTTACCAAGCATAGGAGCTTACTGGCACGAGTCAAGGGGCTCTACGGGCATGGAAAGAAGGCCACAGGTGGCGTATCTATGATACTACTGGATCAGTGATCCACAGGGCAAGCCTTCCAAGCTACCAACGGTTCCACGAACCACACAGCAGTGGGGCCCACTCGCTTCACAGTTAATGTGACCCTCGGATGAGCACTGTGTGCAGGGCTTGATGCCCAAGTTGTCCTTGAAGCAGGCGCAAGCGCCACTATGTGTCACAGACACTGTGTCTTGTGAATACACGTGCTCCAGCACAGTCGTAGACACGACAACGAGCACCGGACAGCTAAGCTGTCGCTCAGGAGGAGCTTACCTACCTCCTACTGCTATGCAGCATGCGGGGTCCAATGCATTGGCATCCCTGGCATCCACAGTGCCTCATGACATAGTCATACCCATTGAACGCTTCTAGCGTCAGGTGATCGGATAGAATCCGTTTCCATCACCACTTGTCGCTTAGACAGAACGTCATTAAGACGGTTGTTCATCACGAACCATCTTCGCTTCATGATCGCGAAGCTCCGGGCCATAGGCCAGTGTTGTTAAAGGGTCATAGACCCTTGAAACACGCGCGCGAGGCGCATGTAGCTCTACTGCACTTGCAGTTTGAGCATTCGATGCCATGTCGACGGCACCGACGTGCTCGCTGCAAGTATTGCAGCTACGGGTCAGAGCCTGAGCTCAGCAACGACCCTGTGGACTCCCACCTTAGTGGGAGGTGCTTGGCACCCGGCGACTCCGTCGCACCCCCATCGGGCGGTCTGACACCGGGTGTGCCCGATCATACGCGTCAACGACGTCGGGGCAATCCTGCCGTAGTGGCACCTCAAACTCCCACGAGTTCTGTGAGTGAGGGTAACCTCGCCACTTCACCAGATACTGGTTGTGACCTCGGCGACGACGCCGCGCCATCAGGCGATCCACGTGATAGTGAAGCTCACCTTGCTCATCGAGCAGAGCAGGAGGAGGACGAGCGGTCGATGGGTTCTCGCGCTGCGAGTGTAGACGCGCTGCATTGCTTGCAGACCCGCGTGGGCTCGGTGAAGGAGCACGACCACCACGTCGGTCATCCGACCCATCGCTTAGCGACTGGTCTCGAGGAGACCTAGAGTCGCGGGGACCGGTCTGAGTCGCCTCTGGTGCTGCATCAGCGGGTCTATGACCTCGAGCATCACGTTGCTCCGGATCGACAAGACCTGTTGGTTCGGAGGCAACCACCTGTGGCTCTGCCACCTGCTGCCGTGCAGCCTTCGTCCGACTCGGCGCCAGCGCCTCAGAACTCACAAGAGCAGGGTCCCGATATGGCTTAAGCAAGCCCACGTAGAACACAGGATGTGTTCGCATACGCTTTGGCAAGCCAAGCGTGTATGCCAGGCCCTTCTTGGCCACGACCGTGAACGGTCCAATGAAGTGCGGCCGCAACTTCGTCTTGAAGACGGCTGACACTGCGTGTGTAGGCAGGTTCTTAGCGTTTAATAAAACGTGGTCACCGACCTTGAACTCCCACATGTTGCTTCTGCCTTTGGCATCAGCTTGTTCCTTTTGAACATCTTGGCTTTCAGCCATTGCGTCACGCACACGGCGTAAGACGCTAAGCCTCATCGAGAGGAAGTCATCGACTTGCTTGCGAACAGCAAGGGGGCTGACATCAGCAAGCTCGGAGTCGAGCGACGGCACAGCCTCTCCCCCACCAAGCCCAAGGCTACCGCCTGGCGGAGTGAGCGGGACGCGCGGATGCGCAAGGCCGTTCACGTAGAACGGGGAGAAGCCTGTCGAGGCATGCACCGCGTTGTTCATTGAGAACTCAACGAGAGGGAGCATAGCGCTCCAACGCTTCGGCGTTTCAGCGCATACGCTGCGGAGGATGTCCTCCAGGACGCGGTTCACGCGTTCAGTCTGACCGTCGGTCTGCGGATGATCCGCCGTGGACATGTCCAGTCGAGTGCCAAGCACTTTGAAGACGGACGTCCAGAAGTGACCCGTGAAACGGGGGTCTCGATCCGAGACAATGGTCTCTGGCAGCCCATGCTGGCGGAAGACCCGATCGATAAAGATCGTCGCTGTACCAGCGCCATCAACGGTGTCCGGCACAGCCGCTAGGTGAGCCATCTTGCTCAGACGGTCAACGAAGACCACAACGCCCGTGTTGCCTGCCGTATCCTTCGGCAGGCCAAACACGAAGTCCATACTCATGGACTGCCAACACCCAGAGGGTACAGGCAAGCTCGCCAAAGGCGCTGCCGCATGCGGCGAGGGTTTAACCCGCTGACACGTCTCGCACGTGTGCACATATGTGCTGACCCACTTGTACATCTTCGGCCACCAGTACATGGAGCTCACCGAGCCGTAGGTCTTCTCGCGACCGAGGTGGCCGCTTGTGGGCGTGTCGTGAGCCTCATAGAGGATACGATACTTCAGGTCCTCATCGTGAGGAACCACCACACGTGGTGGGTCATCCTGACCCGTGCTGTAGTACAGCAGACCGCCTCCCAGGCTATAGCGTTGGAGTCTCGCCTTTAGGCGTCGTGACAGAGTCACCTTTGAGTCCTTAAACTCATCGCTCCCTAGAGCTTGAAGCAGCGCGACACAAGAGTCGTCCAGAGCGTACGCTGCTCGAACCATGTCCGTCACGGACGACGTCACCGAGGTGACATGAGATAACTCATAGTCCGGGCGACGTGATAACGCGTCAGCGAGGACGTTCTGCCTTCCAGGCTTGTACTTCACCTCGAAGTTATACTCCGCAAAGAAGGAGAGCCATCGGGCCATCCTCTGCGAGAGGTGAGGCGACTGCGTCGCTGTGCGTAGTGACGCATGATCCGTGTAGATCACAAACGGCTTGGAGCCGAGCAGGTGAACCCTGAATTTGACGAGAGCGTACTTCATCGCAAGTAGCTCCTTGTCATGAACTGGATAGTTCTTCTCAGCAGCCTTGAGCTGTCGAGATTCAAACGCAATGACGCGTTCGCGCCCGTCGGCGTCCGCTTGTAGCAAAGCACTGCCGATGGCAAAGTCCGAGGCGTCACAGACGACGATGAACGGACGATCGGGGTCTGGCAACGCCAGTATCGGTGCCTGAAGCAGGCTATCCTTGATACGAGTGAACGCACTCTCGTGCTCAGCACGCCATACCCATTCGGCATCCTTCTTAAGGAGATCCGACAGTGGCCGAGCCAACTCAGCGTAGTTCTCGCTGTACTTGTGCAAGTAGTTGGCCAAGCCCAGCCACTTACGCAAGTCCTTCTGGTTCAAGGGAACCGGCCAGTCCACAATGGCCTTGACTTTTGCTGGATCAGCACGAAGGCCATGCTTCCCAATGAAGCACCCTAGGAAAGGGATTTCTTCCGCGCCAAAGACGCACTTGTCCGCGTTGGCGTACAACTTGTTGGTGCGCATGCACTCGAGCACTGCTCTCACGTGTTCCACGTGTACCTCGACATCAGTCTTCCCGTGCTCAGCACGACTGTGGACGAACACATCGTCAAAGTACGTCTGTGCGAATGCCCGTAGGGGCCTGAACAACTGCGTCACTAGACGATTGAACGTTGCAGGCGCATTCGACAGCCCTTGGGGCATGACGAGCCACTCCCAGAGCATACCGCTCGGGGTGCTCACCGCCGTAAGCGGAATATCACTGGCTTGCATGAGCAGCTGATAGTAGCCATCGACTAAGTCGAGCGCACTGTACATGGTGCAACCCACCATGTTGTTCTGAAGAACATCCTTCCTAGGAATCGGCGTCTGCGCCGGAATCGTGGCAGCGTTGAGCTTGTTAAAAGCGTGAACGATACGCCACTTGCCATTCGGCTTTCTGACACAGAACGTTGGCGCGGAGTGCGGAGACTTGCTCTCGCGCACGAGACCCGCCGCGTGCTTAGCACGGAAGAAGGCGTCAATGACGTCGCATTGCTCTTTAGGAAGAGGCCACTGCCGGGTCACGCAGTATTTAATTCCGGGAACTAAGTCGATCTCGTGACGAACGCCTCGGTCAGGAGGCAGGCCACTCGGTGGTTCCGTTGAGACAACGTCTCCATATTCCTTCAGCAAGGGTAGAAGGAATCCGAGGGATTCTTGAGGATCTCCGATCCACTCCTGGCGCTCAGCGCCTTCTTGACCTCGGCCAAGACGGACTCGTCAACGAGGGACGATGAGTTTAACTCCTCTTCAGGTCGAACGATGACCACCTCGGCGAGTTCGCCAGCCTTCAAGGCATCGCCAAACTCGGCGAACGACATCTCTTCTAGCTCAAGGAGCTTGTCAACACTCGGCAGTCCGTCCAGCAGGACGCTGCCTTCGGCACCGCCGTCCACTCCATCAACCAGAGTGTATAGCTGCCCACAGCCCTCCCGTGCGTTGACACTTGACGTCACGGACGACTCAGACGCAGAGCGTCTCGCCCATAGGGCCTTACGACGTCGTCGCCTAGCCGACGAACGTCCACTCGACGGAGTACGTGCCGCTGCACAGGTAATGGCCTTGCCCGGCCCAGTGTCAGTGACACTCAGTGACTGACTCGGTCTACCGCCGACGTCACTAGACGGAGTACGTGCCGCCGCACAGGTTTCGGCCCCTTCAGGCCCAGTGTCAGTGACACTCTGCGATCCACTCGGTCGACGTCCGATGCCGCTCAGCGGGGTACGTGCCGCTGCACAATCAATGACCGTAACAGGTCCAGTGTCAGAGACACTCAGCGATCGACTTGGTCCACGACCAGTATCACTCAACGGAGTACGTGCCGCCCCACAGTTCACGGCCTGGTAAGGCCCGATGCCATCGGCATCCAGTGACAGTCCATGACCGGCGTCACTCGGCGGAGTACGTGCCGCCCCACAGGGGTTACGTGAGCTTTGCCCCACGTTGACTCACCGTCAACCAGCGCTACGCGCTCAACAGGACTGCGGTCCTCGCACTCGGTGCTGTCCACTAACTCGGACACACCGACTTCCAGCATCATAGCCGACTCGGCTCGATGTCCGCGCCAATAGCGCTTCTGCTTCCTAGCAGAGGTGGGTTCATGACTCGCCAAAGCTCCACTAGGAGAGAAGTGCGTAGCACCTAAGGTCTTCGACCTCCAATCAATCCATGGCTCGTGGCGCTCCAGCCACGCCCTGCCAGAGATGAGGTCGTACCTCGAATCCAGGTCCAGGACCAAGCAGCGTTCCACGCTATCGAAGTCCAAGAACTTCAGCCGCAGGTCCATGGGGACCTTGGCCACCGTGACACGGACGCCCGTCGCTAGACGGACTGTGACTGTGTCACCTCTTCGCGCTCGAAGCGCCTCAGCATATTGCTGACTACCTTCAACGGTGGAGCGTCTGACGTAGTTGCCAGACGCCCCCGAATCGATCAACACGATCCACGGCTTCTCAAAGCCCTTCACGTCCACCTGGACGACCAGCAAGCCCTGCTTGCTCACACGTTCCGTGTTCAAGAGCACGGAGCTCTTCGGGGCTGAGCCCCAGTGCCTCTCACGCACTGCAGAACTCAGTTCTTCCCCAGTAGACCGCCCCGCGTCTACTGGGAGCCGGCGTTTCCCTGGGCAGAGCCCAAAGCGGGACCCGCGACAGGGTTGCGGCCATTCTGGCCGGCGCGCCCTTTGCGCAGAGGACAGTTGGGCCTCAGGTGTGAGGGACCGCCGCATGTATAGCACCGGCGGGTGCTCATACGCTGCACCGCAGCTCGTAGCTCAGCTACCTCATGTTCAGCATAGCTGAGGTCCATGGGCTCAGGTCCACCGGACCCTGTGCTGCTAGCACCGACCCTCGACAACTTAAAGTTGTGTTCGGCATTCAATGCCACGCTGACAGCATCTTCGAAGCTGTGGGGTTCTGACGGAATGTCTCCGTCCTGGCCACGCCAGCTCGTAAGCCTTCCATGAAGACGGTCACGGCGACCACCTCAGGTAGAGGGTCGGCAGCCATGCCAGCAATGAGCGTGCGCAGCTCTTGGACATAGTCCACCAGATCCTTCTTGCCCTGGCGACAAGCAAGGAAGCGTGACCGCACGCGATACGCCTGGTTAGGCGGAGCAAACACTTGCGTGAGCTTGGCCTTTAGCTCGCCCCATGTGGGAAGGCCGCTTCCACCGACGTCCCAGACGTCAAGGCCCATTCTCGTGCTCGTCCTTCGAGCTTAGAGATGGCAAACGCAACGCGTTGCCCCTCCAACTGGAGCATGGCGGCCCCCATGGCCATTTCGACCTCTCGGGTCCACAAAAGGAGGTTCTCTCCCTCATTCCCGAGGAAGGTCTTCACGCTGAGCGTGACGGGCTTAGCTCTCGGAGCAGGGGTAACCCCTGTTACATTCCGCTGAATGTGCTCGACGAGAGCGTTTTCGTACGAGGCAAATGCCTCGAGGCGCGCGTTGACGGCCTCCGGCCCTTGGGACGCAAGGTGCGCCGTACCTTCCGGGCCCAGCAAGGACGTAAGCTTGTTAAGCGTGTCCCGCTGACTCGGAGCCAAGTGAGCGTATGCTTCTGGCTCCATTCTCACAGAGAAACAGTCTTCAACTCAGGAGTTGGATTGACTACAAGTGCTACCAGATGCAGCGGGGCTGCGTAGGTGTGCACGGCACAGAGGAAGTTTAGTTGACTCGTAGAGTCCTGCTTGCAAGGCACTAGCCTTCGGTTCTATACAAGAACCAAGTAGTCCACTAAATACGGGACTCACAGAGTCAGTGTCCCTATAACAAAGGACTAACACTAACTATGTAGAATGCAAACTGATTTTTATTGACTTTATTGCCCTAATCCTAAATGTAACGGATTTAGTATCTAACATACTAAATCCTAATCAAAATGCAACGTGAGGCTCTGAGGCCATCTACGTATCTACTCGTGTGTGCCACACCATTATGTACCCACATAAATGTATCATGAGTGTCACACACTATTATGTACCCACATAAATGTATCCACGTGTGTCACACACCAACGAGAAACATTCGTGTAACATCCCCGTTACACTCTCCCCCACCAAGATTCCGGATACCGTATCCGGAAAGTGTAAACACACGACGCGATTATCGGCCGATGGCCACGGGACCTTGCCTTGCGCGGACGGCGCTGTCTCTCGTGCGTGTTACACGCCTCCGTACGCGATGCCACTTGGTACACACTTGGGCCCAATGCTTACCAAGCATAGGAGCTTACTGGCACGAGTCAAGGGCTCTACGGGCATGGAAAGAAGGCCACAGGTGGCGTATCTATGATACTACTGGATCAGTGATCCACAGGGCAAGCCTTCCAAGCTACCAACGGTTCCACGAACCACACAGCAGTGGGGCCCACTCGCTTCACAGTTAATGTGACCCTCGGATGAGCACTGTGTGCAGGGCTTGATGCCCAAGTTGTCCTTGAAGCAGGCGCAAGCGCCACTATGTGTCACAGACACTGTGTCTTGTGAATACACGTGCTCAGCACAGTCGTAGACACGACAACGAGCACCGGACAGCTAAGCTGTCGCTCAGGAGGAGCTTACCTACCTCCTACTGCTATGCAGCATGCGGGGTCCAATGCATTGGCATCCCTGGCATCCACAGTGCCTCATGACATAGTCATACCCATTGAACGCTTCTAGCGTCAGGTGATCGGATAGAATCCGTTTCCATCACCACTTGTCGCTTAGACAGAACGTCATTAAGACGGTTGTTCATCACGAACCATCTTCGCTTCATGATCGCGAAGCTCCGGGCCATAGGCCAGTGTTGTTAAAGGGTCATAGACCCTTGAAACACGCGCGCGAGGCGCATGTAGCTCTACTGCACTTGCAGTTTGAGCATTCGATGCCATGTCGACGGCACCGACGTGCTCGCTGCAAGTATTGCAGCTACGGGTCAGAGCCTGAGCTCAGCAACGACCCTGTGGACTCCCACCTTAGTGGGAGGTGCTTGGCACCCGGCGACTCCGTCGCACCCCATCGGGCGGTCTGACACCGGGTGTGCCCGATCATACGCGTCAACGACGTCGGGGCAATCCTGCCGTAGTGGCACCTCAAACTCCCACGAGTTCTGTGAGTGAGGGTAACCTCGCCACTTCACCAGATACTGGTTGTGACCTCGGCGACGACGCCGCGCCATCAGGCGATCCACGTGATAGTGAAGCTCACCTTGCTCATCGAGCAGAGCAGGAGGAGGACGAGCGGTCGATGGGTTCTCGCGCTGCGAGTGTAGACGCGCTGCATTGCTTGCAGACCCGCGTGGGCTCGGTGAAGGAGCACGACCACCACGTCGGTCATCCGACCCATCGCTTAGCGACTGGTCTCGAGGAGACCTAGAGTCGCGGGGACCGGTCTGAGTCGCCTCTGGTGCTGCATCAGCGGGTCTATGACCTCGAGCATCACGTTGCTCCGGATCGACAAGACCTGTTGGTTCGGAGGCAACCACCTGTGGCTCTGCCACCTGCTGCCGTGCAGCCTTCGTCCGACTCGGCGCCAGCGCCTCAGAACTCACAAGAGCAGGGTCCCGATATGGCTTAAGCAAGCCCACGTAGAACACAGGATGTGTTCGCATACGCTGGCAAGCCAAGCGTGTATGCCAGGCCCTTCTTGGCCACGACCGTGAACGGTCCAATGAAGTGCGGCCGCAACTTCGTCTTGAAGACGGCTGACACTGCGTGTGTAGGCAGGTTCTTAGCGTTTAATAAAACGTGGTCACCGACCTTGAACTCCCACATGTTGCTTCTGCCTTTGGCATCAGCTTGTTCCTTTTGAACATCTTGGCTTTCAGCCATTGCGTCACGCACACGGCGTAAGACGCTAAGCCTCATCGAGAGGAAGTCATCGACTTGCTTGCGAACAGCAAGGGGGCTGACATCAGCAAGCTCGAGTCGAGCGACGGCATAGCCTCTCCCCCACCAAGCCCAAGGCTACCGCCTGGCGGAGTGAGCGGGACGCGCGGATGCGCAAGGCCGTTCACGTAGAACGGGGAGAAGCCTGTCGAGGCATGCACCGCGTTGTTCATTGAGAACTCAACGAGAGGGAGCATAGCGCTCCAACGCTTCGGCGTTTCAGCGCATACGCTGCGGAGGATGTCCTCCAGGACGCGGTTCACGCGTTCAGTCTGACCGTCGGTCTGCGGATGATCCGCCGTGGACATGTCCAGTCGAGTGCCAAGCACTTTGAAGACGGACGTCCAGAAGTGACCCGTGAAACGGGGGTCTCGATCCGAGACAATGGTCTCTGGCAGCCCATGCTGGCGGAAGACCCGATCGATAAAGATCGTCGCTGTACCAGCGCCATCAACGGTGTCCGGCACAGCCGCTAGGTGAGCCATCTTGCTCAGACGGTCAACGAAGACCACAACGCCCGTGTTGCCTGCCGTATCCTTCGGCAGGCCAAACACGAAGTCCATACTCATGGACTGCCAACACCCAGAGGGTACAGGCAAGCTCGCCAAAGGCGCTGCCGCATGCGGCGAGGGTTTAACCCGCTGACACGTCTCGCACGTGTGCACATATGTGCTGACCCACTTGTACATCTTCGGCCACCAGTACATGGAGCTCACCGAGCCGTAGGTCTTCTCGCGACCGAGGTGGCCGCTTGTGGGCGTGTCGTGAGCCTCATAGAGGATACGATACTTCAGGTCCTCATCGTGAGGAACCACCACACGTGGTGGGTCATCCTGACCCGTGCTGTAGTACAGCAGACCGCCTCCCAGGCTATAGCGTTGGAGTCTCGCCTTTAGGCGTCGTGACAGAGTCACCTTTGAGTCCTTAAACTCATCGCTCCCTAGAGCTTGAAGCAGCGCGACACAAGAGTCGTCCAGAGCGTACGCTGCTCGAACCATGTCCGTCACGGACGACGTCACCGAGGTGACATGAGATAACTCATAGTCCGGGCGACGTGATAACGCGTCAGCGAGGACGTTCTGCCTTCCAGGCTTGTACTTCACCTCGAAGTTATACTCCGCAAAGAAGGAGAGCCATCGGGCCATCCTCTGCGAGAGGTGAGGCGACTGCGTCGCTGTGCGTAGTGACGCATGATCCGTGTAGATCACAAACGGCTTGGAGCCGAGCAGGTGAACCCTGAATTTGACGAGAGCGTACTTCATCGCAAGTAGCTCCTTGTCATGAACTGGATAGTTCTTCTCAGCAGCCTTGAGCTGTCGAGACTCAAACGCAATGACGCGTTCGCGCCCGTCGGCGTCCGCTTGTAGCAAAGCACTGCCGATGGCAAAGTCCGAGGCGTCACAGACGACGATGAACGGACGATCGGGGTCTGGCAACGCCAGTATCGGTGCCTGAAGCAGGCTATCCTTGATACGAGTGAACGCACTCTCGTGCTCAGCACGCCATACCCATTCGGCATCCTTCTTAAGGAGATCCGACAGTGGCCGAGCCAACTCAGCGTAGTTCTCGCTGTACTTGTGCAAGTAGTTGGCCAAGCCCAGCCACTTACGCAAGTCCTTCTGGTTCAAGGGAACCGGCCAGTCCACAATGGCCTTGACTTTGCTGGATCAGCACGAAGGCCATGCTTCCCAATGAAGCACCCTAGAAAGGGATTTCTTCCGCGCCAAAGACGCACTTGTCCGCGTTGGCGTACAACTTGTTGGTGCGCATGCACTCGAGCACTGCTCTCACGTGTTCCACGTGTACCTCGACATCAGTCTTCCCGTGCTCAGCACGACTGTGGACGAACACATCGTCAAAGTACGTCTGTGCGAATGCCCGTAGGGGCCTGAACAACTGCGTCACTAGACGATTGAACGTTGCAGGCGCATTCGACAGCCCTTGGGGCATGACGAGCCACTCCCAGAGCATACCGCTCGGGGTGCTCACCGCCGTAAGCGGAATATCACTGGCTTGCATGAGCAGCTGATAGTAGCCATCGACTAAGTCGAGCGCACTGTACATGGTGCAACCCACCATGTTGTTCTGAAGAACATCCTTCCTAGGAATCGGCGTCTGCGCCGGAATCGTGGCAGCGTTGAGCTTGTTAAAAGCGTGAACGATACGCCACTTGCCATTCGGCTTTCTGACACAGAACGTTGGCGCGGAGTGCGGAGACTTGCTCTCGCGCACGAGACCCGCCGCGTGCTTAGCACGGAAGAAGGCGTCAATGACGTCGCATTGCTCTTTAGGAAGAGGCCACTGCCGGGTCACGCAGTATTTAATTCCGGGAACTAAGTCGATCTCGTGACGAACGCCTCGGTCAGGAGGCAGGCCACTCGGTGGTTCCGTTGAGACAACGTCTCCATATTCCTTCAGCAAGGAGTAGAAGGAATCCGAGGGATTCTTGAGGATCTCCGATCCACTCCTGGCGCTCAGCGCCTTCTTGACCTCGGCCAAGACGGACTCGTCAACGAGGGACGATGAGTTTAACTCCTCTTCAGGTCGAACGATGACCACCTCGGCGAGTTCGCCAGCCTTCAAGGCATCGCCAAACTCGGCGAACGACATCTCTTCTAGCTCAAGGAGCTTGTCAACACTCGGCAGTCCGTCCAGCAGGACGCTGCCTTCGGCACCGCCGTCCACTCCATCAACCAGAGTGTATAGCTGCCCACAGCCCTCCCGTGCGTTGACACTTGACGTCACGGACGACTCAGACGCAGAGCGTCTCGCCCATAGGGCCTTACGACGTCGTCGCCTAGCCGACGAACGTCCACTCGACGGAGTACGTGCCGCTGCACAGGTAATGGCCTTGCCCGGCCCAGTGTCAGTGACACTCAGTGACTGACTCGGTCTACCGCCGACGTCACTAGACGGAGTACGTGCCGCCGCACAGGTTTCGGCCCCTTCAGGCCCAGTGTCAGTGACACTCTGCGATCCACTCGGTCGACGTCCGATGCCGCTCAGCGGGGTACGTGCCGCTGCACAATCAATGACCGTAACAGGTCCAGTGTCAGAGACACTCAGCGATCGACTTGGTCCACGACCAGTATCACTCAACGGAGTACGTGCCGCCCCACAGTTCACGGCCTGGTAAGGCCCGATGCCATCGGCATCCAGTGACGGTCCATGACCGGCGTCACTCGGCGGAGTACGTGCCGCCCCAGGGGTTACGTGAGCTTTGCCCACACGTTGACTCACCGTCAACCAGCGCTACGCGCTCAACAGGACTGCGGTCCTCGCACTCGGTGCTGTCCACTAACTCGGACACACCGACTTCCAGCATCATAGCCGACTCGGCTCGATGTCCGCGCCAATAGCGCTTCTGCTTCCTAGCAGAGGTGGGTTCATGACTCGCCAAAGCTCCACTAGGAGAGAAGTGCGTAGCACCTAAGGTCTTCGACCTCCAATCAATCCATGGCTCGTGGCGCTCCAGCCACGCCATGCCAAGGATGAGGTCGTACCTCGAATCCAGGTCCAGGACCAAGCAGCGTTCCACGCTATCGAAGTCCAAGAACTTCAGCCGCAGGTCCATGGGGACCTTGGCCACCGTGACACGGACGCCCGTCGCTAGACGGACTGTGACTGTGTCACCTCTTCGCGCTCGAAGCGCCTCAGCATATTGCTGACTACCTTCAACGGTGGAGCGTCTGACGTAGTTGCCAGACGCCCCGAATCGATCAACACGATCCACGGCTTCAAAGCCCTTCACGTCCACCTGGACGACCAGCAAGCCCTGCTTGCTCACACGTTCCGTGTTCAAGAGCACGGAGCTCTTCGGGGCTGAGCCCCAGTGCCTCTCACGCACTGCAGAACTCAGTTCTTCCCAGTAGACCGCCCCGCGTCTACTGGGAGCCGGCGTTTCCCTGGGCAGAGCCCAAAGCGGGACCCGCGACAGGGTTGCGGCCATTCTGGCCGGCGCGCCCTTTGCGCAGAGGACAGTTGGGCCTCAGGTGTGAGGGACCGCCGCATGTATAGCACCGGCGGGTGCTCATACGCTGCACCGCAGCTCGTAGCTCAGCTACCTCATGTTCAGCATAGCTGAGGTCCATGGGCTCAGGTCCACTGGACCCTGTGCTGCTAGCACCGACCCTCGACAACTTAAAGTTGTGTTCGGCATTCAATGCCACGCTGACAGCATCTTCGAAGCTGTGGGGTTCTGACGGAATGTCTCCGTCCTGGCCACGCCAGCTCGTAAGCCTTCCATGAAGACGGTCACGGCGACCACCTCAGGTAGAGGGTCGGCAGCCATGCCAGCAATGAGCGTGCGCAGCTCTTGGACATAGTCCACCAGATCCTTCTTGCCCTGGCGACAAGCAAGGAAGCGTGACCGCACGCGATACGCCTGGTTAGGCGGAGCAAACACTTGCGTGAGCTTGGCCTTTAGCTCGCCCCATGTGGGGAAGGCCGCTTCCACCGACGTCCCAGACGTCAAGGCCCATTCTCGTGCTCGTCCTTCGAGCTTAGAGATGGCAAACGCAACGCGTTGCCCCTCCAACTGGAGCATGGCGGCCCCATGGCCATTTCGACCTCTCGGGTCCACAAAAGGAGGTTCTCTCCCTCATTCCCGAGGAAGGTCTTCACGCTGAGCGTGACGGGCTTAGCTCTCGGAGCAGGGGTAACCCCTGTTACATTCCGCTGAATGTGCTCGACGAGAGCGTTTTCGTACGAGGCAAATGCCTCGAGGCGCGCGTTGACGGCCTCCGGCCCTTGGGACGCAAGGTGCGCCGTACCTTCCGGGCCCAGCAAGGACGTAAGCTTGTTAAGCGTGTCCCGCTGACTCGGAGCCAAGTGAGCGTATGCTTCTGGCTCCATTCTCACAGAGAAACAGTCTTCAACTCAGGAGTTGGATTGACTACAAGTGCTACCAGATGCAGCGGGGCTGCGTAGGTGTGCACGGCACAGAGGAAGTTTAGTTGACTCGTAGAGTCCTGCTTGCAAGGCACTAGCCTTCGGTTCTATACAAGAACCAAGTAGTCCACTAAATACGGGACTCACAGAGTCAGTGTCCCTATAACAAAGGACTAACACTAACTATGTAGAATGCAAACTGATTTTTATTGACTTTATTGCCCTAATCCTAAATGTAACGGATTTAGTATCTAACATACTAAATCCTAATCAAAAATGCAACGTGAGGCTCTGAGGCCATCTACGTATCTACTCGTGTGTGCCACACCATTATGTACCCACATAAATGTATCATGAGTGTCACACACTATTATGTACCCACATAAATGTATCCACGTGTCACACACCAACGAGAAACATTCGTGTAACATCCCCGTTACACTCTCCCCCACCAAGATTCCGGATACCGTATCCGGAAAGTGTAAACACACGACGCGATTATCGGCCGATGGCCACGGGACCTTGCCTTGCGCGGACGGCGCTGTCTCTCGTGCGTGTTACACGCCTCCGTACGCGATGCCACTTGGTACACACTTGGGCCCAATGCTTACCAAGCATAGGAGCTTACTGGCACGAGTCAAGGGGCTCTACGGGCATGGAAAGAAGGCCACAGGTGGCGTATCTATGATACTACTGGATCAGTGATCCACAGGGCAAGCCTTCCAAGCTACCAACGGTTCCACGAACCACACAGCAGTGGGGCCCACTCGCTTCACAGTTAATGTGACCCTCGGATGAGCACTGTGTGCAGGGCTTGATGCCCAAGTTGTCCTTGAAGCAGGCGCAAGCGCCACTATGTGTCACAGACACTGTGTCTTGTGAATACACGTGCTCAGCACAGTCGTAGACACGACAACGAGCACCGGACAGCTAAGCTGTCGCTCAGGAGGAGCTTACCTACCTCCTACTGCTATGCAGCATGCGGGGTCCAATGCATTGGCATCCCTGGCATCCACAGTGCCTCATGACATAGTCATACCCATTGAACGCTTCTAGCGTCAGGTGATCGGATAGAATCCGTTTCCATCACCACTTGTCGCTTAGACAGAACGTCATTAAGACGGTTGTTCATCACGAACCATCTTCGCTTCATGATCGCGAAGCTCCGGGCCATAGGCCAGTGTTGTTAAAGGGTCATAGACCCTTGAAACACGCGCGCGAGGCGCATGTAGCTCTACTGCACTTGCAGTTTGAGCATTCGATGCCATGTCGACGGCACCGACGTGCTCGCTGCAAGTATTGCAGCTACGGGTCAGAGCCTGAGCTCAGCAACGACCCTGTGGACTCCCACCTTAGTGGGAGGTGCTTGGCACCCGGCGACTCCGTCGCACCCCATCGGGCGGTCTGACACCGGGTGTGCCCGATCATACGCGTCAACGACGTCGGGGCAATCCTGCCGTAGTGGCACCTCAAACTCCCACGAGTTCTGTGAGTGAGGGTAACCTCGCCACTTCACCAGATACTGGTTGTGACCTCGGCGACGACGCCGCGCCATCAGGCGATCCACGTGATAGTGAAGCTCACCTTGCTCATCGAGCAGAGCAGGAGGAGGACGAGCGGTCGATGGGTTCTCGCGCTGCGAGTGTAGACGCGCTGCATTGCTTGCAGACCCGCGTGGGCTCGGTGAAGGAGCACGACCACCACGTCGGTCATCCGACCCATCGCTTAGCGACTGGTCTCGAGGAGACCTAGAGTCGCGGGGACCGGTCTGAGTCGCCTCTGGTGCTGCATCAGCGGGTCTATGACCTCGAGCATCACGTTGCTCCGGATCGACAAGACCTGTTGGTTCGGAGGCAACCACCTGTGGCTCTGCCACCTGCTGCCGTGCAGCCTTCGTCCGACTCGGCGCCAGCGCCTCAGAACTCACAAGAGCAGGGTCCCGATATGGCTTAAGCAAGCCCACGTAGAACACAGGATGTGTTCGCATACGCTTTGGCAAGCCAAGCGTGTATGCCAGGCCCTTCTTGGCCACGACCGTGAACGGTCCAATGAAGTGCGGCCGCAACTTCGTCTTGAAGACGGCTGACACTGCGTGTGTAGGCAGGTTCTTAGCGTTTAATAAAACGTGGTCACCGACCTTGAACTCCCACATGTTGCTTCTGCCTTTGGCATCAGCTTGTTCCTTTTGAACATCTTGGCTTTCAGCCATTGCGTCACGCACACGGCGTAAGACGCTAAGCCTCATCGAGAGGAAGTCATCGACTTGCTTGCGAACAGCAAGGGGGCTGACATCAGCAAGCTCGGAGTCGAGCGACGGCATAGCCTCTCCCCCACCAAGCCCAAGGCTACCGCCTGGCGGAGTGAGCGGGACGCGCGGATGCGCAAGGCCGTTCACGTAGAACGGGAGAAGCCTGTCGAGGCATGCACCGCGTTGTTCATTGAGAACTCAACGAGAGGGAGCATAGCGCTCCAACGCTTCGGCGTTTCAGCGCATACGCTGCGGAGGATGTCCTCCAGGACGCGGTTCACGCGTTCAGTCTGACCGTCGGTCTGCGGATGATCCGCCGTGGACATGTCCAGTCGAGTGCCAAGCACTTTGAAGACGGACGTCCAGAAGTGACCCGTGAAACGGGGGTCTCGATCCGAGACAATGGTCTCTGGCAGCCCATGCTGGCGGAAGACCCGATCGATAAAGATCGTCGCTGTACCAGCGCCATCAACGGTGTCCGGCACAGCCGCTAGGTGAGCCATCTTGCTCAGACGGTCAACGAAGACCACAACGCCCGTGTTGCCTGCCGTATCCTTCGGCAGGCCAAACACGAAGTCCATACTCATGGACTGCCAACACCCAGAGGGTACAGGCAAGCTCGCCAAAGGCGCTGCCGCATGCGGCGAGGTTTAACCCGCTGACACGTCTCGCACGTGTGCACATATGTGCTGACCCACTTGTACATCTTCGGCCACCAGTACATGGAGCTCACCGAGCCGTAGGTCTTCTCGCGACCGAGGTGGCCGCTTGTGGGCGTGTCGTGAGCCTCATAGAGGATACGATACTTCAGGTCCTCATCGTGAGGAACCACCACACGTGGTGGGTCATCCTGACCCGTGCTGTAGTACAGCAGACCGCCTCCCAGGCTATAGCGTTGGAGTCTCGCCTTTAGGCGTCGTGACAGAGTCACCTTTGAGTCCTTAAACTCATCGCTCCCTAGAGCTTGAAGCAGCGCGACACAAGAGTCGTCCAGAGCGTACGCTGCTCGAACCATGTCCGTCACGGACGACGTCACCGAGGTGACATGAGATAACTCATAGTCCGGGCGACGTGATAACGCGTCAGCGAGGACGTTCTGCCTTCCAGGCTTGTACTTCACCTCGAAGTTATACTCCGCAAAGAAGGAGAGCCATCGGGCCATCCTCTGCGAGAGGTGAGGCGACTGCGTCGCTGTGCGTAGTGACGCATGATCCGTGTAGATCACAAACGGCTTGGAGCCGAGCAGGTGAACCCTGAATTTGACGAGAGCGTACTTCATCGCAAGTAGCTCCTTGTCATGAACTGGATAGTTCTTCTCAGCAGCCTTGAGCTGTCGAGACTCAAACGCAATGACGCGTTCGCGCCCGTCGGCGTCCGCTTGTAGCAAAGCACTGCCGATGGCAAAGTCCGAGGCGTCACAGACGACGATGAACGGACGATCGGGGTCTGGCAACGCCAGTATCGGTGCCTGAAGCAGGCTATCCTTGATACGAGTGAACGCACTCTCGTGCTCAGCACGCCATACCCATTCGGCATCCTTCTTAAGGAGATCCGACAGTGGCCGAGCCAACTCAGCGTAGTTCTCGCTGTACTTGTGCAAGTAGTTGGCCAAGCCCAGCCACTTACGCAAGTCCTTCTGGTTCAAGGAACCGGCCAGTCCACAATGGCCTTGACTTTTGCTGGATCAGCACGAAGGCCATGCTTCCCAATGAAGCACCCTAGGAAAGGGATTTCTTCCGCGCCAAAGACGCACTTGTCCGCGTTGGCGTACAACTTGTTGGTGCGCATGCACTCGAGCACTGCTCTCACGTGTTCCACGTGTACCTCGACATCAGTCTTCCCGTGCTCAGCACGACTGTGGACGAACACATCGTCAAAGTACGTCTGTGCGAATGCCCGTAGGGGCCTGAACAACTGCGTCACTAGACGATTGAACGTTGCAGGCGCATTCGACAGCCCTTGGGGCATGACGAGCCACTCCCAGAGCATACCGCTCGGGGTGCTCACCGCCGTAAGCGGAATATCACTGGCTTGCATGAGCAGCTGATAGTAGCCATCGACTAAGTCGAGCGCACTGTACATGGTGCAACCCACCATGTTGTTCTGAAGAACATCCTTCCTAGGAATCGGCGTCTGCGCCGGAATCGTGGCAGCGTTGAGCTTGTTAAAAGCGTGAACGATACGCCACTTGCCATTCGGCTTTCTGACACAGAACGTTGGCGCGGAGTGCGGAGACTTGCTCTCGCGCACGAGACCCGCCGCGTGCTTAGCACGGAAGAAGGCGTCAATGACGTCGCATTGCTCTTTAGGAAGAGGCCACTGCCGGGTCACGCAGTATTTAATTCCGGGAACTAAGTCGATCTCGTGACGAACGCCTCGGTCAGGAGGCAGGCCACTCGGTGGTTCCGTTGAGACAACGTCTCCATATTCCTTCAGCAAGGAGTAGAAGGAATCCGAGGGATTCTTGAGGATCTCCGATCCACTCCTGGCGCTCAGCGCCTTCTTGACCTCGGCCAAGACGGACTCGTCAACGAGGGACGATGAGTTTAACTCCTCTTCAGGTCGAACGATGACCACCTCGGCGAGTTCGCCAGCCTTCAAGGCATCGCCAAACTCGGCGAACGACATCTCTTCTAGCTCAAGGAGCTTGTCAACACTCGGCAGTCCGTCCAGCAGGACGCTGCCTTCGGCACTGCCGTCCACTCCATCAACCAGAGTGTATAGCTGCCCACAGCCCTCCCGTGCGTTGACACTTGACGTCACGGACGACTCAGACGCAGAGCGTCTCGCCCATAGGGCCTTACGACGTCGTCGCCTAGCCGACGAACGTCCACTCGACGGAGTACGTGCCGCTGCACAGGTAATGGCCTTGCCCGGCCCAGTGTCAGTGACACTCAGTGACTGACTCGGTCTACCGCCGACGTCACTAGACGGAGTACGTGCCGCCGCACAGGTTTCGGCCCCTTCAGGCCCAGTGTCAGTGACACTCTGCGATCCACTCGGTCGACGTCCGATGCCGCTCAGCGGGGTACGTGCCGCTGCACAATCAATGACCGTAACAGGTCCAGTGTCAGAGACACTCAGCGATCGACTTGGTCCACGACCAGTATCACTCAACGGGTACGTGCCGCCCCACAGTTCACGGCCTGGTAAGGCCCGATGCCATCGGCATCCAGTGACGGTCCATGACCGGCGTCACTCGGCGGAGTACGTGCCGCCCCACAGGGGTTACGTGAGCTTTGCCCACACGTTGACTCACTGTCAACCAGCGCTACGCGCTCAACAGGACTGCGGTCCTCGCACTCGGTGCTGTCCACTAACTCGGACACACCGACTTCCAGCATCATAGCCGACTCGGCTCGATGTCCGCGCCAATAGCGCTTCTGCTTCCTAGCAGAGGTGGGTTCATGACTCGCCAAAGCTCCACTAGGAGAGAAGTGCGTAGCACCTAAGGTCTTCGACCTCCAATCAATCCATGGCTCGTGGCGCTCCAGCCACGCCATGCCAAGGATGAGGTCGTACCTCGAATCCAGGTCCAGGACCAAGCAGCGTTCCACGCTATCGAAGTCCAAGAACTTCAGCCGCAGGTCCATGGGGACCTTGGCCACCGTGACACGGACGCCCGTCGCTAGACGGACTGTGACTGTGTCACCTCTTCGCGCTCGAAGCGCCTCAGCATATTGCTGACTACCTTCAACGGTGGAGCGTCTGACGTAGTTGCCAGACGCCCCCGAATCGATCAACACGATCCACGGCTTCTCAAAGCCCTTCACGTCCACCTGGACGACCAGCAAGCCCTGCTTGCTCACACGTTCCGTGTTCAAGAGCACGGAGCTCTTCGGGGCTGAGCCCCAGTGCCTCTCACGCACTGCAGAACTCAGTTCTTCCCAGTAGACCGCCCCGCGTCTACTGGGAGCCGGCGTTTCCTGGGCAGAGCCCAAAGCGGGACCCGCGACAGGGTTGCGGCCATTCTGGCCGGCGCGCCCTTTGCGCAGAGGACAGTTGGGCCTCAGGTGTGAGGACCGCCGCATGTATAGCACCGGCGGGTGCTCATACGCTGCACCGCAGCTCGTAGCTCAGCTACCTCATGTTCAGCATAGCTGAGGTCCATGGGCTCAGGTCCACCGGACCCTGTGCTGCTAGCACCGACCCTCGACAACTTAAAGTTGTGTTCGGCATTCAATGCCACGCTGACAGCATCTTCGAAGCTGTGGGGTTCTGACGGAATGTCTCCGTCCTGGCCACGCCAGCTCGTAAGCCTTCCATGAAGACGGTCACGGCGACCACCTCAGGTAGAGGGTCGGCAGCCATGCCAGCAATGAGCGTGCGCAGCTCTTGGACATAGTCCACCAGATCCTTCTTGCCCTGGCGACAAGCAAGGAAGCGTGACCGCACGCGATACGCCTGGTTAGGCGGAGCAAACACTTGCGTGAGCTTGGCCTTTAGCTCGCCCCATGTGGGGAAGGCCGCTTCCACCGACGTCCCAGACGTCAAGGCCCATTCTCGTGCTCGTCCTTCGAGCTTAGAGATGGCAAACGCAACGCGTTGCCCCTCCAACTGGAGCATGGCGGCCCCCATGGCCATTTCTGACCTCTCGGGTCCACAAAAGGAGGTTCTCTCCCTCATTCCCGAGGAAGGTCTTCACGCTGAGCGTGACGGGCTTAGCTCTCGGAGCAGGGGTAACCCCTGTTACATTCCGCTGAATGTGCTCGACGAGAGCGTTTTCGTACGAGGCAAATGCCTCGAGGCGCGCGTTGACGGCCTCCGGCCCTTGGGACGCAAGGTGCGCCGTACCTTCCGGGCCCAGCAAGGACGTAAGCTTGTTAAGCGTGTCCCGCTGACTCAGAGCCAAGTGAGCGTATGCTTCTGGCTCCATTCTCACAGAGAAACAGTCTTCAACTCAGGAGTTGGATTGACTACAAGTGCTACCAGATGCAGCGGGGCTGCGTAGGTGTGCACGGCACAGAGGAAGTTTAGTTGACTCGTAGAGTCCTGCTTGCAAGGCACTAGCCTTCGGTTCTATACAAGAACCAAGTAGTCCACTAAATACAGGACTCACAGAGTCAGTGTCCCTATAACAAAGGACTAACACTAACTATGTAGAATGCAAACTGATTTTTATTGACTTTATTGCCTAATCCTAAATGTAACGGATTTAGTATCTAACATACTAAATCCTAATCAAAATACAACGTGAGGCTCTGAGGCCATCTACGTATCTACTCGTGTGTGCCACACCATTATGTACCCACATAAATGTATCATGAGTGTCACACACTATTATGTACCCACATAAATGTATCCACGTGTGTCACACACCAACGAGAAACATTCGTGTAACATCCCGTTACACTCTCCCCCACCAAGATTCCGGATACCGTATCCGGAAAGTGTAAACACACGACGCGATTATCGGCCGATGGCCACGGGACCTTGCCTTGCGCGGACGGCGCTGTCTCTCGTGCGTGTTACACGCCTCCGTACGCGATGCCACTTGGTACACACTTGGGCCCAATGCTTACCAAGCATAGGAGCTTACTGGCACGAGTCAAGGGGCTCTACGGGCATGGAAAGAAGGCCACAGGTGGCGTATCTATGATACTACTGGATCAGTGATCCACAGGGCAAGCCTTCCAAGCTACCAACGGTTCCACGAACCACACAGCAGTGGGGCCCACTCGCTTCACAGTTAATGTGACCCTCGGATGAGCACTGTGTGCAGGGCTTGATGCCCAAGTTGTCCTTGAAGCAGGCGCAAGCGCCACTATGTGTCACAGACACTGTGTCTTGTGAATACACGTGCTCAGCACAGTCGTAGACACGACAACGAGCACCGGACAGCTAAGCTGTCGCTCAGGAGGAGCTTACCTACCTCCTACTGCTATGCAGCATGCGGGGTCCAATGCATTGGCATCCTGGCATCCACAGTGCCTCATGACATAGTCATACCCATTGAACGCTTCTGGCGTCAGGTGATCGGATAGAATCCGTTTCCATCACCACTTGTCGCTTAGACAGAACGTCATTAAGACGGTTGTTCATCACGAACCATCTTCGCTTCATGATCGCGAAGCTCCGGGCCATAGGCCAGTGTTGTTAAAGGGTCATAGACCCTTGAAACACGCGCGCGAGGCGCATGTAGCTCTACTGCACTTGCAGTTTGAGCATTCGATGCCATGTCGACGGCACCGACGTGCTCGCTGCAAGTATTGCAGCTACGGGTCAGAGCCTGAGCTCAGCAACGACCCTGTGGACTCCCACCTTAGTGGGAGGTGCTTGGCACCCGGCGACTCCGTCGCACCCCCATCGGGCGGTCTGACACCGGGTGTGCCCGATCATACGCGTCAACGACGTCGGGGCAATCCTGCCGTAGTGGCACCTCAAACTCCCACGAGTTCTGTGAGTGAGGGTAACCTCGCCACTTCACCAGATACTGGTTGTGACCTCGGCGACGACGCCGCGCCATCAGGCGATCCACGTGATAGTGAAGCTCACCTTGCTCATCGAGCAGAGCAGGAGGAGGACGAGCGGTCGATGGGTTCTCGCGCTGCGAGTGTAGACGCGCTGCATTGCTTGCAGACCCGCGTGGGCTCGGTGAAGGAGCACGACCACCACGTCGGTCATCCGACCCATCGCTTAGCGACTGGTCTCGAGGAGACCTAGAGTCGCGGGGACCGGTCTGAGTCGCCTCTGGTGCTGCATCAGCGGGTCTATGACCTCGAGCATCACGTTGCTCCGGATCGACAAGACCTGTTGGTTCCGGAGGCAACCACCTGTGGCTCTGCCACCTGCTGCCGTGCAGCCTTCGTCCGACTCGGCGCCAGCGCCTCAGAACTCACAAGAGCAGGGTCCCGATATGGCTTAAGCAAGCCCACGTAGAACACAGGATGTGTTCGCATACGCTTTGGCAAGCCAAGCGTGTATGCCAGGCCCTTCTTGGCCACGACCGTGAACGGTCCAATGAAGTGCGGCCGCAACTTCGTCTTGAAGACGGCTGACACTGCGTGTGTAGGCAGGTTCTTAGCGTTTAATAAAACGTGGTCACCGACCTTGAACTCCCACATGTTGCTTCTGCCTTTGGCATCAGCTTGTTCCTTTTGAACATCTTGGCTTTCAGCCATTGCGTCACGCACACGGCGTAAGACGCTAAGCCTCATCGAGAGGAAGTCATCGACTTGCTTGCGAACAGCAAGGGGGCTGACATCAGCAAGCTCGGAGTCGAGCGACGGCATAGCCTCTCCCCCACCAAGCCCAAGGCTACCGCCTGGCGGAGTGAGCGGGACGCGCGGATGCGCAAGGCCGTTCACGTAGAACGGGAGAAGCCTGTCGAGGCATGCACCGCGTTGTTCATTGAGAACTCAACGAGAGGGAGCATAGCGCTCCAACGCTTCGGCGTTTCAGCGCATACGCTGCGGAGGATGTCCTCCAGGACGCGGTTCACGCGTTCAGTCTGACCGTCGGTCTGCGGATGATCCGCCGTGGACATGTCCAGTCGAGTGCCAAGCACTTTGAAGACGGACGTCCAGAAGTGACCCGTGAAACGGGGGTCTCGATCCGAGACAATGGTCTCTGGCAGCCCATGCTGGCGGAAGACCCGATCGATAAAGATCGTCGCTGTACCAGCGCCATCAACGGTGTCCGGCACAGCCGCGAGGTGAGCCATCTTGCTCAGACGGTCAACGAAGACCACAACGCCCGTGTTGCCTGCCGTATCCTTCGGCAGGCCAAACACGAAGTCCATACTCATGGACTGCCAACACCCAGAGGGTACAGGCAAGCTCGCCAAAGGCGCTGCCGCATGCGGCGAGGGTTTAACCCGCTGACACGTCTCGCACGTGTGCACATATGTGCTGACCCACTTGTACATCTTCGGCCACCAGTACATGGAGCTCACCGAGCCGTAGGTCTTCTCGCGACCGAGGTGGCCGCTTGTGGGCGTGTCGTGAGCCTCATAGAGGATACGATACTTCAGGTCCTCATCGTGAGGAACCACCACACGTGGTGGGTCATCCTGACCCGTGCTGTAGTACAGCAGACCGCCTCCCAGGCTATAGCGTTGGAGTCTCGCCTTTAGGCGTCGTGACAGAGTCACCTTTGAGTCCTTAAACTCATCGCTCCCTAGAGCTTGAAGCAGCGCGACACAAGAGTCGTCCAGAGCGTACGCTGCTCGAACCATGTCCGTCACGGACGACGTCACCGAGGTGACATGAGATAACTCATAGTCCGGGCGACGTGATAACGCGTCAGCGAGGACGTTCTGCCTTCCAGGCTTGTACTTCACCTCGAAGTTATACTCCGCAAAGAAGGAGAGCCATCGGGCCATCCTCTGCGAGAGGTGAGGCGACTGCGTCGCTGTGCGTAGTGACGCATGATCCGTGTAGATCACAAACGGCTTGGAGCCGAGCAGGTGAACCCTGAATTTGACGAGAGCGTACTTCATCGCAAGTAGCTCCTTGTCATGAACTGGATAGTTCTTCTCAGCAGCCTTGAGCTGTCGAGACTCAAACGCAATGACGCGTTCGCGCCCGTCGGCGTCCGCTTGTAGCAAAGCACTGCCGATGGCAAAGTCCGAGGCGTCACAGACGACGATGAACGGACGATCGGGGTCTGGCAACGCCAGTATCGGTGCCTGAAGCAGGCTATCCTTGATACGAGTGAACGCACTCTCGTGCTCAGCACGCCATACCCATTCGGCATCCTTCTTAGGAGATCCGACAGTGGCCGAGCCAACTCAGCGTAGTTCTCGCTGTACTTGTGCAAGTAGTTGGCCAAGCCCAGCCACTTACGCAAGTCCTTCTGGTTCAAGGAACCGGCCAGTCCACAATGGCCTTGACTTTTGCTGGATCAGCACGAAGGCCATGCTTCCCAATGAAGCACCCTAGGAAAGGGATTTCTTCCGCGCCAAAGACGCACTTGTCCGCGTTGGCGTACAACTTGTTGGTGCGCATGCACTCGAGCACTGCTCTCACGTGTTCCACGTGTACCTCGACATCAGTCTTCCCGTGCTCAGCACGACTGTGGACGAACACATCGTCAAAGTACGTCTGTGCGAATGCCCGTAGGGGCCTGAACAACTGCGTCACTAGACGATTGAACGTTGCAGGCGCATTCGACAGCCCTTGGGGCATGACGAGCCACTCCCAGAGCATACCGCTCGGGGTGCTCACCGCCGTAAGCGGAATATCACTGGCTTGCATGAGCAGCTGATAGTAGCCATCGACTAAGTCGAGCGCACTGTACATGGTGCAACCCACCATGTTGTTCTGAAGAACATCCTTCCTAGGAATCGGCGTCTGCGCCGGAATCGTGGCAGCGTTGAGCTTGTTAAAAGCGTGAACGATACGCCACTTGCCATTCGGCTTTCTGACACAGAACGTTGGCGCGGAGTGCGGAGACTTGCTCTCGCGCACGAGACCCGCCGCGTGCTTAGCACGGAAGAAGGCGTCAATGACGTCGCATTGCTCTTTAGGAAGAGGCCACTGCCGGGTCACGCAGTATTTAATTCCGGGAACTAAGTCGATCTCGTGACGAACGCCTCGGTCAGGAGGCAGGCCACTCGGTGGTTCCGTTGAGACAACGTCTCCATATTCCTTCAGCAAGGAGTAGAAGGAATCCGAGGGATTCTTGAGGATCTCCGATCCACTCCTGGCGCTCAGCGCCTTCTTGACCTCGGCCAAGACGGACTCGTCAACGAGGGACGATGAGTTTAACTCCTCTTCAGGTCGAACGATGACCACCTCGGCGAGTTCGCCAGCCTTCAAGGCATCGCCAAACTCGGCGAACGACATCTCTTCTAGCTCAAGGAGCTTGTCAACACTCGGCAGTCCGTCCAGCAGGACGCTGCCTTCGGCACTGCCGTCCACTCCATCAACCAGAGTGTATAGCTGCCCACAGCCCTCCCGTGCGTTGACACTTGACGTCACGGACGACTCAGACGCAGAGCGTCTCGCCCATAGGGCCTTACGACGTCGTCGCCTAGCCGACGAACGTCCACTCGACGGAGTACGTGCCGCTGCACAGGTAATGGCCTTGCCCGGCCCAGTGTCAGTGACACTCAGTGACTGACTCGGTCTACCGCCGACGTCACTAGACGGAGTACGTGCCGCCGCACAGGTTTCGGCCCCTTCAGGCCCAGTGTCAGTGACACTCTGCGATCCACTCGGTCGACGTCCGATGCCGCTCAGCGGGGTACGTGCCGCTGCACAATCAATGACCGTAACAGGTCCAGTGTCAGAGACACTCAGCGATCGACTTGGTCCACGACCAGTATCACTCAACGGAGTACGTGCCGCCCCACAGTTCACGGCCTGGTAAGGCCCGATGCCATCGGCATCCAGTGACGGTCCATGACCGGCGTCACTCGGCGGAGTACGTGCCGCCCCACAGGGGTTACGTGAGCTTTGCCCACACGTTGACTCACCGTCAACCAGCGCTACGCGCTCAACAGGACTGCGGTCCTCGCACTCGGTGCTGTCCACTAACTCGGACACACCGACTTCCAGCATCATAGCCGACTCGGCTCGATGTCCGCGCCAATAGCGCTTCTGCTTCCTAGCAGAGGTGGGTTCATGACTCGCCAAAGCTCCACTAGGAGAGAAGTGCGTAGCACCTAAGGTCTTCGACCTCCAATCAATCCATGGCTCGTGGCGCTCCAGCCACGCCATGCCAGGATGAGGTCGTACCTCGAATCCAGGTCCAGGACCAAGCAGCGTTCCACGCTATCGAAGTCCAAGAACTTCAGCCGCAGGTCCATGGGGACCTTGGCCACCGTGACACGGACGCCCGTCGCTAGACGGACTGTGACTGTGTCACCTCTTCGCGCTCGAAGCGCCTCAGCATATTGCTGACTACCTTCAACGGTGGAGCGTCTGACGTAGTTGCCAGACGCCCCCGAATCGATCAACACGATCCACGGCTTCTCAAAGCCCTTCACGTCCACCTGGACGACCAGCAAGCCCTGCTTGCTCACACGTTCCGTGTTCAAGAGCACGGAGCTCTTCGGGGCTGAGCCCCAGTGCCTCTCACGCACTGCAGAACTCAGTTCTTCCCCAGTAGACCGCCCCGCGTCTACTGGGAGCCGGCGTTTCCCTGGGCAGAGCCCAAAGCGGGACCCGCGACAGGGTTGCGGCCATTCTGGCCGGCGCGCCCTTTGCGCAGAGGACAGTTGGGCCTCAGGTGTGAGGGACCGCCGCATGTATAGCACCGGCGGGTGCTCATACGCTGCACCGCAGCTCGTAGCTCAGCTACCTCATGTTCAGCATAGCTGAGGTCCATGGGCTCAGGTCCACCGGACCCTGTGCTGCTAGCACCGACCCTCGACAACTTAAAGTTGTGTTCGGCATTCAATGCCACGCTGACAGCATCTTCGAAGCTGTGGGGTTCTGACGGAATGTCTCCGTCCTGGCCACGCCAGCTCGTAAGCCTTCCATGAAGACGGTCACGGCGACCACCTCAGGTAGAGGGTCGGCAGCCATGCCAGCAATGAGCGTGCGCAGCTCTTGGACATAGTCCACCAGATCCTTCTTGCCCTGGCGACAAGCAAGGAAGCGTGACCGCACGCGATACGCCTGGTTAGGCGGAGCAAACACTTGCGTGAGCTTGGCCTTTAGCTCGCCCCATGTGGGAAGGCCGCTTCCACCGACGTCCCAGACGTCAAGGCCCATTCTCGTGCTCGTCCTTCGAGCTTAGAGATGGCAAACGCAACGCGTTGCCCCTCCAACTGGAGCATAGCGGCCCCCATGGCCCTTTCGACCTCTCAGGTCCACAAAAGAAGGTTCTCTCCCGCAGTCCCGAGGAAGGTCTTCACGCTGAGCGTGACGGGCTTAGCTCTCGGAGCAGGGGTAACCCTGTTACATTCCGCTGAATGTGCTCGACGAGAGCGTTTTCGTACGAGGCAAATGCCTCGAGGCGCGCGTTGACGGCCTCCGGCCCTTGGGACGCAAGGTGCGCCGTACCTTCCGGGCCCAGCAAGGACGTAAGCTTGTTAAGCGTGTCCCGCTGACTCGGAGCCAAGTGAGCGTATGCTTCTGGCTCCATTCTCACAGAGAAACAGTCTTCAACTCAGGAGTTGGATTGACTACAAGTGCTACCAGATGCAGCGGGGCTGCGTAGGTGTGCACGGCACAGAGGAAGTTTAGTTGACTCGTAGAGTCCTGCTTGCAAGGCACTAGCCTTCGGTTCTATACAAGAACCAAGTAGTCCACTAAATACGGGACTCACAGAGTCAGTGTCCCTATAACAAAGGACTAACACTAACTATGTAGAATGCAAACTGATTTTTATTGACTTTATTGCCCTAATCCTAAATGTAACGGATTTAGTATCTAACATACTAAATCCTAATCAAAATGCAACGTGAGGCTCTGAGGCCATCTACGTATCTACTCGTGTGTGCCACACCATTATGTACCCACATAAATGTATCATGAGTGTCACACACTATTATGTACCCACATAAATGTATCCACGTGTGTCACACACCAACGAGAAACATTCGTGTAACATCCCCGTTACACTCTCCCCCACCAAGATTCCGGATACCGTATCCGGAAAGTGTAAACACACGACGCGATTATCGGCCGATGGCCACGGGACCTTGCCTTGCGCGGACGGCGCTGTCTCTCGTGCGTGTTACACGCCTCCGTACGCGATGCCACTTGGTACACACTTGGGCCCAATGCTTACCAAGCATAGGAGCTTACTGGCACGAGTCAAGGGGCTCTACGGGCATGGAAAGAAGGCCACAGGTGGCGTATCTATGATACTACTGGATCAGTGATCCACAGGGCAAGCCTTCCAAGCTACCAACGGTTCCACGAACCACACAGCAGTGGGGCCCACTCGCTTCACAGTTAATGTGACCCTCGGATGAGCACTGTGTGCAGGGCTTGATGCCCAAGTTGTCCTTGAAGCAGGCGCAAGCGCCACTATGTGTCACAGACACTGTGTCTTGTGAATACACGTGCTCAGCACAGTCGTAGACACGACAACGAGCACCGGACAGCTAAGCTGTCGCTCAGGAGGAGCTTACCTACCTCCTACTGCTATGCAGCATGCGGGGTCCAATGCATTGGCATCCCTGGCATCCACAGTGCCTCATGACATAGTCATACCCATTGAACGCTTCTAGCGTCAGGTGATCGGATAGAATCCGTTTCCATCACCACTTGTCGCTTAGACAGAACGTCATTAAGACGGTTGTTCATCACGAACCATCTTCGCTTCATGATCGCGAAGCTCCGGGCCATAGGCCAGTGTTGTTAAAGGGTCATAGACCCTTGAAACACGCGCGCGAGGCGCATGTAGCTCTACTGCACTTGCAGTTTGAGCATTCGATGCCATGTCGACGGCACCGACGTGCTCGCTGCAAGTATTGCAGCTACGGGTCAGAGCCTGAGCTCAGCAACGACCCTGTGGACTCCCACCTTAGTGGGAGGTGCTTGGCACCCGGCGACTCCGTCGCACCCCCATCAGGCGGTCTGACACCGGGTGTGCCCGATCATACGCGTCAACGACGTCGGGGCAATCCTGCCGTAGTGGCACCTCAAACTCCCACGAGTTCTGTGAGTGAGGGTAACCTCGCCACTTCACCAGATACTGGTTGTGACCTCGGCGACGACGCCGCGCCATCAGGCGATCCACGTGATAGTGAAGCTCACCTTGCTCATCGAGCAGAGCAGGAGGAGGACGAGCGGTCGATGGGTTCTCGCGCTGCGAGTGTAGACGCGCTGCATTGCTTGCAGACCCGCGTGGGCTCGGTGAAGGAGCACGACCACCACGTCGGTCATCCGACCCATCGCTTAGCGACTGGTCTCGAGGAGACCTAGAGTCGCGGGGACCGGTCTGAGTCGCCTCTGGTGCTGCATCAGCGGGTCTATGACCTCGAGCATCACGTTGCTCCGGATCGACAAGACCTGTTGGTTCGGAGGCAACCACCTGTGGCTCTGCCACCTGCTGCCGTGCAGCCTTCGTCCGACTCGGCGCCAGCGCCTCAGAACTCACAAGAGCAGGGTCCCGATATGGCTTAAGCAAGCCCACGTAGAACACAGGATGTGTTCGCATACGCTTTGGCAAGCCAAGCGTGTATGCCAGGCCCTTCTTGGCCACGACCGTGAACGGTCCAATGAAGTGCGGCCGCAACTTCGTCTTGAAGACGGCTGACACTGCGTGTGTAGGCAGGTTCTTAGCGTTTAATAAAACGTGGTCACCGACCTTGAACTCCCACATGTTGCTTCTGCCTTTGGCATCAGCTTGTTCCTTTTGAACATCTTGGCTTTCAGCCATTGCGTCACGCACACGGCGTAAGACGCTAAGCCTCATCGAGAGGAAGTCATCGACTTGCTTGCGAACAGCAAGGGGGCTGACATCAGCAAGCTCGGAGTCGAGCGACGGCATAGCCTCTCCCCCACCAAGCCCAAGGCTACCGCCTGGCGGAGTGAGCGGGACGCGCGGATGCGCAAGGCCGTTCACGTAGAACGGGGAGAAGCCTGTCGAGGCATGCACCGCGTTGTTCATTGAGAACTCAACGAGAGGGAGCATAGCGCTCCAACGCTTCGGCGTTTCAGCGCATACGCTGCGGAGGATGTCCTCCAGGACGCGGTTCACGCGTTCAGTCTGACCGTCGGTCTGCGGATGATCCGCCGTGGACATGTCCAGTCGAGTGCCAAGCACTTTGAAGACGGACGTCCAGAAGTGACCCGTGAAACGGGGGTCTCGATCCGAGACAATGGTCTCTGGCAGCCCATGCTGGCGGAAGACCCGATCGATAAAGATCGTCGCTGTACCAGCGCCATCAACGGTGTCCGGCACAGCCGCTAGGTGAGCCATCTTGCTCAGACGGTCAACGAAGACCACAACGCCCGTGTTGCCTGCCGTATCCTTCGGCAGGCCAACCACGAAGTCCATACTCATGGACTGCCAACACCCAGAGGGTACAGGCAAGCTCGCCAAAGGCGCTGCCGCATGCGGCGAGGGTTTAACCCGCTGACACGTCTCGCACGTGTGCACATATGTGCTGACCCACTTGTACATCTTCGGCCACCAGTACATGGAGCTCACCGAGCCGTAGGTCTTCTCGCGACCGAGGTGGCCGCTTGTGGGCGTGTCGTGAGCCTCATAGAGGATACGATACTTCAGGTCCTCATCGTGAGGAACCACCACACGTGGTGGGTCATCCTGACCCGTGCTGTAGTACAGCAGACCGCCTCCCAGGCTATAGCGTTGGAGTCTCGCCTTTAGGCGTCGTGACAGAGTCACCTTTGAGTCCTTAAACTCATCGCTCCCTAGAGCTTGAAGCAGCGCGACACAAGAGTCGTCCAGAGCGTACGCTGCTCGAACCATGTCCGTCACGGACGACGTCACCGAGGTGACATGAGATAACTCATAGTCCGGGCGACGTGATAACGCGTCAGCGAGGACGTTCTGCCTTCCAGGCTTGTACTTCACCTCGAAGTTATACTCCGCAAAGAAGGAGAGCCATCGGGCCATCCTCTGCGAGAGGTGAGGCGACTGCGTCGCTGTGCGTAGTGACGCATGATCCGTGTAGATCACAAACGGCTTGGAGCCGAGCAGGTGAACCCTGAATTTGACGAGAGCGTACTTCATCGCAAGTAGCTCCTTGTCATGAACTGGATAGTTCTTCTCAGCAGCCTTGAGCTGTCGAGACTCAAACGCAATGACGCGTTCGCGCCCGTCGGCGTCCGCTTGTAGCAAAGCACTGCCGATGGCAAAGTCCGAGGCGTCACAGACGACGATGAACGGACGATCGGGGTCTGGCAACGCCAGTATCGGTGCCTGAAGCAGGCTATCCTTGATACGAGTGAACGCACTCTCGTGCTCAGCACGCCATACCCATTCGGCATCCTTCTTGGGAGATCCGACAGTGGCCGAGCCAACTCAGCGTAGTTCTCGCTGTACTTGTGCAAGTAGTTGGCCAAGCCCAGCCACTTACGCAAGTCCTTCTGGTTCAAGGGAGCCGGCCAGTCCACAATGGCCTTGACTTTTGCTGGATCAGCACGAAGGCCATGCTTCCCAATGAAGCACCCTAGGAAAGGGATTTCTTCCGCGCCAAAGACGCACTTGTCCGCGTTGGCGTACAACTTGTTGGTGCGCATGCACTCGAGCACTGCTCTCACGTGTTCCACGTGTACCTCGACATCAGTCTTCCCGTGCTCAGCACGACTGTGGACGAACACATCGTCAAAGTACGTCTGTGCGAATGCCCGTAGGGGCCTGAACAACTGCGTCACTAGACGATTGAACGTTGCAGGCGCATTCGACAGCCCTTGGGGCATGACGAGCCACTCCCAGAGCATACCGCTCGGGGTGCTCACCGCCGTAAGCGGAATATCACTGGCTTGCATGAGCAGCTGATAGTAGCCATCGACTAAGTCGAGCGCACTGTACATGGTGCAACCCACCATGTTGTTCTGAAGAACATCCTTCCTAGGAATCGGCGTCTGCGCCGGAATCGTGGCAGCGTTGAGCTTGTTAAAAGCGTGAACGATACGCCACTTGCCATTCGGCTTTCTGACACAGAACGTTGGCGCGGAGTGCGGAGACTTGCTCTCGCGCACGAGACCCGCCGCGTGCTTAGCACGGAAGAAGGCGTCAATGACGTCGCATTGCTCTTTAGGAAGAGGCCACTGCCGGGTCACGCAGTATTTAGTTCCGGGAACTAAGTCGATCTCGTGACGAACGCCTCGGTCAGGAGGCAGGCCACTCGGTGGTTCCGTTGAGACAACGTCTCCATATTCCTTCAGCAAGGAGTAGAAGGAATCCGAGGGATTCTTGAGGATCTCCGATCCACTCCTGGCGCTCAGCGCCTTCTTGACCTCGGCCAAGACGGACTCGTCAACGAGGGACGATGAGTTTAACTCCTCTTCAGGTCGAACGATGACCACCTCGGCGAGTTCGCCAGCCTTCAAGGCATCGCCAAACTCGGCGAACGACATCTCTTCTAGCTCAAGGAGCTTGTCAACACTCGGCAGTCCGTCCAGCAGGACGCTGCCTTCGGCACTGCCGTCCACTCCATCAACCAGAGTGTATAGCTGCCCACAGCCCTCCCGTGCGTTGACACTTGACGTCACGGACGACTCAGACGCAGAGCGTCTCGCCCATAGGGCCTTACGACGTCGTCGCCTAGCCGACGAACGTCCACTCGACGGAGTACGTGCCGCTGCACAGGTAATGGCCTTGCCCGGCCCAGTGTCAGTGACACTCAGTGACTGACTCGGTCTACCGCCGACGTCACTAGACGGAGTACGTGCCGCCGCACAGGTTTCGGCCCTTCAGGCCCAGTGTCAGTGACACTCTGCGATCCACTCGGTCGACGTCCGATGCCGCTCAGCGGGGTACGTGCCGCTGCACAATCAATGACCGTAACAGGTCCAGTGTCAGAGACACTCAGCGATCGACTTGGTCCACGACCAGTATCACTCAACGGAGTACGTGCCGCCCCACAGTTCACGGCCTGGTAAGGCCCGATGCCATCGGCATCCAGTGACGGTCCATGACCGGCGTCACTCGGCGGAGTACGTGCCGCCCCACAGGGGTTACGTGAGCTTTGCCCACACGTTGACTCACCGTCAACCAGCGCTACGCGCTCAACAGGACTGCGGTCCTCGCACTCGGTGCTGTCCACTAACTCGGACACACCGACTTCCAGCATCATAGCCGACTCGGCTCGATGTCCGCGCCAATAGCGCTTCTGCTTCCTAGCAGAGGTGGGTTCATGACTCGCCAAAGCTCCACTAGGAGAAGTGCGTAGCACCTAAGGTCTTCGACCTCCAATCAATCCATGGCTCGTGGCGCTCCAGCCACGCCATGCCAAGGATGAGGTCGTACCTCGAATCCAGGTCCAGGACCAAGCAGCGTTCCACGCTATCGAAGTCCAAGAACTTCAGCCGCAGGTCCATGGGGACCTTGGCCACCGTGACACGGACGCCCGTCGCTAGACGGACTGTGACTGTGTCACCTCTTCGCGCTCGAAGCGCCTCAGCATATTGCTGACTACCTTCAACGGTGGAGCGTCTGACGTAGTTGCCAGACGCCCCCGAATCGATCAACACGATCCACGGCTTCTCAAAGCCCTTCACGTCCACCTGGACGACCAGCAAGCCCTGCTTGCTCACACGTTCCGTGTTCAAGAGCACGGAGCTCTTCGGGGCTGAGCCCCAGTGCCTCTCACGCACTGCAGAACTCAGTTCTTCCCCAGTAGACCGCCCCGCGTCTACTGGGAGCCGGCGTTTCCCTGGGCAGAGCCCAAAGCGGGACCCGCGACAGGGTTGCGGCCATTCTGGCCGGCGCGCCCTTTGCGCAGAGGACAGTTGGGCCTCAGGTGTGAGGGACCGCCGCATGTATAGCACCGGCGGGTGCTCATACGCTGCACCGCAGCTCGTAGCTCAGCTACCTCATGTTCAGCATAGCTGAGGTCCATGGGCTCAGGTCCACCGGACCCTGTGCTGCTAGCACCGACCCTCGACAACTTAAAGTTGTGTTCGGCATTCAATGCCACGCTGACAGCATCTTCGAAGCTGTGGGGGTTCTGACGGAATGTCTCCGTCCTGGCCACGCCAGCTCGTAAGCCTTCCATGAAGACGGTCACGGCGACCACCTCAGGTAGAGGGTCGGCAGCCATGCCAGCAATGAGCGTGCGCAGCTCTTGGACATAGTCCACCAGATCCTTCTTGCCCTGGCGACAAGCAAGGAAGCGTGACCGCACGCGATACGCCTGGTTAGGCGGAGCAAACACTTGCGTGAGCTTGGCCTTTAGCTCGCCCCATGTGGGGAAGGCCGCTTCCACCGACGTCCCAGACGTCAAGGCCCATTCTCGTGCTCGTCCTTCGAGCTTAGAGATGGCAAACGCAACGCGTTGCCCCTCCAACTGGAGCATGGCGGCCCCCATGGCCATTTCGACCTCTCGGGTCCACAAAAGGAGGTTCTCTCCCTCATTCCCGAGGAAGGTCTTCACGCTGAGCGTGACGGGCTTAGCTCTCGGAGCAGGGGTAACCCCTGTTACATTCCGCTGAATGTGCTCGACGAGAGCGTTTTCGTACGAGGCAAATGCCTCGAGGCGCGCGTTGACGGCCTCCGGCCCTTGGGACGCAAGGTGCGCCGTACCTTCCGGGCCCAGCAAGGACGTAAGCTTGTTAAGCGTGTCCCGCTGACTCGGAGCCAAGTGAGCGTATGCTTCTGGCTCCATTCTCACAGAGAAACAGTCTTCAACTCAGGAGTTGGATTGACTACAAGTGCTACCAGATGCAGCGGGGCTGCGTAGGTGTGCACGGCACAGAGGAAGTTTAGTTGACTCGTAGAGTCCTGCTTGCAAGGCACTAGCCTTCGGTTCTATACAAGAACCAAGTAGTCCACTAAATACAGGACTCACAGAGTCAGTGTCCCTATAACAAAGGACTAACACTAACTATGTAGAATGCAAACTGATTTTTATTGACTTTATTGCCCTAATCCTAAATGTAACGGATTTAGTATCTAACATACTAAATCCTAATCAAAATGCAACGTGAGGCTCTGAGGCCATCTACGTATCTACTCGTGTGTGCCACACCATTATGTACCCACATAAATGTATCATGAGTGTCACACACTATTATGTACCCACATAAATGTATCCACGTGTGTCACACACCAACGAGAAACATTCGTGTAACATCCCCGTTACACTCTCCCCCACCAAGATTCCGGATACCGTATCCGGAAAGTGTAAACACACGACGCGATTATCGGCCGATGGCCACGGGACCTTGCCTTGCGCGGACGGCGCTGTCTCTCGTGCGTGTTACACGCCTCCGTACGCGATGCCACTTGGTACACACTTGGGCCCAATGCTTACCAAGCATAGGAGCTTACTGGCACGAGTCAAGGGGCTCTACGGGCATGGAAAGAAGGCCACAGGTGGCGTATCTATGATACTACTGGATCAGTGATCCACAGGGTAAGCCTTCCAAGCTACCAACGGTTCCACGAACCACACAGCAGTGGGGCCCACTCGCTTCACAGTTAATGTGACCCTCGGATGAGCACTGTGTGCAGGGCTTGATGCCCAAGTTGTCCTTGAAGCAGGCGCAAGCGCCACTATGTGTCACAGACACTGTGTCTTGTGAATACACGTGCTCAGCACAGTCGTAGACACGACAACGAGCACCGGACAGCTAAGCTGTCGCTCAGGAGGAGCTTACCTACCTCCTACTGCTATGCAGCATGCGGGGTCCAATGCATTGGCATCCCTGGCATCCACAGTGCCTCATGACATAGTCATACCCATTGAACGCTTCTAGCGTCAGGTGATCGGATAGAATCCGTTTCCATCACCACTTGTCGCTTAGACAGAACGTCATTAAGACGGTTGTTCATCACGAACCATCTTCGCTTCATGATCGCGAAGCTCCGGGCCATAGGCCAGTGTTGTTAAAGGGTCATAGACCCTTGAAACACGCGCGCGAGGCGCATGTAGCTCTACTGCACTTGCAGTTTGAGCATTCGATGCCATGTCGACGGCACCGACGTGCTCGCTGCAAGTATTGCAGCTACGGGTCAGAGCCTGAGCTCAGCAACGACTCCTGTGGACTCCCACCTTAGTGGGAGGTGCTTGGCACCCGGCGACTCCGTCGCACCCCCATCGGGCGGTCTGACACCGGGTGTGCCCGATCATACGCGTCAACGACGTCGGGGCAATCCTGCCGTAGTGGCACCTCAAACTCCCACGAGTTCTGTGGTGAGGGTAACCTCGCCACTTCACCAGATACTGGTTGTGACCTCGGCGACGACGCCGCGCCATCAGGCGATCCACGTGATAGTGAAGCTCACCTTGCTCATCGAGCAGAGCAGGAGGAGGACGAGCGGTCGATGGGTTCTCGCGCTGCGAGTGTAGACGCGCTGCATTGCTTGCAGACCCGCGTGGGCTCGGTGAAGGAGCACGACCACCACGTCGGTCATCCGACCCATCGCTTAGCGACTGGTCTCGAGGAGACCTAGAGTCGCGGGGACCGGTCTGAGTCGCCTCTGGTGCTGCATCAGCGGGTCTATGACCTCGAGCATCACGTTGCTCCGGATCGACAAGACCTGTTGGTTCGGAGGCAACCACCTGTGGCTCTGCCACCTGCTGCCGTGCAGCCTTCGTCCGACTCGGCGCCAGCGCCTCAGAACTCACAAGAGCAGGGTCCCGATATGGCTTAAGCAAGCCCACGTAGAACACAGGATGTGTTCGCATACGCTTTGGCAAGCCAAGCGTGTATGCCAGGCCCTTCTTGGCCACGACCGTGAACGGTCCAATGAAGTGCGGCCGCAACTTCGTCTTGAAGACGGCTGACACTGCGTGTGTAGGCAGGTTCTTAGCGTTTAATAAAACGTGGTCACCGACCTTGAACTCCCACATGTTGCTTCTGCCTTTGGCATCAGCTTGTTCCTTTTGAACATCTTGGCTTTCAGCCATTGCGTCACGCACACGGCGTAAGACGCTAAGCCTCATCGAGAGGAAGTCATCGACTTGCTTGCGAACAGCAAGGGGGCTGACATCAGCAAGCTCGGAGTCGAGCGACGGCATAGCCTCTCCCCCACCAAGCCCAAGGCTACCGCCTGGCGGAGTGAGCGGGACGCGCGGATGCGCAAGGCCGTTCACGTAGAACGGGGAGAAGCCTGTCGAGGCATGCACCGCGTTGTTCATTGAGAACTCAACGAGAGGGAGCATAGCGCTCCAACGCTTCGGCGTTTCAGCGCATACGCTGCGGAGGATGTCCTCCAGGACGCGGTTCACGCGTTCAGTCTGACCGTCGGTCTGCGGATGATCCGCCGTGGACATGTCCAGTCGAGTGCCAAGCACTTTGAAGACGGACGTCCAGAAGTGACCCGTGAAACGGGGGTCTCGATCCGAGACAATGGTCTCTGGCAGCCCATGCTGGCGGAAGACCCGATCGATAAAGATCGTCGCTGTACCAGCGCCATCAACGGTGTCCGGCACAGCCGCCAGGTGAGCCATCTTGCTCAGACGGTCAACGAAGACCACAACGCCCGTGTTGCCTGCCGTATCCTTCGGCAGGCCAAACACGAAGTCCATACTCATGGACTGCCAACACCCAGAGGGTACAGGCAAGCTCGCCAAAGGCGCTGCCGCATGCGGCGAGGGTTTAACCCGCTGACACGTCTCGCACGTGTGCACATATGTGCTGACCCACTTGTACATCTTCGGCCACCAGTACATGGAGCTCACCGAGCCGTAGGTCTTCTCGCGACCGAGGTGGCCGCTTGTGGGCGTGTCGTGAGCCTCATAGAGGATACGATACTTCAGGTCCTCATCGTGAGGAACCACCACACGTGGTGGGTCATCCTGACCCGTGCTGTAGTACAGCAGACCGCCTCCCAGGCTATAGCGTTGGAGTCTCGCCTTTAGGCGTCGTGACAGAGTCACCTTTGAGTCCTTAAACTCATCGCTCCCTAGAGCTTGAAGCAGCGCGACACAAGAGTCGTCCAGAGCGTACGCTGCTCGAACCATGTCCGTCACGGACGACGTCACCGAGGTGACATGAGATAACTCATAGTCCGGGCGACGTGATAACGCGTCAGCGAGGACGTTCTGCCTTCCAGGCTTGTACTTCACCTCGAAGTTATACTCCGCAAAGAAGGAGAGCCATCGGGCCATCCTCTGCGAGAGGTGAGGCGACTGCGTCGCTGTGCGTAGTGACGCATGATCCGTGTAGATCACAAACGGCTTGGAGCCGAGCAGGTGAACCCTGAATTTGACGAGAGCGTACTTCATCGCAAGTAGCTCCTTGTCATGAACTGGATAGTTCTTCTCAGCAGCCTTGAGCTGTCGAGACTCAAACGCAATGACGCGTTCGCGCCCGTCGGCGTCCGCTTGTAGCAAAGCACTGCCGATGGCAAAGTCCGAGGCGTCACAGACGACGATGAACGGACGATCGGGGTCTGGCAACGCCAGTATCGGTGCCTGAAGCAGGCTATCCTTGATACGAGTGAACGCACTCTCGTGCTCAGCACGCCATACCCATTCGGCATCCTTCTTAAGGAGATCCGACAGTGGCCGAGCCAACTCAGCGTAGTTCTCGCTGTACTTGTGCAAGTAGTTGGCCAAGCCCAGCCACTTACGCAAGTCCTTCTGGTTCAAGGGAGCCGGCCAGTCCACAATGGCCTTGACTTTTGCTGGATCAGCACGAAGGCCATGCTTCCCAATGAAGCACCCTAGGAAAGGGATTTCTTCCGCGCCAAAGACGCACTTGTCCGCGTTGGCGTACAACTTGTTGGTGCGCATGCACTCGAGCACTGCTCTCACGTGTTCCACGTGTACCTCGACATCAGTCTTCCCGTGCTCAGCACGACTGTGGACGAACACATCGTCAAAGTACGTCTGTGCGAATGCCCGTAGGGGCCTGAACAACTGCGTCACTAGACGATTGAACGTTGCAGGCGCATTCGACAGCCCTTGGGGCATGACGAGCCACTCCCAGAGCATACCGCTCGGGGTGCTCACCGCCGTAAGCGGAATATCACTGGCTTGCATGAGCAGCTGATAGTAGCCATCGACTAAGTCGAGCGCACTGTACATGGTGCAACCCACCATGTTGTTCTGAAGAACATCCTTCCTAGGAATCGGCGTCTGCGCCGGAATCGTGGCAGCGTTGAGCTTGTTAAAAGCGTGAACGATACGCCACTTGCCATTCGGCTTTCTGACACAGAACGTTGGCGCGGAGTGCGGAGACTTGCTCTCGCGCACGAGACCCGCCGCGTGCTTAGCACGGAAGAAGGCGTCAATGACGTCGCATTGCTCTTTAGGAAGAGGCCACTGCCGGGTCACGCAGTATTTAGTTCCGGGAACTAAGTCGATCTCGTGACGAACGCCTCGGTCAGGAGGCAGGCCACTCGGTGGTTCCGTTGAGACAACGTCTCCATATTCCTTCAGCAAAGGAGTAGAAGGAATCCGAGGGATTCTTGAGGATCTCGATCCACTCCTGGCGCTCAGCGCCTTCTTGACCTCGGCCAAGACGGACTCGTCAACGAGGGACGATGAGTTTAACTCCTCTTCAGGTCGAACGATGACCACCTCGGCGAGTTCGCCAGCCTTCAAGGCATCGCCAAACTCGGCGAACGACATCTCTTCTAGCTCAAGGAGCTTGTCAACACTCGGCAGTCCGTCCAGCAGGACGCTGCCTTCGGCACTGCCGTCCACTCCATCAACCAGAGTGTATAGCTGCCCACAGCCCTCCCGTGCGTTGACACTTGACGTCACGGACGACTCAGACGCAGAGCGTCTCGCCCATAGGGCCTTACGACGTCGTCGCCTAGCCGACGAACGTCCACTCGACGGAGTACGTGCCGCTGCACAGGTAATGGCCTTGCCCGGCCCAGTGTCAGTGACACTCAGTGACTGACTCGGTCTACCGCCGACGTCACTAGACGGAGTACGTGCCGCCGCACAGGTTTCGGCCCCTTCAGGCCCAGTGTCAGTGACACTCTGCGATCCACTCGGTCGACGTCCGATGCCGCTCAGCGGGGTACGTGCCGCTGCACAATCAATGACCGTAACAGGTCCAGTGTCAGAGACACTCAGCGATCGACTTGGTCCACGACCAGTATCACTCAACGGAGTACGTGCCGCCCCACAGTTCACGGCCTGGTAAGGCCCGATGCCATCGGCATCCAGTGACGGTCCATGACCGGCGTCACTCGGCGGAGTACGTGCCGCCCCACAGGGGTTACGTGAGCTTTGCCCACACGTTGACTCACTGTCAACCAGCGCTACGCGCTCAACAGGACTGCGGTCCTCGCACTCGGTGCTGTCCACTAACTCGGACACACCGACTTCCAGCATCATAGCCGACTCGGCTCGATGTCCGCGCCAATAGCGCTTCTGCTTCCTAGCAGAGGTGGGTTCATGACTCGCCAAAGCTCCACTAGGAGAGAAGTGCGTAGCACCTAAGGTCTTCGACCTCCAATCAATCCATGGCTCGTGGCGCTCCAGCCACGCCATGCCAAGGATGAGGTCGTACCTCGAATCCAGGTCCAGGACCAAGCAGCGTTCCACGCTATCGAAGTCCAAGAACTTCAGCCGCAGGTCCATGGGGACCTTGGCCACCGTGACACGGACGCCCGTCGCTAGACGGACTGTGACTGTGTCACCTCTTCGCGCTCGAAGCGCCTCAGCATATTGCTGACTACCTTCAACGGTGGAGCGTCTGACGTAGTTGCCAGACGCCCCCGAATCGATCAACACGATCCACGGCTTCTCAAAGCCCTTCACGTCCACCTGGACGACCAGCAAGCCCTGCTTGCTCACACGTTCCGTGTTCAAGAGCACGGAGCTCTTCGGGGCTGAGCCCCAGTGCCTCTCACGCACTGCAGAACTCAGTTCTTCCCCAGTAGACCGCCCCGCGTCTACTGGGAGCCGGCGTTTCCCTGGGCAGAGCCCAAAGCGGGACCCGCGACAGGGTTGCGGCCATTCTGGCCGGCGCGCCCTTTGCGCAGAGGACAGTTGGGCCTCAGGTGTGAGGGACCGCCGCATGTATAGCACCGGCGGGTGCTCATACGCTGCACCGCAGCTCGTAGCTCAGCTACCTCATGTTCAGCATAGCTGAGGTCCATGGGCTCAGGTCCACCGGACCCTGTGCTGCTAGCACCGACCCTCGACAACTTAAAGTTGTGTTCGGCATTCAATGCCACGCTGACAGCATCTTCGAAGCTGTGGGGGTTCTGACGGAATGTCTCCGTCCTGGCCACGCCAGCTCGTAAGCCTTCCATGAAGACGGTCACGGCGACCACCTCAGGTAGAGGGTCGGCAGCCATGCCAGCAATGAGCGTGCGCAGCTCTTGGACATAGTCCACCAGATCCTTCTTGCCCTGGCGACAAGCAAGGAAGCGTGACCGCACGCGATACGCCTGGTTAGGCGGAGCAAACACTTGCGTGAGCTTGGCCTTTAGCTCGCCCCATGTGGGGAAGGCCGCTTCCACCGACGTCCCAGACGTCAAGGCCCATTCTCGTGCTCGTCCTTCGAGCTTAGAGATGGCAAACGCAACGCGTTGCCCCTCCAACTGGAGCATGGCGGCCCCCATGGCCATTTCGACCTCTCGGGTCCACACAAGGAGGTTCTCTCCCTCATTCCCGAGGAAGGTCTTCACGCTGAGCGTGACGGGCTTAGCTCTCGGAGCAGGGGTAACCCCTGTTACATTCCGCTGAATGTGCTCGACGAGAGCGTTTTCGTACGAGGCAAATGCCTCGAGGCGCGCGTTGACGGCCTCCGGCCCTTGGGACGCAAGGTGCGCCGTACCTTCCGGGCCCAGCAAGGACGTAAGCTTGTTAAGCGTGTCCCGCTGACTCGGAGCCAAGTGAGCGTATGCTTCTGGCTCCATTCTCACAGAGAAACAGTCTTCAACTCAGGAGTTGGATTGACTACAAGTGCTACCAGATGCAGCGGGGCTGCGTAGGTGTGCACGGCACAGAGGAAGTTTAGTTGACTCGTAGAGTCCTGCTTGCAAGGCACTAGCCTTCGGTTCTATACAAGAACCAAGTAGTCCACTAAATACGGGACTCACAGAGTCAGTGTCCCTATAACAAAGGACTAACACTAACTATGTAGAATGCAAACTGATTTTTATTGACTTTATTGCCCTAATCCTAAATGTAACGGATTTAGTATCTAACATACTAAATCCTAATCAAAATGCAACGTGAGGCTCTGAGGCCATCTACGTATCTACTCGTGTGTGCCACACCATTATGTACCCACATAAATGTATCATGAGTGTCACACACTATTATGTACCCACATAAATGTATCCACGTGTGTCACACACCAACGAGAAACATTCGTGTAACATCCCCGTTACAGGTGAGGCTATACAGACGGACGGACGTCATGACCAGGGAACTACCCCGGCTAGTAGTGAGGGTGAGGCTATACAGACGGACGGACGTCATGACCAGGGAACTACCCCGGCTAGTAGTGAGGTTTCTGATGGGAAGTCCGTTCCGCGCCCCAAGAAACGCACTCGCAAAGAAACTGGATAATGCTTTGGAACTGTCAGGGCGAACGCAACTACGATTCTCCAGCGTAGTTCAAAATGATTCTAGTATCCAAAATGTCTAAAAACCAAAATATACATCCGAAAATTCAAAAGTTCAGTTACAAATTTAACACAGAAGGACTGTGAATTGAGTGCTATAAATAGCACCAATCGATTCCGCTTGAAATTTTGCACTAATCTGACCAATAAAAAATATTTCTTCGGCGAGTCCGAGGCAACTTTTTCAATGTCATTTTCTCTGAAACGGCTGAATGGAAAAATTATTTGAGACCCTCAAGAGATAGAGGAGACTTCCCTCTTTACAACGGTGTACGCAACTCGCACTTTAACAAATGGTTAACTAGCATTCATTTGTTTTGCGGGGCCTCAAATTGTCTACACGTGTAGTGGTAGTGGCATAACACGGCAATACGATGGATGTACACCCGTCTCGCCTAAAATTCTACGCAGATGACTCTCTTGACGTCAACGGACCACGTCGCTTCCCAGGGGACGCTATTGGCTGTAGAGAGGCTCGTGGAGCATCGAGTGAACACAGATATGGGGGCGTATGAGGTCAAGGTCAAATGGATGGGCTTGGAACCCATCGAGGACTCATTGGAACCTCTAAAGACAATGGGAGAAGACGTGCCTCAACTACTTCGGAACTATGCTAATGACTCAGACGATGCCTTGTTCAAGCGTGCAGTGCTTGATATGATCAAACCCAAGCAGCGTGAGGTCACAAGCAGTGCTGGAAGCTGAGTTATAGCGACATCCTTCCAAAATCGATCATCATTTTGAGAAGGCATGACGCGTGAGTGATTGAATATGGCTCATGTGAACTCGAGACCTATACACACGCTGGATACAGGTACTTGGAGGGCATCTACAAAAAATTGGATTCGATCGCCTGGATAACGACAATACATTCGACGCTCAAAGAAACCCCGGATTATAATTGGCTGAAACTCTTCAAATCGAGATCTGATTGGCTGAAATTGAATTGGTGCAAATCTTGCGGATACCAACCGGTAACACTGCAACACGTTGAAGATGGTGGACTGGCTGTGCAATAAATGCAACGAGGCAATTCGACTGAACGACAACAAGATGTGATTCACAGCAGGCGTTGAAGAGCTTGGGGGGCAGTGTTGTAAATGCAAGCTCACAGCTCACACGCCAGCTCCTTCAACCCGCAGCCAACGTAGTTGGCTCTACCTGTGTGAAACTATAGTTAAGCTGATCTCCAACTGTTAGCACCTCAGAGGACAAGGACTACAGCTGGTTGCACTTGCACTTGCACTCGTGCATGCGTGACGCAATATACAAGGGCGCTCTCCCTGTACTACTAGCATGGTAGGCGAGTGCGCTCTGAGAACTAGAGTAGGAAGATCACTTTCCAACTTACCTTGGGATCAACAAGCAACAAGCAATACACGTTGGCTTACGGGAGTTCCAGCTCCCAAATCGTGAGCACGTCACAAAGTTAACTTTAGTCTATCGTGCAATCGATGCGGACTCGCAGCGGCCGTACCAACCAAGGCTCTCAAAGAGCACCTGCTGATGCGACTGCTGCTCAAGTAAACAACGACGCACCGATATCTACCTCTATTCCCGTGACATCGACATCTATTACGCCACCGTACGTGACGAGTATCTCTCACAGTTCCTTGGTCAAATGGAAGCGTGAAAGACAAGAGTACGAGGAGGCAATTGAAGCTCGATGTGATGTCACTGTTGAAGATAGAGGGAAGGCTTTGCGGAGTGTCAAGAACTCGTTTAATCGACAGTTGCTAACCACTCTGTGCAAGTTTGAGTGGGGCACGACTGTTGAAGCCGTTACGGAAGAGCGTATCATCGAAGAGTTGGACAAGATAATCGGCACTGTCATGAATGACGCGATTCTAAACGTTGATGCCATTTTTAATGACGAACCGAAGATGGACCTACGTGAGCGTGATGTGAAAGCGCGTGTAATTAACTATTTCATGCGCTGCGACGAGATCATCCTACAACATGGCATGGCTACTATTTTCTCCACTGAGACGGGGGTGAAGGAAAAATGTAACATCCTCAGGAAGCATCTTGAGCCTGCAGCATTGCGAGAGGCTGTTGATACACATCTCCGCATTGTAGACGCAAGCTGCAAATCAGATGAGAGTACATTATACTCGCTGGTGAAGACAAGGCGCTGGAGCAAGAGAGGATCTATCAGTTGCTGGCAAAACGGAAGCACCAACACAATGACTCTCGTGCTGCTACTAGCACCAAGCCGGGCGCAACTAGGCAAGACAACAATAGGTCTAACACGGACAGGAAGGTCCAGCGTGTTCCTGGGCATTCTCGCCCTGTGCCTACGCAGGCAGCACCGAAGCCGCCTGCTGCGACACAAAGCAAGCCACGGACTGGTTGTTTTCAATGTGGTAAAGACCACTGGCTGAGCCAGTGCCCGGATTTGGACGAGGCTGAAAAGGACAAACTTTTGGCCGAGCGAAAAGCAAAACGGTCAGCCAGCAATGACAAAAACAAGAAGTTCAGGTCGAAGCGTGTTGATGCACCGTCTACGGGAGATAGGAGGAACTCCCTAACAGTGGTGATCAACGGATTGCTCGACATTCCCTATTGTGCAGATAGCGGCTCGGATATGAACATCATTTCGCGCAAGCACGTCGATCTGCTCTGCGAGCAGGATGCGACTGTAGCGCTTGTCGAACTGGATGCACCAATCATTTCGAGAGCCGTTGGTGGAGCTATGCTCACCTCGACGCATGCAATTAACGTCCGACTGACTTTAAATACGGCGGCTGGTCCTGTCAGATGTCAAGATACTAAGCAATGTCTAGTTGTCGAGGCGGATGAAGATGAATTCATTGTCGGGAAATTGTTACTGGCCGATCTTGGAATTGATGTGGATCAACAATTGGAATATCTAGCGACGCGGGAAGTCGAAGATGATGATCCGTACAGCGACTCGGAGGGAATCTCATGCGCGAAACCTGTCGTTGGTGACATTGTGACGAATGTCGTTGATGCTTTAGTGCGAGATGCTATCGACAGCGGCTCTATTGACGAGTATACAACTAGTCGATTGTATGAGGTCGTTCGAAAGTACGGTGGATGGCGTTTGGAGCTTGGCGATGATCCTCCTGCGCGTGTACCCCCACTAAAGATCAGATTGAAGCCTAATGCAACACCTTATCGCTGCAAAGTTCGACAGTATAGCCCTGAGAAGTCTGAATTCATGGCAGAGTTCAACAAGAAGCTCGTGTCACTCGGCTGGGTATACGAAAATAGGGAAAGCCGCTGGTGTTGCCCTGCTTTACCGGTGAAGAAGCCCACTACAGGTGAATTTCGGCAGACAGTGGATTATCGACCGACGAATGCAGTGACTGAACCCATTGCTGGCGTAATGCCCAGCCTTGAGGTGGCTCTTGAGCATTGTAAAGGCAAGATGTTCTATGCACTTTTCGACTTTCTAAAAGGTTTCTGGCAGCTACCTTTGGCAAAGTGTTGCCAGGAAATTCTCTCGTACATGACAGACCGAGGTGTGTTTACACCGACCAGAGTGCCGCAGGGTAGCACGGATGCTGCACTGCATTTTCAGGCTACGATTGAAATGGTGTTAGGTGATTTGGTGAACACTTGCGTGATTGTGTGGATAGATGACTTGCTGGCCTTTGCGGACACTGCAGAGGAGCTAGTGGGCGCAATAGAGGCGATTCTGTTGAAACTGGATGAGCATGGGCTCATACTCAACCCGAAAAAGAGCGCATTGTTTTTAACTGAAGTACGGTGGTGTGGCCGTATCATTAATCGGCATGGTATCGGACATGATCCAGAGCGGATTCAGGCTTTGCGAGACATGCCGCTACCAACCACCGCCGCCGCCTTGCAACAGTTTCTGTGTGCCAGTAATTGGATGAGGGCTGGTCTAGTGGATTATGCGAGGGTGGCCAGACCTTTGCAAGAACGCCTTGATGCCGCACTGACAGGTACAAAGAAGACCAAACGAGCGGCTGCAGGAGTCAAACTGGACCTGACTCCAGATGAAGCTGCGAGTTTTAATGCTGTGAAGGAACTGCTTGGTAACTCAGCTATGCTAACCTTCCCCGACCCTACGAAGCAGCTTTGCGTCCTCAGTGACGCCTCGGACTACGGATGGGGGCTTGTAGTCTCTCAAGTGAATGAGTGGCAGCCCAACGTACCCATCCATGAGCAACAACATGAACTTCTGGTGTGCATGGGAGGCAGCTTCACTGGCTCAGCTCTGAATTGGAGTGTCATCGAGAAAGAATCATACCCAATCGTTCACGCGTGCGAAAGGTTGGAGTACCTGTTACTACGGCCACAGGGGTTCAAGCTGTACTGTGACCACAGGAACATCATATACCTGTTCAGCCCCAGCAAGGCGTTGAAGAAACATGTACGCGGCAAATTGCTAAGGTGGTCTACTAAGCTTGTGGAATACCGGTACACGATCGAGCACATTGAAGGTGTGCATAATGTTTGGGCAGATCTGATTTCGCGGTGGGGTGGGGGATTTCAACCTACAGCACGCATACATTCTGCTAAGCGATTTACCCGTGGGAAACAGAAACACTCTAAGACAACGAGGAGTGTTGAGGTGGTAAGGTTACGCCCACTTGACGACGAAGAGTTTGTGTGGCCTACTTTAGAGGAGATTGGCAGCCAGCAAGCGCTGCACACTGCTCCAGAGGGTGCTTCTCTACGCGATGATGACTTGTGGCAAGTGGACGGACGAATTTGGATACCTCGTAAGGCAACTACGCTAACTCAGCGGCTGATGATCATGCTCATTGCGGACAGAACGGACATCGTGGCATGCACGTCATGCAGAATCACATCAAGCGTTTGTTTTCGATTGGAGGTTTGAGTGAGCTCGTACGTGACTTCTGTTCGAAGTGTTTACTTTGCCTACACGTCAAAGGCGGGAATGTGATACCTCGACCATACAGCGAAACACACCACACCTACGAACGCAATGCATCTTTGCACTGGCACTTTTTGTCTCTTGGCGAATCGTTCGGAACGTCACGATACGCACTGGTCCTCAAGGATGAGGCCACGCATTTTGTCGAGCTGGTGGCATGTGACAGTGCAACGTCTGAGGTAGCTGCGAGTGGTATGCTAGATTGGCATAGCCGCTTTGGCACACCGAAAGTGTGGGTGAGCCATACGGGTTCACACTTTAAGAACAAGGTGATCGCCGAATTGAGCCGACGCCTGAAGGGTCGTCAAGAGTTCGTTCTAGCCTACACACCGCGGAAGAACGGCTCGGTGGAACGCGTGAACAGGGACATTCTACAAGTATTGAAAGCCCTGGCTCTGGAGTTCAAGGTCAGCATCACAGACTGGCCCTACCTTCTACCACTAGTACAGTCTAGTATCAACCATTCTCCGATGCGATCACTAGCGAATCACGCTCCGATTGAACTTTTTACTGGACTACCGTGCCCCAGCACTCTGGACACTGTTTTCCTTCCCGGAGAAAAAGGACGTGTAATCACGCTGACTCAGCCAATGCCGAAGATAGACGAGCTCCTAGCCAATCTGAGAGAAAGTGTCATGAACATGCACAAGGCTGTGGAGGCTGAGCGTCAGCGCCAATCCAAAAGGTACCGGGATCGCCCCCACTATGCAAAAAAGATCAACTTCTCAATTGGTGACTACGTGCTACGGTCACGTGTCGATGACAAGCTGCATGCAAACAAAATGCGAATAATGTGGGTTGGTCCGTACCGTATTGTGGGTAGTACAGACTACTACTTCACGGTAGAACACTTGGTGAACGGCAATACGATGGATGTGCACCCGTCTCGCCTAAAATTCTACGCAGATGACTCTCTTGACGTCAACGGACCACGTCGCTTCCCAGGGGACGCTATTGGCTGTAGAGAGGCTCGTGGAGCATCGAGTGAACACAGATATGGGGGCGTATGAGGTCAAGGTCAAATGGATGGGCTTGGAACCCATCGAGGACTCATTGGAACCTCTAAAGACAATGGGAGAAGACGTGCCTCAACTACTTCGGAACTATGCTAATGACTCAGACGATGCCTTGTTCAAGCGTGCAGTGCTTGATATGATCAAACCCAAGCAGCGTGAGGTCACAAGCAGTGCTGGAAGCTGAGTTATAGCGACATCCTTCCAAAATCGATCATCATTTTGAGAAGGCATGACGCGTGAGTGATTGAATATGGCTCATGTGAACTCGAGACCTATACACACGCTGGATACAGGTACTTGGAGGGCATCTACAAAAAATTGGATTCGATCGCCTGGATAACGACAATACATTCGACGCTCAAAGAAACCCCGGATTATAATTGGCTGAAACTCTTCAAATCGAGATCTGATTGGCTGAAATTGAATTGGTGCAAATCTTGCGGATACCAACCGGTAACACTGCAACACGTTGAAGATGGTGGACTGGCTGTGCAATAAATGCAACGAGGCAATTCGACTGAACGACAACAAGATGTGATTCACAGCAGGCGTTGAAGAGCTTGGGGGCAGTGTTGTAAATGCAAGCTCACAGCTCACACGCCAGCTCCTTCAACCAAGGTTTGGTAATTTTCCGTAACTATTGCCGATATTGGCAATATCATATTGCCATAATTTATTGCTCCTCAACCCCAATAACATGCAATTTTTTACACAGGTCAATCTTGGCTATAGCCAAATGTCGTTGACATGTGTGGTTGTTTTGGCAATGGATGGTAGCGAGAACTATCGCCAAACGGGTGGTGTGGCCACGTTTGCACACAGGGCACACGGGTTATTACAGTTGCTTGTCATTTCCTAACTGAAATACTACTGTAGTATATTATATCAGTTGATTTGTGTGTTGTATGTATGATGTCGAGGAAATCGGGCTATGACTTGTGTGTGTTGGTCGGAGAGGTTGGACGCGGTGGGAGGGTTCTCGAGGTAACCCCCCTCCTGAATCCACGCGCATCGACAGCAACCAACTCGTTCAAAAGTACTCATGAGAAAAGACGACATAGTGTCACAATTCATGTGACCTACTGACTTGGTTGACATTGTCGAAAAATGTGGCAATAACTCAATTATTTATTGGCTTGGATAAAGGCCTCCAATCCGTATGATATTGTATTTTTCCTATCCCTGCCTTCAACCCGCAGCCAACGTAGTTGGCTCTACCTGTGTGAAACTATAGTTAAGCTGATCTCCAACTGTTAGCACCTCAGAGGACAAGGACTACAGCTGGTTGCACTTGCACTTGCACTCGTGCATGCAAGTGACGCAATGTACAAGGGCGCTCTCCCTGTACTACTAGCATGGTAGGCGAGTGCGCTCTGAAAACTAGAGTAGGAAGATCACTTTCCAACTTACCTTGGGATCAACAAGCAACAAGCAATACACGTTGGCTTACAGTTCCAGCTCCCAAATCGTGAGCACGTCACAATCCCTTCGACTCGGTTTCAAAACACTTACTTCTCCTGAACATCGTATTTTAATTCCTCGTTCATAATGAGCCAAACGGGTTTGGTATCGTAAGATTATTCAGCAAAACGAGATCTCTAATAATTGCGGACAAAGAGCTGAGTTTTGCATCGCGATATGCTCAGTGTCTGACATAGTGTGCTTCATCACGTGTGGATAAAGACTTGCAGCGGGCCGGTGATGTCTCCGAGTTGTTACTTTTGAAGATAGACTATTCTGAGCGTCAGACTCCCCGTGGTCAACGAGTCTGCTCGTGCTTTTGCTTTTGCTGGCCGACCTGGAGCCATAAGCAGCTCGACGATTTTTGATACCTCAGCTTTAACATCGGCTACAGCTCAGCGAGATGACTGACGAAGCTACTTCAAATTCAATAGCGGAAAATGGACGGGGCCGTCGTCCGCAACGTCGGACTGCGTTAGCAACTCGATTCGAGGTGCTCATTACTACCACTGGTGCTATGACGCAGTTCTTCTATGACTACGTGTACGGTTGGTGCCCTGGTAAGACCCAGTCGTGCTGGTTCATGATGTACGATCCGACTGTGAGCTACTCAGGCCAGGACTATGAGTTGCACTTTGGACTATTTGGTACGGATAAATCGCAGCACATTAGCTTACCAGGTGTTAGAGAGCACTTACAATAACGTTTGCAAACTTTTACTTTTGCTTTAACGTGAGTTTACGGAAGGCTAATGTGTTGCGCCTTATCCGTTCCAAATAGGCCAAAGTGCTTTTCGTAGTTTTTGCCGGAGTAACTCACAGTCGTATCATACATCATGAACCAGTATGACTGGCCCTTGCCACCAGCAAAGCCGTACACGTAGTCCCAGAAGTACTGCGTCATTGCGCCAATCGATGGCACATTACCAGCATACGCCTCACCAGCATACGGGTATCCGGTCTCAGTTAGATGCAGCTTGTTAGGGCCAAACTTGGCCACCATTTGGTCCCATTGAGCTTCCAGTTTCTTCAATGAAGACTGCGACCCAGGCGTGAAGAAAGGGTAAATGTTGACACCGATAACATCGCAGGCATTCGCGAGGGTCCACGCTCCGGGGGCACCCAGCCACTCGTTGGTACGTTGAACCGAACCGACCGGTGTGTTGCCCACGCAGCTCTTCACTCGACGGATATAACCTGCAAGTTGCTCAGCCGAGTACGTGCCGAAGCCATTGTTCTGCAGATTCTCGTTACCGACGTAAACTGCTTCCACGGCCCAAGCATTTCTGCCGTAGCCGTCACAAACCGCTTGGATTTCCGCGTCAATCTGCTGTGGATTGCCCAGTTGCACGCCAATTGCAACGCGGAGGTTTGCTGCAGCGGCCATATCGACGACATTGACACCACTGAAACGGGCTTCGTACGTGCGGATACTGGAGAAGTGCTGAGCCACTTGTGCCATATCCTTGGCGAGGATGTCCCAATTGATGTACGGGTGGTGCCATGGAGCGTAGCAGACACCGGTTGAAAGCTGTCTCGCTTCAGCCACACTGGCGATGAATGTGGAGACTAGCGCGAAGACTAACGGAAGTGAAGAAACCATTGGTGATATCGATACTGGAAGTAGTGGGGGGTCTTGTGCTCACAAGGTAAAAGTCGGAGTGAAGTGAGCTTTTGGGTGGCGCTCGAGGGATTCGAATCCTATGGAGGAGGTCAAGTGTCGATCGCTAGGATGTACTTCGCTGTTCGTAAGAGTACTAATGTGGATAGTACCGCTAATGTGACTATTGTGGCTTACTCTGTTTGACCGTGCCATGATCATGATCAATTCCTTCGTAATCGGCTTAGAAAGCCACGAGTGACAACTCACAATCTCGTCATCAGTTTCAGAGCTCACGTGTTTACATGTAGTACTACTAATGTGGATAGTACAAGATGTTCGCTAATGTTACTACCTGTATCCTGTTTATTGAAATAGGTTAGGTTGCTCAGAGCATCGAAGCAACAGCATCTGTCAAAGCTGAAGTAGTCTAGCGTCCTCGAACCTAATAATGGTCGAGGACTGGCAACATGATGCCTATCAAACTATCTGCTCACTCGAAAACATTCCAGCTTCACCACAACAACTCAAAACAACTCAAAAGGTTATAAGCCCAAGAACAACGCAAGATGTATGCGCAGAAGCAATCATCGTGGAAGGAAAACTGGAATTTCGACTCTAGGACGCCCGATTATCAAGCGTGGAAGATTCGCATCCGAACGTTACTCGAAACCGAAGGTGTCTGGGATATTGTAACCAGTACTCAACGATTCGATAACCGCTGGCATCCAAGGGACCAGGACGACTTCATTCGACGCGATAAGCGGGCACTTCACCTCTTGATTAGCTCTCTGGACAATGCAACCGTGAAAGCAGTCAAGAAATACGACAGGTCATGGCTGGTGTATGAACACTTGGAGCGCGTGTACGCTGCAAGTGGTACAGTCAGTATTGCTAGGGCGCGCAAAGAGTTCATTTCACTACAGTACGAAGACGGATCGGACATGCAGAGTCACATTAACGAGCTCGAAGACAAAGCAGAGGTGTTATCAAGACTTCAGAGACCGATCGATGACGCTGAAAAGTGTCTACAAATGCTGGACTCGCTACCAAGTACGTGGAGCAATCTGGTCACCGTTTGCCAGAACCAAGAGAGTCTAACCTGGCCAACACTTCAGGCAAAGCTTCTACTCGAGGCGGACACCAGGAAGACCGGGACAAATTCCTCAAAGATTGTTGGAGCCAATATCGCAGCAGCGAAGTTTAATGAAGCGCTGGCTGTGGCAAATACGACGACTGTAGGGACAAATGGATTCGAACAAAGGTCCAAACAACATCCCTGGAACAACCGTCAGCGACATAGCCATCCCTACCAACAACGCAGTAACAAGAGCTCTGTGTGCTACTACTGTCGTGAGAAAGGTCATCTTCGACGAGAATGCCCCATGAAACAGCGGCATGACGAAGAACGAGGAGAAACAGACACGAACAAGACAGCTAGTGCAAATGTAGCTGAGGCTACTAGGGAGGTCAAATGGGGAGCCGTCGCAATCATCCCAAAGGTAACCGGAACGATTCTCAATGTGGATCAACGTGGTAAAGCAACACTCCAAAAGCAGTATTGGGTGCTGGACAGCGGAGCTACGCATCACATGACGAGTGAAAAGTCATACTTCCGTACAATTGAGGAGATGGACACGAATGTGCAGCTTGGAGACGATTCAGCTGTGAAAGTCTGCGGTGTCGGAACTGCTGAAGTAATACTGCAGGACGAAAACGGCGGTTTTGTGACATTGGAGCTTTCGAATTGCTACTTTGTACCTGCACTGGCCAAGAATTTGTTGAGCGTTCGGAAGCTACGGAAGAAGGGCATCCGAAGTGATCTGGAGACGTATGAAGATCGAGCAACACTCAAAAAGGATGGAATCACTGTATGGTCGGTGATTGACCCGAACGTGGATCTGTATCTGTTTGAACATAATCAAAAGAATACATCTGAAGTTCACGCTTACGTTGGAGTTGGTCAGAGTACTATTGAGCTGTGGCATTCTCGCTTGGGTCATTTGGGCTATCAGAATATTGCGAGGTTGGTTAAACAAAGGAGCACAACAGGGATTCAAATTTCTGATCGCCAACTAAGAGAATTTCCAGTGTGTGACGAATGCATAAGAGCAAACCAACAAAGGGCGTCCTTCAAAAACACGAATACCGATCATGCCAAGCAAGTTAACGGATTGGTGTTCACAGATCTCAAAGGAGCCATTGAAGTGGATTCATTTGGAAGAAAACGCTATGTACATCTCATCGTTGACGACTGGAGTGGATATATGACTGTGTACTTGTTAAGGCACAAATCGGAAGCTATCCAAAAGTTTCAGGAATACGTAGAACAAGCTGAAAACAAGCACGGACGAGGAATCATTGGTGTAAACTCAGATAACGAGGGTGAGTTCATTTCTCCCGCCTGGATCGCATACTGTAACAAGAAAGGAATTGCTCGTAGGACAACTACACCTCGTACACCAGAGCAGAATGGCAGCGCGGAGGTGCGATTCAGGGTACTGTTCCGCAAAGTCCGATCGATGTTGATTGCTGCTCAGCTACCGAAACAGTTCTGGGGTGAAGCCGTTCATGCGGCGGTGTACGTAGCAAACCGTAGCCCCCTACATCGAAGTGAAGTGACTCCTTTCGAAAGATGGCATGGTACGGCGCCTGACTACAGTTTACTTCGAGTGTTTGGTTCAATTGCGTACACGTACGTGACGGAGACACACGTGAAATCGCTGCAGGCAACAGCGACACCCGGAAAGCGAAAAACATTGGATAATCGAAGTTTACGAGGAATATTTGTTGGATACGCGGACACACAAAAGGCGTGGCGGGTTTTGCTGTGTGGTACAGGTAAAATTGTGAGCACTTGTGTGACGGGGGTCACACAGCACTTCACACAGAGGAAGGCTTGGAGTATACAAACTCCTAGTGAACGGCAGTTCACTCGGTCCCCAAAGACTTGGGGAGACTAACTAAAGATTAGGTAGATTTAAGACTGAATATATTATAGATACTTGTTAGCTTGGCCTGCAATACAAACTAAAAGATATCTATAGTGTAACCTATACTGTAGAAGGTGATAGGTGGCTGCGGAGCCACCTGCCACGTGTCACCATGATGTGTGACACACCAAATGTATCCACTTCGGAAGAGTGACTAAAGTCACTCTTCAATGTAACCCCGTTACATCCTCCCCCACTTAGATTCGACTCTCGTCCAATCAGAGAAGAGAGAAAATCCCTTTCACATTTCTCTCTTCAATGTCGAAATCGATCGACCTGCCGCCAGCTCTTATCGCTGCGGCTTCTGCTCTCACAGAGCACAGGGCGCACTGCCAACGCGTACCAGGCTTCCTTGGAAGCCCAGCAACATGTCTGCAAAGGGTGCAAACCCAGACGCGCAAGCGTCTTCACGGAAGAAGGCTGCAAAGCCAACTTCCAAGCCAGCCAAGCCTCGCGGCAAGGCTTCGGCACTTCATGAGGCCACCGATGTGGCCTCCAGGGCTCTTAGCTCGCCCAGCAGCACTGCTGCGACGGCTAGCCCTAGCCAAAGGCGCAGTAGGTCTCCGTCCCTACCGCCTGATACTCGACCGAATCCTCGGTTCGAGTATAGGGACCATAGTCCCGGTTCCTGGAGTCCTTCCGAACAGGAAGCGACTCTTGTCAGCTACTCGGGCGACGAGAGCGACAACGGCGACGCCGAGGGCAAGCCTGCGGCGGGTGCTCCAACCACGGAGGAGCACCATGGAGACAAGGACACCGCGTCCAAGTCTCCCGACAACACCAGCGGCCGTGGTGGCGACACTACGCCACCACCTGTCAGACATCTGACACTTGCTGAAGGGCGCGAACGCGCCCGGGCCATTCTGGCAGAGGAGAAGGTGCCCAGCACCAACTCCAAGAAGCGTCATGCTTCACAGTCTCCTTGTCAAGACATGACAAGGAGAAGGGAGCTCGAAGAGATCTTCGGCCCCGACGACGTCGACGATGACGCCGATGAGGAGGAGGGGCTCATCCATGAGCCCCAAGAGATCACTAACGATCTCGATGAGCAGCAAGAGCTCTTTCAGGCTGCTCAACAGCCAATGCGCACCGCACCAACGGTCGCACGTGAGTCTCATCAACACGATGAGGACTCTGCCCACCAGCGGGGATACTACCCGCCCGATCAAGGCTCGAGCTGCTGCGTATCTCGAGCAGCTCCAGGACCCACGTCCTCTCATAGGGGCCATACACTCCAAAGGCGCCTATGAGCGGGCCTTGGTTCAGAAAGAACCTCTCTTTCAAGGCAACCTCTCTGTTGCCAGGTGCGTGCTTCTAGCACAGCACCGAATTCCTCTCAAGGAATTCACCTCGCTTCGCAAGAAGCCTGAGACTAAGGGTGGTCTCAAGCCCACATGGGGTTACCCATGGGTTCTCCCAGAGAACACTGCGTCGTGGGTCGACGCTGAGGACCTCTTTTGGCAATGGGTCCGGTTGACAGTCAAGTCAACCCAGGAGTACCACAAACTCCGTGACGAAGATCACCTGGAGGACATCCTCCGCCTCCGGGACCTTCGTGTCCAGTTTGCCCACCTCGTAGGCAAACGGCAGCTCCATCATAAGATGGAGCGACTGAGAACTGAGTCTCAGTCCAGCGCTCACAATGAGCGCGGGTATGGAACACATACATCTGTGTTCCAACCCCGTTCAGCGGCTAAGAAGCCGCGGACATTTACGAGGCTGCCGCCGTGCCTCTTCCCAGCACGCGACAGCCTTCGGGCAGTCAACCTGGAGCCGCTCAATCGGCTCCCAGGTACTCTGCGACGCAGGGTACCCGCGCCACTTCACTCGGAGCTGGCGCTTCCCACCGCGACGCCGCTCCTGGAGAACCCGCTCCACATGGTAGTGGCGTTCTCCGTTCCGGTCAAGCAAAGCCGGAGGAGGCCTCGCTCGACTGCTCTTTCGAGCCGTCCCCGACGTTGGGGACTCAGAGGCCTTCGACTGGGCCTCTTGACCAACTTGTTGCTGAGCAACAGGAGGAGATCCGTCTCCTCCGAGCGCGTGTCCTTGCGCTTGAGGGTGCTCTTGGTCTTGAGCATGGCGGCCAAGCTGCCCCTGCAGCCGACCTGCCTGGTGTCTTGCGCCAGTTGGAAGACCTGCGTCTCGCGATGCAGGATCTTCATGGTCGTGTAGACCGTAGTGCCCCTTCGCGGGCACTTGACTCTCTTCGTCAAGAGGTCTACGACCTTCAGGCGACGATGTCTCGCCGGGAGTCGCAACCGTACGCGTACTCCCAGTCGTCGTTCGACTCTCGCCTAGGGGCCTACTCCTTTGGCCCCTCGGTGTATTCACACCGCTCGTACCTTCCGCCGGGGTACGGCTTCGCCCCTGGGAGTCACCAAACTCCCTATTACCTGGGGCGCTCGGCGCCTGACGCTCAACCTCGCGTCGAGGAGGTTCACTCTCCTCCTCGCGGCCGCCTTCAACCTTTTGAGGGGCCGCATGACCCTGAGGGTCATGGTACCGCTTCAGACGACCCACATAAAACGTCGGGTGGGTCGTCATCGACTTAGGCAAGTCGATCGTGTAGGCAGCACCGTGCCTACTCAGGACCTTAAAGGGTCCAATGAAGCGATGCTTCAACTTGTTGCTCACCGTGGAGCTAACAGTGTTAAGAGGTAGGTTCCTAGTGTCGAGTAGCACTAAGTCACCCACATTAAATACACTTAAGTTTCCTCTCCCATGTTGGTCTGAGTACTCCTTTTGCTTGTCCTGTGCGAGTGCCATTGCATCTCGCACCCGGCTGATCACATTCAGCCTGTTGCCGACAAATGTCGACAACTTCTTCCGCAACGCGGCTGGTTCCACACGGAAACCTGGGAGGAAAGCTCTTTCCGAGCCTCTCCCCACTTACTCGAAGCCGCGGTGCCCCACCCAGTGTGAGCGGCACCTGGGGTTCGAAGCCCGTTCAAGTAGAACGGCGTGAACCCCGTTGACGCGTGTACCGCGTTGTTGAGTGCAAACTCAACCATAGGCAGCTGCGCTGACCAAGAGCGCGGCGCCTCAGCGCAAACACTGCGCAGCACGTCCTCAACCACTCGGTTGACGCGCTCAGTCTGACCATCGGTCTGCGGATGGTCCGCTGTTGACATCGTCAACCGTGTTCCAAGCAATTGGAACAGCGTTTTCCAAAACGCAGCGGTAAACCGCGGGTCGCGGTCAGAGACAACAGTCTCAGGCAACCCGTGATAGCGGAAGACGCTATCAAGGAACAACTTCGCAGTTTGTTCCCCGGTAATGGTCTCAGAGACCGGAGCAAGATGCACCATCTTGCTCAACCGGCATACAAACACCACAATGCCGGTGTTCTTCTGGTCATCGGCCGGAAGGCCGAAGACAAAGTCGAGACTCATCGACTTCCAGCAGTCCAGTGGGACTGGCAGGCTCTGCAGCGGAGCCGACGCGTGCCCCGCTGGCTTCACGCGCTGACATGTTTCACATGTCTTGATGTACTTGGCCACCCACTTGTACATGTGGGCCCACCAAAACATCAGAGAGACCCCATGATAGGTCTTCTCTCGGCCCAAGTGGCCACTCGAAGGCACATCGTGTGCCTCGTGAAGTATATCATACTTCAGATCCTCGTCGTTCGGAACAACGACCCGCGGAGGATCCCCGGGCTCCACCCGATAGTGGAGCAGGCCATCGGCCCACTCATAGCGGTGGAGCCGTGCCCGCTGTCGAGGCGTAAGCCATTCGACCTTGGCATCCGTGCCAGCGGACAAATACCGCACAATAGGGGCGAGGGCGTCATCGTCCCGATACGCCAAGCGTATTCGATCGTAAAGATCCGTCGTGGCCCGACTAATATGAGCGAACTCATAGTCGGGCCTGCGCGACAAAGCGTCGGCAAGCGTGGTGAGCTTGCCAGGCTTGTATTCAACGCGGAAGTTATACTCCGCGAAGAATGACAGCCAACGCGCCATCCGCTGCGATAAATGCGGCGTATGGATGGCTGTCCGCAAGGACGCGTGGTCCGTATAGACCACAAAGGGCCTTGAGCCCAGAAGATGCACCCTGAACTTGACAAGGGCATACTTCATCGACAAGAGTTCCTTGTCGTGAACGGGATAATTCCGTTCGGCAGCCTTCGGCTGCCTGGACTGGAACGAGATCACCCTATCTCGTCCCTCATCGTCCTGTTGCAATAGCGCACAGCCAATTGCATAGTCGGAAGCGTCACAGACAACGCTAAACGACTTGGCATCGTCCGGCAACGCCAGGACGGGCGCGCATTGCAAGCTCGCCTTGATGCTATCAAAAGCATCCTGGTGCTGGCGCTCCCAGCACCACTCGGCCTCCTTCTTCAGAAGGTCCGACAAAGGCTTTGCGAGTCCCGCATAGCCAGCACTGTACTTGTGCAAGTAGTTGGCTAAGCCCAACCACTTCCTCAGGTCCTTCTGTGACCGAGGAACAGGCCATGCCGCAATGGCTTTGACCTTGTCAGGATCCGCTCGGACCCCGACGCTGCTGACGAAGCAGCCGAGGACCTTAATCTCCTCAGCTGCGAAGACGCACTTGTCGATGTTGGCATAGAGCTTGTTAGCTCTCATGACCTCAAACACTCGACGGAGGTGCTCTCGATGCACCTCTATAGCCGTCTTGCCTCCCTCGGCACGGCTATGGACGAATATATCGTCAAAGTACGTCTGCGTGAACGCACGCAAAGGTCTAAACAACTGTGTGACCAAGCGATTGAAGGTCGCTGGTGCGTTGGATAGACCTTGTGGCATTACCAGCCACTCCCAGAGCATACCGCTCGGCGTGCTCCCGGCCGTGAGCGGGATATCACACTCCCGCATCAGGATCTGGTAGTATCCATCCACCAGATCCAGCGCGCTATACAGCGTGCAGCCGGCCATGTTGTTCAACAACACATCCTTGCGAGGGATCGGCGTCTGTGCTGGCACAGTCGCGCTGTTCAGCTTATTGTAAGCATGAACCAGACGCCACTTCCCGTTCGGCTTGCGAACACAGAAGGTTGGCGTCGAGTGCGGGGACTTCGATTCCCGCACCATTCCCGCTTTCGCCTTAGCGGCGAAGAACGCGTCAATGACGTCGCTCTGCTCTCGGGGCAGGGGCCATTGACGCGTGACACAATACTTTGTGCCTGGCACGAGATCAATCTCGTGCCTGATCCCTCGGTCTGGTGGGAGCTTTGAGGGTGGGTCCTTGGACACCACGTCCTCAAACTCCTTCACTAAAGGATACAGCGGATCCTTTGGATTCTTCAGAATCTCGGAGCCCGTGCGCGACGCACGTTGCTTCCGGAACTCCTCCAGGACGTCTTCGTCCATCACTGAGGAGGAGTTCAACTCCTCTGGAGTGGGCTCCGGCCTAAGGAGAACCATCTCCGATATCTCCCCGGCCTTCAACTCGGCCAGAAAGTCCTCCATCGCGACTTCCTCGAGGTTCAATAGCTCTGATACCTCAGGCAGGGGTGCCAACTCGATGGCCCCCGCCTTCACGCGATGCCCGGTCACGCCGTCGAAGATGTGATAGCATTCTTCGACCGACTGTGACCTAGGAGCCTTTAGCTCCTGTCCCAAGTCCTCGTGGACTTCTTCGGGATGGTATTCTACCAACCCCGGCTTACGACCATGGCGTGGGGTTAACTTACCCACGCAAGGTGATGCCACTACGATGGCATCACGAGCCCTCATGGCTCCGTGCGGAACTGCGTTACCCGCATCGGAAGCACCCTTGGTGTCTTCCTGATCAGTTATGGTCTGAGCGACCTTGCGTGGAACTACTTCTCTCACGCCTGGTGATGCCACTACTTCGGCATCACGAGCCCTCGTGGCTCCATGCGGAACTCTGTTACCCGCATCAGTTATGGTCTGAGCGACCTGGCGTCGAACTACTTCTCGTACGCCTGGCGATGCCACTACTTCGGCATCGCGAGCCATCTTGGCTTCCTGCGGAACTCTTTGATCCGCTTGTGGACCTAAGTTACCCACCTGGTTAGTGCTCTCGGGCACTACCACAGTCGCAGCCTGTACGTCGCTGCGACTTCGTGCGTGGGGCCCTGCTATCGTTGCAGACTCCACACGTAGGGCAAGGGCCTCCGCCCGTTGCCCCGGCCATCCATGGCCCACGATCACTTCTCGTGTGGGGCGATGTAGCACCGACTACACCAGCCCCAAATACTCCTCGGACGCTGCCGCGTCCTGGCGGTTCCAGCGAACGCCCTTAGTCCTGACAGAGGTGGGAACATGACTCACCAAAGCTCTGTCAGAGACTGCAGGCCGGCTAGCCCCAATGGCTTTGCCGCGCCAATCGATCCAGGGCTCGTGCTTCTCAAGCCACGGCATCCCTAGGATCAAGTCGCACTTGTCCATCTCGAGGACAATGAACGACTCCACGCTGTCGAAGTCCTCAAACTTCACAGCCAGGTCCACCTGGACCTTTGGTACTTCCACCACCGTACCATCGGCTAGTCGTACGGCGACTAGCCCACTTCCCTCGCTCTCACGTAGAGCGTCCTCAAACTTGCCGCGATTCCTTGCGACAGTTTGTCGGCGAGCAAAGTTCTTGCTCGCCCCAGAGTCTATCAAGACTCTAAAGGGGTTGTTAAACCCCGTACACTCGCGTGTACCACCAGCAGCCCACCGCTGCCCTTCTCCGCTTTGAGAGTCCCAAGACTCTCTGGGGCTAAGTCTCCACTGCGTGTGCCTCCCGCACCACCCGCATGGGGACTTAGTGTTTCCCCAGTAGGGCGCCCCGCCCCTACTGGTCCCCGGAGTTCCCCTGACTCTTGGGCGCCGGCTTCTTCCAGCGGCCCTTAGAGCCTTGAGGCTTGGAAGACCTCTTCCATTGCCCCCCAGAGGGGCAGACACGTGCGAAGTGTCCGAAACGCCCGCACTCGAAACAGCGGATGCGTTTCTGCTCGGCGAGCCCCAAGTCCATAGGGGCTGGTCCCGAGCCTGCTCCATTCCCAGGAGCACTGGCCGACGCCGTCGTCGGCCCGCTGTGACCTTGTCACGCAGAGGCAGGAGTCTGAGCCTGTGTATGGCTGTACTCCTCCTGGAGCGCGACTTGAATCGCCTCCTCCATCGTGTTGACCTGCACGCGGAACAGTTGCGTGCGGGCCGGGCTTACTCTTAAGCCGTCCATGAACACAGTTACTTGGATGTGTTCAGGTAGGGGGTTCCCTACCAGAGATGCCGCGAGAACGCGCATCTCTTGGATGTACTCGTGCAGGTCACGTTTCCCTTGCTTGCAGGCTAGGAAGCGTGACCGCTGGCGATACTCATAGTTCGCCGGGAGGAATGCGGCCCGAAGCTGTTCGCACAGCTGGGCCCAGGATGTAAAACATCCAGGCGACGTCGCTTCGCGCGTGTACGCCCATGTCTTCGCTCGACCCCCGAGGTTAGACAGCGCGAAAGCGACCCGAAGTCGCTCCACCGAGATGAGAGCCGCCTCCATGGCGAGCTCAACTTCTCGGATCCAGAAGTGAAGGTTTTCACCTTCTTTCCCTTCATAGGGAAGAACCTTGAGTCTTAAAGGCTTGGGTTGAACCGGCCTCGGTTCAACCACAGGAGCCTCAAAGGTTCCTCGAACGTGCTCAATGAGCCCACGTTCGTACATGTCGAACGCCGCCACGCGTTCGACCTGCTCGGCCGGCGTCGCCGCCGCCAAGCTTCGGAAGGCATCCATCCCAAAGATGCCCGCCATCTTCCGGGCCGACTCAAACTGAGAGTCGGTCAAGTGAGGAAACTCACTTCGATCCATGGTGGCCAACTACTTCTGGCCACAGAGGATTCAGGTAATCAATCTACCCGCGTAGGCGTAGGATTGACTACAAGTGCTACCAAGTGTGACGGGGGTCACACAGCACTTCACACAGAGGAAGGCTTGGAGTATACAAACTCCTAGTGAACGGCAGTTCACTCGGTCCCCAAAGACTTGGGGAGACTAACTAAAGATTAGGTAGATTTAAGACTGAATATATTATAGATACTTGTTAGCTTGGCCTGCAATACAAACTAAAAGATATCTATAGTGTAACCTATATAGAAGGTGATAGGTGGCTGCGGAGCCACCTGCCACGTGTCACCATGATGTGTGACACACCAAATGTATCCACTTCGGAAGAGTGACTAAAGTCACTCTTCAATGTAACCCCGTTACAACTTGTCATGCTATTTTCGATGAATCAAATAGCTACAGTACAATGGAGCTTCGGCAGCTGGAGCTTGCTCGTTTGGGTAGACGACTTTCGTTGGAGTATATTCAGCCAAGCTGTATTGCAGCATCAGTACCTGACTTGGTGTTTTATGCAGAACCAATTTCAGATAATGATGATAGCTCCGTGACACATGATGAGCTTCACCACTTAGATGAATTTATCCGGGAATTTGACGTACATGGCCTCCAGCAAGAGATAGTAAATCTTCCTGACATTAGCACGTACAATGGAAGGGGAGGTGATCAGGTGCTATCGCAGGACAAAGGCCATGGATCTCAGCTACAAGCGCTTACCATGTTTGCTGGAAATACGCTCTCGGAGAAGCAACTACATGCTGAAGCATTGGTGGCAACAGAAAACCTGATTAGTAAGATGGAGAACAGTGAGATTTCCGAGCTCGGCGTACTTGTGGAACCGAAGACGTATCAAGCTGCAATGGCGAGTGCCGATGCACTACACTGGAGGAAGGCGATCGACAAAGAAGGCCAGTCTCTAATATCGCACGGCACGTGGAAACTTATGGATCTACCGAATGGTAAGAAGGCTTTGACTTCGCGGTGGATCTTTAAAATTAAGTATGATGCTGACGGAAACGTTGAAAGATACAAGGCAAGGTTGGTGATCCGAGGTTTTGAGCAGGTTAAATACATCGACTATGACGAAATATTTGCTCCTGTAATTCGACTAGAATCACTACGTGTTCTGTTGGCACTTGTTGCAATTATGGATTGGGAGTGTCATCAAACTGACGTCGACACTGCGTTCCTCAACGGTGACATGGAGGAGGAGGTGTACATGTGTGGTGGAGCGGATCTGGCCAAAATCTGGTTGAGGCCGATCGCGATCGCCACTTGCGCCCAGACACCGACTAACGGAGGGGGTCCCCCGATGATCCGTGATCTTGCTGCGTGTAGTGTTCACCTTGTGTACCCGTCGGTAGGCGGGTTACGCTCTTCCAGGTGACTTCTGAAGATGTCTTGGGACGAGAAGAATGTCTTGGGTGACGTAGGGGGTGTGAGATAGCGTGGGAATACTTCACTCTACCTCGGAGGGGTTGATCCGGGTCACAGGCGAGTTCTCGAGCCTTGATCCGGTCACCTGGTCTTCGATCCAGGTCTTCCAAAGGTCCAATGTTGGGGATCTGATCCCTTCCTTTACGATGCTTGCCGCTTCCTATAGCGGGTGTCTTGATGGGTTGAGAGTCGACGAGATCGTCAGGCCAAGCAGCCAATTCCTTCCGATCCGTAGTTCGCACGTAAAGGATAGATCACTAGATAGGGTAAAACTGGCCAATGTATTATCCAGAATTAACCTCTATGCTAGATCTCTTCTCCTTACCTTCTTGATGCCGGGGGGCCAATGTAATTCCCAGTTCCGGTCTTGAACGAAGGCACTTGTGATGTCCAGAGCAAATTCGATTCTGTTTATGGTTATTCCTATGTCTACTAGCCCCATCCTCATCTGCTATCCTACGATTACCTGACATCCGGCTACACAGCTGCCCTTCCGATCTTCGATCTTGATCTCACCTAACCCCTGATCGCGATCTCGATCTGCCGATCTGTCGATCTGGCGATCAGCTGATCAGCCGATCTGGCGATCAGCCGATCTCGATCAACCATCTCGGTCATCGATCTTGGTCCACCGTCTTGAACAATGATCCCGATCAGCAGCCTTCATACTTGATCTCGCGTGCCTGCGTCGTCGACATTCCAGGTCTTGAGCTTCCCAGACTTGATCACCACTCCCCACGCGACTAACACTGCCATCAGGTCCCCTCGGCAGCATCTCACGGTTATGTTGTCACCGGCCCACCATAGATCACACCGATCCCGACCCTCTGCCGCCTTGATCTCCTTCTCATGCGACCTCAGGCAAGGCGCCCTTTTCTCCTCCGACCCTGAGCCGCCACGCGGGACCGCACGACGGGTTCTCCAATCACTTAGTCTCACTTGACCAAGACGCCATCCATTCATCGCTGGCGAGATCCAGACGAACATCGATCTGGATCCATTCGTCAGCCATCGTTCGCGCAATCTGGGGTCATCAACTGACATCTTGCTTCGCCAGAGGCCCCTGTCGCTTGATCCGACTCTCTTAGGGCCTGACGTTGCCTTTTCTCGGATTTTTTATTCGCGCTTCACCACATCCGCCCCCAGCCTGCAAGTTGGTCCGTCTCGGTCCACTTCAGGTCTCATTCTCCAATCTTCAGCCCAAGGCACAAGTCACCCCGACAACACTTCGACCACCACCAACGGATCCCTTCGAATCTCCATGAGCCAGCAAGGAAGTGATCCCGGGAGCGATTATTTGCCTACACCTCCCGATTCCCCAAGATCCCCCGACGGTCCGCCATCTCCCCATTCCGACATCTCGCGACGTTCGTCGGGTCCGGCTCCAGACCACGCACGCCCGCTCTCATCCGATGAGGCTGGGCCGATGCCGGGCAGTCCAGGGTGGGATCGCCTGGTGCGCGAACGTGATCAACTAAGTCGTGAAGCCATGGAACTTCGGGCGCATGTCGACGCCATGGAGCGGTTCCGGGCAGACCAGCAGGGCGAGATTGCGCGTCTGGAGCGCGAGATCGCTGATCTCGCGGAGGAAGCCTCTGATCTCGATGGATTGCGTATGCAGGTTCACCAGCTCCGATCGGAACGCGACGAGTTCGCGCGGCGTCTCAACTCTGCCCAGGCAGACCTAGATCGAGCTACAGAGGACAGGGATCGTCTGACCGAAGAGGTGGAACAAGCCACCAACGAGATCCAGGATCTCCAGGCGGAAGCCCGGATCCATGCTTGCGATCTGGCTGAGGCGAAGCAAGACTCCATCACTGCCAAGGCCAGCTACAACCGGATCTCGGCTGATCTTGCACATCTCCAACTGGATTCCAGCCCCACGCCTTCGACAGGGGCTCCCACCCGATTGGCCCTGGCTGAGCGAGATCGAGCCTTGGCGGACTCCGCCCGAGCGATCGCTTCCTGACCAGTATCGCTGGTGAACGTGACCCAGCCACCGATCAACTCGCCCACGCTAACTCCGAACTGAACCGAGTCACTTCGGAGCGGGATCGCCTACTCGTGGAACGAGACCAAGCGTTCGCAGATCGTGACAGAGCACAGGCGGATCTCAGCGCCGAGCGACAACGATCCACTCGTCTAGGTGCGCATATAGTCTAGATCCCCTCCACCTGACCATGATCACTCATATTCTGTTTGTCGTAGAGGATGATCTGATCGGTACCCATGCCGAAGTGCAGGAGTTAGAAGCGAGTCTTCAGGCATTGCAGGAGAACTACGATCAGGCAGAAGGTGACGTAATGGCGACCACCAACGTCCTGACCGAAATGGTGTCTCGGCTCCGCGCTGCTCAAGATGAACGGGGGGTCAAACGTGCTCTCAGTCCGCCCCCATCTCCTGCTACATCGCCCCCGCACAAGACCTCGCGGACGGAGCCTCCCCCGGCCGATCACGACGCGGCCCCACCTGATGTTCCCGCTGGAGACCAACCCGGTGGCCAGGCCCAGGCGACCGAGCTCGAAGAAAAGCACGAGGAAAGCCCAGACCCCTTCGATCTGGGTCCTGAACCCGCGATCCCGACTGGGCCGGATGCGGAGGAAGCAGATCGCACCCAGGCCACCTCGCAAGTGACCGTGGAAGCACCTTCCCTGGCTCGGATCGGTCCAAACGTAAACCCGATCCAGAGCATGACGATGACGCGGAGGATTCTGGCGCTGGATCCGACGACGCTCTTCGGGCTACGATACTCCGATCGCTGTCGTGGCACCGCCGGCATGGAAATCCTCCTCCAGCATCCGGCGATCAAGGGGGGCCTGCTCCATCGACGCCTCCGGCGCAGCCGACACCTCCGGGCGGCAGTTCCCCACAGACTCCGATCACTTCTCCTCAGGGGTCCCCGAGGGGTAGTCCAGCTGGCGGGAGCCCTCCCGGTGGGGGATCTCCGGGTGGCGGCTCTCCCGGCGGCTCGCCACGCCCCCAGCTGCACCCTCCCCTGTTCGCGATCAGCTCGTCTATTCCCGGGTATGCGAACGTCCGGCAGTTTGCGGCTGGTGATGTCTTCCCGTGGGATCCGATGTTCGTCGGAACTTTGGCGATCGTCGGTATGATCCTCTCCACATTGTCCAAGAGGCTGCTGCTACCTCCCGGATTCCTCTACCCCGCGAGATCACCGGCTAATCGCCCTTCCCGAGCCGGGGTCGGTTGGTTGGCTAGCCTGATCACTGGGCCCAATGTGCAGGCCCTACTTGCTACCCGACCTTGGGAGGTGCTCCGCAACCGACCGGCCCCCCTCACCTTCGATCTCGGTCTACATCGTCGTGCTGGAACCATGCTGGGGCAGATCGCGGATGCCTACGCCGCCTTCGAGTCAGATCACCTGCAGGCCTACTGGGAATCGACCCATTATCTCGAGATCACGAAGGCGATGTATGAAGCTGATCCTGATCTCCGTCGGTATTACCTCGAGCGTCGGCAACGGCGTAGCCGTACCGGAGAACGTTGGCGGCTGCTGTTGGGACGATTCCTGCCCATGATGAGGGCGATGTGGGCGGACATCGATCTTCTGCTCGATCCCTACTTCCTGCACTTCCCTACTATCCGTGATCGGGTATACTGGTACCCCGGATCGGCCTCCCGAATGGCTAACCTGGCCCAGCCGACCCTGAACCGACCGGAGCCCACCGATCTGATCTCTGCGTTGGCAGAATGCGATCAGGAGGACCCTTGGCGCAACCATTACCGCGATCGGCCGGCAGATCACCCGTCCCGGCAGATCCCACGGCTCGAAAACAAGTTTAACCCGCCTGCTCCACCTACACCTCCTGGGACTCCCTGATCCCGCGATCTCGACCAGTCCGGAGGTGATCAGCTGAGCCCGGAGTCGGTCAGCACGCTTACATATCCTCTATCACGATCCGGTACTTCGCCACGCGATCCTGACTCCAGCCTAGCCTCTTTTCAATTCCACGTAATCTTTCCAGCTTCAAAAACCAGCGTTCTTCTCCATACTTACTCCACAGTTTCGATCCCACTTAGCATCTTCGAAATCTCCACACCTTCCATCCAATCACTCCGGTTTCACATGCATATACAAGAAAAATATAAAATCTCCACGAAAAATATAAAATCTCCACATCCGATCCAGATAGACATCCAGATCAGCATCCGCGATCTCGGCGTTGTGACCCGGTCACGTCGCCTTCTCTGCGTCTACACCTCTTCGTGCGACTGCATCACGCCAAACCGATTTCGGTTAGCATGATCACGTAGGAACGCGCTCAGTATGGCTCCACAGTTAAGATCAGCTTCGTCGACCCAAGTTGGTTCATCATAACCGACCCAGTGCACCAGGAATTCACGATAGATCCGGCCGTAGCGAGTCCGTTTCCCACTTCGCATGTCCGAGATCCGTTCGACCTCGTACTCGTCGGCATCCAGATCTGGGACCCAACTGTCCTCCGGAAGGAGGATCTCATCGAAATCTAGCCGATCTGCTTCATCCACAGTCAACTCGACCCGCGGTCGATCCGGAAAATTCCGCACCAGCTTTAGCTTAGAAACATGGACCACTGGAAAGATATGGTAATCAGATCCCGCGATCTCCAGCTTGATCGTGAATTCGTTGAGCTTCTCTGCAACACGGAACGGGCCGTGCCAAAGGTGAGCGAGTTTACGTGCATACCCTTCCTTCACACGATCTAGGTATAGCCAAACTCGTGATCCAGCTTCGATCTGATGCGGATCGACATCCTCATTGTTCCGATTGGCTCGATCTGCAATCGCCTCTCGTAGTCTAGCGTTGACCTGCTCTCGCGACTGCTGGTAGTATCTCTGAACCCGATACCTCCACCGTCTTGGATCGCGATCGTGGCGTCTGGTCGATCCGATCGGGATCGTTGCCTCCAACGTCGATCTCGGATCCCATCCATGTACCAGGTAATGAGGGGTATCTCCCCGAACCCGATCGTGAGCCGTATTAATGGCGAACGTCAGTCTCTCCGCGTATTTATCCCAGTCCTTCTGATCGAGATCTTGAACATACATCTTGATCGCCCTAGTCGCCGTTTGCACCATCCGTTCCGCAGTCCCGTTGGCTTGCGGCCGGTAGGCCATCGTCGCCCGTTGTCGCTGCCCCAGGATCTTATTGAACGATCTGAAGAAGTCGGACATGAAACCCGGTTCTCGATCGTGCCTGATCATCTCGCTAGCACCAAATCTGCGGAACACGCATTCTTCATAAGATTCCGCGACGGTCTGGGCCGGGAGGAACTGGCCTTTGCGATCACATATCCCGTGAACAGATCGACCCAGATCAGTAGTTCGGTGTTGCCTTTGTTGGATCTGGGCAGAGAAGGTACAGTGCACGCCGGAATTATAAACGCACCAGAAAATTGACTTTCCTGAAAACCATCTTCAGTGTTTCCAGCCGAACCAACCCTTAGAGACTACTAGACGACAACAGAAAACGTATGCAAAACGGAGAAATGGAAAAGCTGGTGTCGTTCAAGAGCAATCGGCAAAAAACATGTTTTGGCTCGGGTCAAAAGTATAAACGCACTCTACTTGCCAAAATTGGTTGGGCTCTAGTAGGGAGTCTTCGCGCCTTTTAGCAACCGTGTCGCTTCCAGTCGCTTAGGAACACTACTAACTAACTTTTTAATGTACGTTGGATCAATTCGAGACCACTCTAACTTGATCTGTTTGATCAAATCGGCGGCCCTCTCAAATTGGCGACCGTTTGCATATACTTTGCGAGCCAGAAGTCCCCAAACGTTCTTTATGATGTTGAGATCGGGGCTCTTCGCCGGCCACGGTAGCGTAGTAATGTTATTCACCGCGAGGAAGTCCTTCGTGAGTCTTGCCGAGTGAATGGACGCGTTATCGTGCTGAAATATTGGGTCCAAATCGCCAATATTCGACTTAAGTTCTCTCATGTAAGGTAGCAAGCTGCTGCGAAGAGTTTCAGTGTAGTTGCTAGCACCTTGCTTGCCCTTCAAAAAGACGATCTCGGTGTTGCCGTACCAGTTCACCCCTGCCCAAATCATGACGCTTCCCCCACCGTTCACCCGCTTCGACATGTATTTCGGCTCGGCTCGCATGTCATGCCAATAGTAACGGAACCCATCAGGGCCATCCAAATTGAACTTCTTTTCGTCTGTGAACACCACGCGCCGCCAGAATACGCGTTTGCCACGGTAACGTTCCGCAAAAGCCACTCGAGCCTTCTTGTGGTGAGGCTTGATGGTTGGAGTGAGTTTGCGTTTAGCAAATGTGATGTAGCGGTTTTTACGCAGCACACGGAGCACGGTAGACTTACTAGGACGGCATGGCAATTGACTAGATATCTGGGAAGCTGATAGATTTCGCGCTACAGCCAGCCAAACAACACGCCTCGACTCTCGGTCATTCAATTTTGGCCTTCTCCCGGTTCTCTTGGTCACTAATGAAGCACTGCCGCGCTTTAAGTAGTTCCTTATAGCCGTCTCACTGCGTCCAATCTCATTTGCCACTGCTCTGTTGCTTTTTCCCTCTCTTAGCAGCTTGTTTATCTTCATGCATTCTTCCTGGCTTAACTGCTTGCCGCGAGGCATGGTTGTCGCCTCCCCAAAAAAACAAGTGGTGGTATCTGAAACGTTTTTCAAACCGCTATTCATCTGTTTCATTTATTACCAATAAGACCGCTTATATTTCGTTTATTACCGCCCGTAATAAAAAACTGACCAGTGCGTTTATACTTTTGACCCGAGCCAAAACATGTTTTTTGCCGATTGCTCTTGAACGACACCAGCTTTTCCATTTCTCCGTTTTGCATACGTTTTCTGTTGTCGTCCAGTAGTCTCTAAGGGTTGGTTCGGCTGGAAACACTGAAGATGGTTTTCAGGAAAGTCAATTTTCTGGTGCGTTTATAATTCCGGCGTGCACTGTATGTGATCCATTGCTATGATCTGGAATGGGTATGTCGCCTGCAGATTCCCCGGCGACTCGCCCCGGATCGTGGGGTCTCCCCTTCCCGGTCTCACAATCTACACACTCGCCTACGTATCGCTGCACGCTCCGATATAATCCCCTCCAGTGGAAATGATCTCGGATCCGCTGATAAGTGCGTCCGATCCCCTGATGTCCTCCTTCCAGAGTCGTATGATAGTGGTGGAGGACATCCTGCTGTAGCGTTTCTGGAACTACAAGTCTCATCAGGCGATCGCGATCACCTCTTGATCTCGGCCCTGGTGGGCAGTAAAACAACAAATCTTGTTCATCTACCTCGTACTCGGAGGCGATCTTGGCGTAGGATCCGGATTCGGCTCGAGTAAGATCCGCGATCTGCCCAGCCAGGTACTTCTTTAGTCCTGCGATCCAGACCTCCTCGTCCTGGGCTCGCCTGATCCGATCAACCCGCATCTCCCGGATCAGTTCCTCTCGCAAGACAGCGGCGCCAGGTCGCGCTCGGGCTGCACGCGTGGCTACTGCCGACACTTGCACAGATCGATCTTCAACTCGAGGGATCAACACCTCATTAAGCCGATTCAGGGTGATCAGATCGCATCGATCTGTCTCATCGTGGACTTCGATCCCGCTTCCTCGCTGCAGCGCGGCACTCGCCAAGCTATCTGCGCTCCCATTCCAGTCTCTCTTCACATGGACCAGCTCGTGATCTCCCCAATTCCGCAAGTGATCTAGCACCTTCTGTTTCAGTAGCGTCAATCCTGGCGCCTTGCAGTCGATCTCGCCCCGGACTTGTCGGATTACCAGATTCGAATCGCCACAAACGACCAAACGGCGGCGTTCTAACTGTGCGATCATGCCAAGACCTAGCAAGAGTCCACGGTATTCCGCTTCATTGACAGTGAGGCTTTCAGCATAATCCGATCTAGCCTTGATCACCTTCCACTCTGGTAAACTCCACACGATCGCGCTGAAAGCGCCTCCTCCTCGTTTCACGCGTGCCGATCCGTCGAAACTTATAACCCACAACTCCTCATCTGGGTCTACAGTGGGGATCGGCATCTGGATCCGACGTTTTGGCTCCTTTCGCGGCGCGATCGCGATCAGAGCTTCGTCGATCTCCGATCGGGGCGTTATGTTAGCTGCGATCGCCCCCAGTATTTCATCCTCCCCCTTCGTACACTTCGTGATCTCGAGTGTCCACGGGGACAGAAGAGCAGACCATTGTCCCAGACGTCCTTGGAGGCCGGCAGATGAACAGCCAGGCAAGCGTCGAGTGTCGGGTTAGGACCTTGATCCGACGTCCCACCAACAAGGTGTAGTGTAGATCCAAGATCCGAAGTAGAGCTAACACCTCCTTTTCGGCAACATTATAATTCAGCTCGTTGGTCTTCAAGGTTCGGCTGGCAAACGCGACCGGGTGGTAGATCTGGTCGTGTTCCTGCATTAGTGCGGCGGAAATCGCCCAGTCACTAGCGTACACGATCACCACGGGTAACTTCGTCGTGTCGAAGTGGCGAAGGATCGGGGTCGACGCGATCTTGGTCTTCAAGGCTGTAAACGCCCTGTATGCCCTACCCCACCTCTCGTCACCAGTCTTTAGGCCCAGGTTGGTTCCGATCTCGCTTGAACAGGGTGAAGACATCGCCCCCAAGTCAGGATCCGTTGTACTGAGTCGGGATATCTAGCGATCTATCCCGATCCGACTTAAGCGCGACGGGATCTTGAGTGATCAGGTCCATGCTATCCATGATCTTTCGTAGATCTGGTCGCTTCTTCAGTTCTGCGAACTCCACCTCACGTAGTTCATATAGGACCGATGCATAGATCGCATAATCCTCGATGAACCGACTATAGTAATTCAAACTTCCAAGGAACGATTGCATGGATCGGAGTGATCCAGGGAATGGTAGATCCGTCAGAGACTTCAGGTCCTTCGGGTTTGCCTCCAATCCATCGATCGACACTTTGTGTCCGAGATATTCCACCTTATCCATGCCCCAGAAGCTCTTTGCCACACTGATCGAGAGATTCCACTTATCACAGGCCTCCAATAGGCCTTCCACCCGATCGCACATTTGATCTCATGATCCAGCCGTGATCAAGATATCGTCGATGTATGATCTCCGTCCTAGCACCGACGGGCGACCGGGATCTTCCGGGATCCCTGATTCGAACACATCCGCAGAGCCTTCCACATCTCCGGACTGGGAGATCTTCAGAAATCCATATAGGGCATTGTCCACAAGGCGTTGATAGATCTGAGGAGCGTTCTTCAGCCCGAACGGCATGCGATTCCACTCGAAAAGGCCAAATGGAGTGATGAAAGCCGAGATCGCGCGAGCTCGATCGGTCATTGATACGACCCAGAATCCACTCGCCATGTCTAATGAACAATACCACAGAACCTTGTCAAGATCTTCTAACAGGTCATTGATCAAAGGCATCGGGTAGATCATCAGCCTTGTGAGACCGTTCACCAGCCGATAATCGATACATAGTCGGATGTCTACACCGTTCTTCTTGATGATCACCACGATCGGAGATGCCCATGGCGATGTCGATGGCCGAATGATCTTGGCAGCTAGGAGTCCTTTGATAAGATCCGATACTTTCTCGCGAAACTGTGGCGCCACCTTTCGGACTCGTTGTGCGATCGGCTTTGCATCACCCACGTCGATATCGCATATAACACCCTTGGCCGCTGGAGGAAGTGCGTTTCCCTTTCCGATCAGGAGATGTCGCTTCTTCCAAATAATCTGTCGAAGTTTCTCGATCTCCTCCGGGGTAGCCGATCCCGGATTCCCTACTTGCAGATCTTCAATCCTGACTTCTTCGGTGGTGGAGATCTGGATCTCTGGTACTACTGCGAGATTATCGGCTAGATCTTCGGTCGAAAAATCACCACTTTCGTGTAAGTGGGTCTGATCAGCGTTCTCGATCCCTTCAGGAGATGTCGGATCCGGTTCATCCGTTGATTGATCACGCAGCCTATCGTCCTTGGCTGTCAAGATCGGGGTGTCTTTAACCCTGGGGACGGCATCGGCGTCGGATTCATGTTTGATCTCGATTTGAAAATCTGGTTTTTCTGTTTTTCCTCGATCTCTTCTTCGCATGTCCGATCTGTCCGATCTGGGGCCTGATCTGGCAAGCTCTCATTCGTCTCAGTCTCACCGCCCCCAGCTTCGCCACTCGGGGTCTTGTCGGAACTGATCGTGATCGGTGGGGTATCCATGGGATCCGGTTGGGGATCGATGAATGCGACCTTGACTTCGGCTGTATCGGTTGGTGATCGCGGTTCCGGTGTCGATATTGGTGCAGGATCAGGGTCGGTCCTGGTTGCCCCACCTCGGCGGAGTATGGATCGCGGCGTAACGTAGGTCGGCCGTTCGACCGACGGTAAGGGATCTCCACGGATTCCTGAGGTTCTGGTCTTGCGTCCACAGTCGCTTCTAGAGCTAGATTCTGCCACTCCATGTAACGTCGGGATCCGATCGACACAAACCCGGGGAATCGAGGCACTTTTTCCTGATCAAGTACCATTCCAACATGTAATCTGTGATCCAGTCGTAAAATCTTCTCGCTCAAATTCGTGATCACTAAGTACCGAGTTCGGCCGGGTCCATTCACCACTGTAGGTACCCATTGGTCGCCTCTGGTCACCCACAATTTTTCTGTCGCCGATAATTTCACTCTCGATGCGATCTCTTCAGATCCCCAACTGGGATATGTAGATCTTCCTCAATTTTACCGATCTTACCTTCTCCCCGTATAATCTCTTGCGACCACTAAGTGGGATCCCCACTTCATTAGGTAAGCACATCGATCCCTTCGCAAGATCCATCCGGACCCCAGCCGGGATCATGAAATCCATACCCAGGATCGCATCTTGCCCGGATAGATCCCCGATCCAAATATCGAAAAAAGTAGACCAGGTATCCTGCAAGCGTGATCTTGATCCTCGTTCTTCCCTCGGTGGTGTACACATTATCACCGATCCCAACACACTCCTGTCTCTGACTAGTGTCAAAGTGGCACCCAACCTTACGAGCAAAGGCGGTATCCAAGATGGATACCTCGGCGCCAGTGTCCAGGAGCAAGATCGCTCTTTCGTGATTGATCTTGCCTGAGATCTTGGCTTGGCGGAACCATTTTCCGGGTGCGTGGTATTTCCAATACCCCCTGGACTCTCCTTCCTTGAGATCCAGAGCCACTTCCGCACCAGATCGAGAGAACTCATCGATCCGGGGAAGACTCGCGATCTTAGCAGTATACGAATGCAACTTACATGTATTACCGCGCAGATCCGAATTCTCCCTATCTTGATCTCTCGATTTCTTGTTCACATATGCATAGATGCAGTACTCAGAACGCTCGGCTCGTACCGGTTTCCAAACCGGCGAGCGTCCTAGTTTAACATCTTTTCCACCTTCTCGAGGGAACAATCCGGCATGTCGGGTCGGGTCGTACCACTTGCGGATCTGGTTGTAGAATTCTTCCATGGGGCATTCTCCAGCTTCATGGATCTCCCCACAACCACGGCAGGTATACAGACAGCGATCCGTTGGGTGACCCCTCTTCCCGCACTTTTCACAAGTTAGACGTCTCCAGCAGTCCAGATCCGTATGCTTCCGCGATCCACAGTGTGAACAGCGACCTCGATCGTGGTCTGACGTACCCCTGCGATCCGCGATCCGGCCTCGATCTTGCGCGTTCACCTGCGATCGCGACTGATCCTGTTGGTGGGGAACGCCCCCCAGTGCCGATCTGCTTGTCTTCCGACGCGGCAAGATATATCCTCCGGAGATCGCCTTCAGAATCGGATCCGTCCGATCCGGATACTTCCTCTGATTCCGAGCTCGGATCTTGGGCTTGGATCGCCCGTACCACCGCTCGGGTGGGTGCCGCCGGGGCACTGGCCGGTGCCTTTTGTTTGTACTTCGATCCGAACGCAGATTTACGTTGTCTGCTTTTCGCCCGTTCCCGGGCACGAAGTACCTCCTCCAGTTCATCGACGTCGCTCAGTCGGAGTAGGGTCAGCCGATCAGCTAACTCCGGATCTCCCAATGTCTCGATGTAGTGGTCTACATGTTCCCGGCGGGCCTTAGGGCTCCCATCCTTGATCTTCAGTCTAGCACGTAAAGCCGCCACGTTGAGCCGGTAGAGGTAATCAAGGGGAGTTTCTTCCGATCGCTTGCGAGCGTGATAGTATTGCCACGCGACCGACATACCCAACCCACAATACTGGGTCTGGAAACTGTCCAGCAGATCCGCCCACTTGGTTTTCGTCGTTCGACTGAGCTGCCTGTACCAGTTCTTTGCCGGTCCCACCATCAGATCTGCAAATGTGAGGCATTTTTCTTCTTCCGTAGCCTGATCGCGCTGAAATGCTGACTTGACTTTACTGATCCAGGCCCGAGCGCGATCTTCGTCCAGATCTTTACCCGCAAAATCTTTCAGATCCGAGATCGCTGAGATCCGGACCCGCTGGATCATTGACGATTCTCCTTGACCGATCGCCGCGGATGCGATCGCTGCTCGGCTCGACGTCTGTCCACCGGAACTTGGTATGCCCATGTCGTCTGGATCGTATTCCCATGCATCCGGATCCGAGGCCGTAACGGACTCCATTTCAACATCCAACTCCCCTTTGATCGGCGATCGGGGTGTCGCGAGATTCCGTTCTTTTAAGAAACGATCCATCGCCATTTGAAAGTAGTCGTCCAGCTTGTTGCTCGATCCCGTGGAATTAGTCGTCGGCGCGGTCTGGTCTGTCCGGGTCCGGCGATTTTCTTGCTGATCAGGTGTCTTAGCCTCCAGTTTCGTGGCCATCGATCGTGTATCTTGTTTCTTCATACGCGATTTCAGGAATTTGGCACCGGAGGGGCCTAACGACATGCGTTGCAGCCTTCTCGGGCTGTCGGAATCTGGTTCCGAGGTCGCTGACGCGTAGCATGACGATCCAGTCTGATAACCTAGATCGGGCGTCAGTGGGCGTTCGCCGACCAAGACTTTGAGAGAGTTGAATAGGTCATGGGTTGCATACTGAATCGCTTCCAGTTCCAGGTCAAATAGAGAGTTTGGGTCGAATTCTCCAGCCACTAAACCAGCCTCTTGGAGCAGATCAAGTAGAATCTTCACCGCGTTCAGGCGGTCCGAGCTAGTCCGGGGTTTCGACACTGGGCCGGTGAGGTTACCGATCTGGCGGACTTGTATGATCGTAAGAACGGGGTCGTTAAGCAAGGTCTCACTTAGCATCTTCCTGTAATAGGCCTGCTCGATCGCGTCCTTGGTAATCGTCGATCCCGGGCTGATCATGTCTTCTGGCTCTGAGTCTGGAGCTTTCAATTTCGTCCGGGTGCTCTTGATCTTCTTTTTCTTGGTCGATCTTGAGGCAACAGTGGACTTGGTGAGCAGATTAGGTTTCAGCTTTGCTGATTCCTTATCGCTCGTGTGCGGATCTCGATTCTCATCGAGATCCGCGGTGGCTCGAAGGGGCCTTGGGAGGAATTCGAGGTTTTTCTTCAAGATCTGGATTGCGATCCAGGTCTGCCTCGTGCCTGTCAGTAGAGATCCTCCCAGAACTCTGCTGATCTGTGGATCTTTCCGTTTTCAGTGGTGCCTCCGCCGATCCAACATTCGTAGGCACTTCTTCCCCTTGTTCATCCTTAATCTTGACATCTTCTTGGGACTCACGGTGATATCCGAAGTCACCAGAAGATCCGGGCACGCGCACCATTGTGGTGGAGCGGATCTGGCCAAAATCTGGTTGAGGCCGATCGCGATCGCCACTTGCGCCCAGACACCGACTAACGGAGGGTCCCCGATGATCCGTGATCTTGCTGCGTGTAGTGTTCACCTTGTGTACCCGTCGGTAGGCGGGTTACGCTCTTCCAGGTGACTTCTGAAGATGTCTTGGGACGAGAAGAATGTCTTGGGTGACGTAGGGGGTGTGAGATAGCGTGGGAATACTTCACTCTACCTCGGAGGGTTGATCCGGGTCACAGGCGAGTTCTCGAGCCTTGATCCGGTCACCTGGTCTTCGATCCAGGTCTTCCAAAGGTCCAATGTTGGGGATCTGATCCCTTCCTTTACGATGCTTGCCGCTTCCTATAGCGGGTGTCTTGATGGGTTGAGAGTCGACGAGATCGTCAGGCCAAGCAGCCAATTCCTTCCGATCCGTAGTTCGCACGTAAAGGATAGATCACTAGATAGGGTAAAACTGGCCAATGTATTATCCAGAATTAACCTCTATGCTAGATCTCTTCTCCTTACCTTCTTGATGCCGGGGGGCCAATGTAATTCCCAGTTCCGGTCTTGAACGAAGGCACTTGTGATGTCCAGAGCAAATTCGATTCTGTTTATGGTTATTCCTATGTCTACTAGCCCCATCCTCATCTGCTATCCTACGATTACCTGACATCCGGCTACACAGCTGCCCTTCCGATCTTCGATCTTGATCTCACCTAACCCCTGATCGCGATCTCGATCTGCCGATCTGGCGATCAGCCGATCTCGATCAACCATCTCGGTCATCGATCTTGGTCCACCGTCTTGAACAATGATCCCGATCAGCAGCCTTCATACTTGATCTCGCGTGCCTGCGTCGTCGACATTCCAGGTCTTGAGCTTCCCAGACTTGATCACCACTCCCCACGCGACTAACACTGCCATCAGGTCCCCTCGGCAGCATCTCACGGTTATGTTGTCACCGGCCCACCATAGATCACACCGATCCCGACCCTCTGCCGCCTTGATCTCCTTCTCATGCGACCTCAGGCAAGGCGCCCTTTTCTCCTCCGACCCTGAGCCGCCACGCGGGACCGCACGACGGGTTCTCCAATCACTTAGTCTCACTTGACCAAGACGCCATCCATTCATCGCTGGCGAGATCCAGACGAACATCGATCTGGATCCATTCGTCAGCCATCGTTCGCGCAATCTGGGGTCATCAACTGACATCTTGCTTCGCCAGAGGCCCCTGTCGCTTGATCCGACTCTCTTAGGGCCTGACGTTGCCTTTTCTCGGATTTCTTATTCGCGCTTCACCACACATGCTGCAGCCGGAAGGTCTGGAAGTACCCGGAAAAGAAGACATGGTGTGTAAACTTGTGAAAGCTCTGTACGGCTTGAAGCAGGCTCCTAGGGCGTGGCACAAACGACTCACGGATTTCCTAAAGAAGAAAGGGTATGAGAAACTGAATAGCGACGCCTGCATCTACGTGAAATTTCGGGAAGGATGTGTCTCGATCATTGGAATTTATGTCGATGACTTGCTGCTGATCTCAGATTCGAAGGCTGGTATTGTCGAAATGAAGCTGATGATAGTCTCCGAGTTCAACTGCAAGGACATGGGGGAAGTACACTACATTCTGGGGCTTCGTATTTGCCGTGACCGGGATGCCAGGACCCTCAGCATTGATCAAAGCACGTATGCACACAATACTCTGAAAAAGTTTAATCTCAGCCACGCGAATCCCGCTCGGACACCTTGTGATGCTGGTGTGGTGCTGACAAAAGCGGATTGCCCTCAAACAGAAGCTGCCCGAGCTCAAATGCATGCTAAGGATTATCGAGGTCTGGTTGGGAGCTTAATGTATCTAATGACGGGATCAAGGCCCGATATCGCGTTCGCTATGATGTCAGTGAGCAAGTATCTTAACAATCCTGGTCTCACACACTGGAATGCAGCGAAACGGATTTTGCGGTATGTGAAAGGGACTCAAAACTATGGACTGGTTGTTAACGGTCGAAGTCGTGATGCTCTACAGCTCAAGGCTTTTGTTGATTCTGACAATGCAAAGGACATTGACACCCGAAGATCCGTTTCCGGTTATGTTATGCAGCTTGGTGAGTGCGCAGTGACATACTCCTGCAAGAGTCAGCGGACGGTGGCTTTATCGTCGACTGAAGCAGAATATATGGCGTTGGCTCACGGAACAAAAGAAGTCATCTTCCTGCGTGAACTGCTGCGTGAGCTTGGGAGGACCCAACGCCAGACTATTGTTAATGTTGACAATCAGTCGGCTATTGCCGTAGCAAGCAACCCGGTCCAGCACTCTCGAATGAAACATATTGACACGCGGTATCACTTTGTGCGTGAGCGGATTGCTGCTGAGGAGATCACGACCGAGTACGTGAATACAAAAGATAATATCGCAGACCTGCTGACCAAAGCAGTGTCGAATGATGTTATGGAATCGCTGCGCGCCAAGCTTGGAGTGAAAGCGATTGGTGATCGTGTGAGCGATATATCTCGCGATCAAGTACGAAAACCAAAGCGGAAGCGAGAGTGACGAGCTGAGTTCGCATAATGGTGACGCTGACGATGACTGTCGGCGTGGTGGTGGAACCACCGAAGGAGCTATTCGAACGCAGACTGTGTATGTCAGCGTGGTAGTCAATTCTACCGAAGCGGTGTATTCCGACATGTTGTAGTTATAGTACATACCAACACTCGTTTTGCGTTCCAACAAGCACGGCGGCTTGTCAAGCAACTTTGTTGGCGGGAGTGACTAAGAAACACCGCTGATAACGTATCTGAAAAAGCGAACGATACTGACGAACTCTCAGTCACAAGACTGAGCAGCACCTGAATCACGGGGGAGCATACTGTTAGACTTACATCATCGATGCTGCTGATCACGGGGGAGTATTGAAATAGGTTAGGTTGCTCAGAGCATCGAAGCAACAGCATCTGTCAAAGCTGAAGTAGTCTAGCGTCCTCGAACCTAATAATGGTCGAGGACTGGCAACATGATGCCTATCAAACTATCTGCTCACTCGAAAACATTCCAGCTTCACCACAACAACTCAAAACAACTCAAAACTGTTTGACCGTGCCATCATCAATTCCTTCGTAATCGGCTTAGAAAACCACGAGTGACACTACAACTGTGTCATCATCACAATTCTCGTCATCAGTTTCAGTTTTGCAGCATCTCCAGCATATCAATGGAGACAACCGAGTCGTTTCTCTACCAAGGTGAAGAGCTCACGTGTATAGTGACCTCTCCTGGTAATACCTCACAGTTGAAATCGAATGGAAAGAGAAAGAAGTTGACACCTACACAGCGCAACAGTACGTACCGTAAACGTAGAAAGGAAGAAGCGGCATTTTTACAGCGTCAAGTGGTCGAATTAAGTCGGAGGCTGTTGCAATTAAAAAAGCGCAAGTGTCAAGTTGAAGACAACAACGGACGTACTGATGAAGTTCTACTTGGCGCGTTAAAAGCGATTGCACTGCGGCAATGCGATAAGCGATTGGAGTCCGAGTATCAGCAAGAGCTCCTTCTATCGGCAATAACCTGCCAAAAAGCTGTGATTCAAGACCTGGAGCAAGCTCTAAGAAGAACACTACGATGTGAGATCAAGTTTGACACGGTACCCTCTCTCGATGTGGAGAATTCAATGTTCTACGACGCCTACCTCGGTAGCTTGTCCGTTTTGTACGGGAAGCACGAAGAAATCTCCAGTTTTGTTGGGTTAAACCCGAGTTTTGGCAAGGTTTTTGACGGAGAGCCAACAAAAAGAATGGATGGAGAGACTGAGTATTTCGAGAAAAAGTGGGTGGGGACAGTTCCGTTTACCTTTCAAGTGACTTGTGACGCAGTGTGGAAACTAGCGGCAGCCCCTCATCGTCAGCAGGATCGAAGTGTATGGAGAGATGCGGGGAACTCCATCGCGTTTCAGTATTCGATTCCGTTTCAGGGTTTTGGTACTATGCGTGCATATCAAGTAGCACAACGATATGTGGAAAGTTCTCGAACGGTGGTTGTATGGAGGTGTCTTTCCGATGCAAGAGAGTATTTCCCAGGTGTCAGTTTGGATGAGACAGGGTGGTGTATTATCCACACTCCAAAGGAAGGAATGGAAATGGAGACACTTGTTCAGAGCTGTATCCGCTTAAGACCAATGCAGTTTGGAGTTACTACTGAAGAAACGATGAGAGAATTCATCAAACTCTCGATAGCAGCGGGAGTCGATGACGATTTAGAGATTGAACACATGATGGAGAGTCTGATACTGGACGACGCATTGAAGAACGACGAGTTCGAGTTTGAATTCGAAGAGATTTTCTGAAGGTTCAAGTGATTCGAGTTGCTACAAGACCGTCAGTATTCCACGACCAACGACGACACCTTCGCATTTGAGCTGTACACGGTCTGGGTATTCTTCGTTCAGATGCATTTCAATAAAACCTCCACGAGTTGGAGTCGATTGGTATCCGACAAGCGTCTTCTTGCTTAGAATGGAACTCCAGTAAGGTCCAAGTCCACAGTGAGCGCTACCAGTGACAGGATCTTCATTAATCCCAATCCGTGGCGCGAAAAATCGGCTCTGGAAGTCTCCAACGTCAAATAGAGCTCCAGTCGTTACTGCAAACCTGCTACAGTCAATGAAATCGAAGTAAATTCATGAAAATCAATTAAAAAAATCTGCAAGAAATCTCACCCAGTGTCGATCTTTGACAGACGGTTGAAGTCTGGCTTCAGTGCCGAGAATGTTTCCTTGTCCACACGGACAATCACGTCATTTAACGCTAATTGAATGTCCACAATTCCACCCAACGACTACTTCACGTGAAGTACCAGGCGGAAGTTTGCTGATCGGTTTAACTGGGAAGTCTAGAACGACTCGAACGCGCTGATCTAGAGCTACTTCATATCGGCACACTAATACGTTCGTTCTAGATCGAATTGAGCTCATATTGCAGCGAACAACAGAGAAAAATTACTTACCGGTTGTAAAAGCGGATCGTTTGGGTACCGGTGGTGTCTCCGAATTGTTACCTTCGGAGATAGATTATGCTGAGCCTCAGACTCCCCGTGGTCAACGAGTCTGCTCGTGCTTTTGCTTTTGCTGGCCGACCTGGAGCCATAAGCAGCTCGACGATTTTTGATACCTCAGCTTTAACATCGGCTACAGCTCAGCGAGATGACTGACGAAGCTACTTCAAATTCAATAGCGGAAAATGGACGGGGCCGTCGTCCGCAACGTCGGACTGCGTTAGCAACTCGATTCGAGGTGCTCATTACTACCACTGGTGCTATGACGCAGTTCTTCTATGACTACGTGTACGGTTGGTGCCCTGGTAAGACCCAGTCGTGCTGGTTCATGATGTACGATCCGACTGTGAGCTACTCAGGCCAGGACTATGAGTTGCACTTTAGACTATTTGGTACGGATAAATCGCAGCACATTAGCTTACCAGGTGTTAGAGAGCACTTACAATAACGTTTGCAAACTTTTACTTTTGCTTTAACGCGAGTTTACGGGAGGCTAATGTGTTGCGCCTTATCCGTTCCAAATAGGCCAAAGTGCATTTCGTAGTTTTTGCCGGAGTAACTCACAGTCGTATCATACATCATGAACCAGTATGACTGGCCCTTGCCACCAGCAAAGCCGTACACGTAGTCCCAGAAGTACTGCGTCATTGCGCCAATCGATGGCACATTACCAGCATACGCCTCACCAGCATACGGGTATCCGGTCTCAGTTAGATGCAGCTTGTTAGGGCCAAACTTGGCCACCATTTGGTCCCATTGAGCTTCCAGTTTCTTCAATGAAGACTGCGACCCAGGCGTGAAGAAAGGGTAAATGTTGACACCGATAACATCGCAGGCATTCGCGAGGGTCCACGCTCCGGGGGCACCCAGCCACTCGTTGATACGTTGAACCGAACCGACCGGTGTGTTGCCCACGCAGCTCTTCACTCGACGGATATAACCTGCAAGTTGCTCAGCCGAGTACGTGCCGAAGCCATTGTTCTGCAGATTCTCGTTACCGACGTAAACTGCTTCCACGGCCCAAGCATTTCTGCCGTAGCCGTCACAAACCGCTTGGATTTCCGCGTCAATCTGCTGTGGATTGCCTAGTTGCACGCCAATTGCAACGCGGAGGTTTGCTGCAGCGGCCATATCGACGACATTGACACCACTGAAACGGGCTTCGTACGTGCGGATACTGGAGAAGTGCTGAGCCACTTGTGCCATATCCTTGGCGAGGATGTCCCAATTGATGTACGGGTGGTGCCATGGAGCGTAGCAGACACCGGTTGAAAGCTGTCTCGCTTCAGCCACACTGGCGATGAATGTGGAGACTAGCGCGAAGACTAACGGAAGTGAAGAAACCATTGGTGATATCGATACTGGAAGTAGTGGGGGGTCTTGTGCTCACAAGGTAAAAGTCGGAGTGAAGTGAGCTTTTGGGTGGCGCTCGAGGGATTCGAATCCTATGGAGGAGGTCAAGTGTCGATCGCTAGGATGTACTTCGCTGTTCGTAAGGGGAGTCATTACTACAACCTAATTACAACTAGACGATACATCACTGAGAGCAACGCAAAGCAGATTTATGTTGCTGGGTAAGCTATTCATGTAAATTTTGCTGGTAAGCTATTCATTCAAAATATTTGAAATTCAAATTTGTCGGTTGTTCTTAAGTACGACGAGGGACTGCCTCCCATTTTCTCCATAACCCGAGGAAGGGAGAAGGATCGCACGTCTGGCGCTGCCATGGGGAAGCTGTACAAGCAGCAACAGACCCAAGTCATACCTAATATGAAGGGAAAGAAGAAGCCACAGGCGGACAATGTGGGTAACGCAGGTAAGCTACAGCAACACCAGTCAATAGTAGTATAAGTGCTAATTCTTGGTTACAGAACGTCGTGCCAGTTCGCGCCCTCGGGGGCGCATTGACTATCTGGTGGCTAACCAAGGCATCACAAAGGACAATCTAAATGACGAAGACTACATTGATGGATCGGATGGATCGTTAGACTCTGTTCAGGAAGCTGAGCCCGGCTCCAGGGATAACGAAGCGCCCCAAGAAGAAAATGGTGGTGTACTAATCGACGACGCAAATGGTGGAGCTTTCGAGGTAGCTACACAAGAAAGAGAGGCCGTGGACGGTGCTAAAGAGGTCTGTATGAACGAGTTGAGCTCTAGCAACGATGATATTGACGGATTAGGCAATGATGGGAGTGTTGCCGCGGCGCTGAACGTTACTAAGAATACTGTAGACACGGGGAACGTAGTGGCTAACGTCAACACTACACACCAGACATTACTGACAACAATTTCAGCTTGGGGAGTGCTGAGCAGAAGGCGCATGGGGAGAAGAAGAACGAAGAGAAGAAGAACGAAGAGAAGAAGAACGAAGAGAAGAACATCGAAGAAAAGGCGCTTGACGAGAAGAAGAACAAAGATATGAACATCGAAGAGAAGGCGCATGAAGAGAAGAAGAAGAATGAGAAGAGCATCCAAGAGAAGGCGCGTGAAGACGAGAAGGAATACGAGAAAGAGGTCGGCAAGAGTGAAAGCAACATTACGTTGGACAACTTGTCGGAGAGTGAGAGGACCAGCGACAGGTCGCTTGATTCTGCAACAAAACGTGAAGGTATGCTGTGTTACTTGCTGTGTTGTTTGAGTTTTTGCTACTGTTGCTAATATAGTCTATGGAAAATCGAGTTACAGAGGCGAAGAGGGCTATTTTACCACCGCGATATCCTACAAACAACGTTGCTGAAATACCGTTTGAGAAAAAGAGACCTCGACCAGTTCAAGAAGAAGTGGATACAGATAGCGATGAGGTGGATCTTTCGTCGAGGCGGAGCAGGACTTGTGAGCCCAATACTTCTGCCGATTTTGCTGGGTCTCCGATACGAAAACTTTCTCGCCGCAAAAGTAAAACGTGGGAAGATCGCAAAAGTTGCTCAAGTCCCACAACCCAGTCGAAAATTTGGTGCCTGAACTTCCACAGGATACGTTCGATACATGGGAAGCGTTTCACACGATGCTCAAGGAATACGAGCAAAACTTTTTCCTCCACTACCGGATTCGTAGCTCCGAAACGTGCGCCAAGTTCAACAGGTGATGTAGACTGCTTCGTGAGTTGGATCACTACTACTGATAACTATGTTGTTTGTTCTGTTGCTTCATATGTTGCTTCATATGGTGCTTCAAAATGTTGCTCCGTATGTTGCATCGTATGTTGTTTGTCAATGTTGCTTTAATATTTTAGCACCCACGATGGCATCGCAAAGATCCCAGATTATTTTTCGCACAGCTACAAGCGTTTGTGGTGTAGTCACGCCGCCACACAGAAAGGTCGTGGTGCAGGTCGGCGTAGTCATGACCAGCGTTATACGGGGTGTGAAGCAAGCTTTGTTGCTCGTGTGGTGAAGGTTTTGAAAGGTGGCATTGCAAAATGGAAGGTTTGCATTGATCGTGAAAAGGAGGTACAAGTAAACTTTTCTGAGATGATATTTATGATAATCATTTTCTGACCAGTGTTGCTTAGATTTCCAGACACAACCATCGAACAACCAAGACTATATTTGAGTCGTACCGAGGTGCCAAGTCAATGCCTCTGTCACGCCAAGTCCGTCAAGATCTCGGTCTCCTTGCTGAAATGAAGACAAGCACAGCTGATGTGAATCGCTATCTTTCTGATAAACTGGGTGGGTAGCAGACTAGTGCTTCTTGTTCATGTGTATTTACTTTTAATTGAAACTTGATGTGAACGTCTCTTTACGAAACAGACATGACAATTACTCCACAGCAAACACGAAACATGATGCGGCACTTATTGGGGGCTTCAACAACTGAGAGAGTCAAAGTACTGCTGGATTCATTTGCTGAAGTGGAAGGCAATGATGTGCTTTTTGTCCAAGATCAGATGGACATCACGTGTGTCATTGCAATTCAAACACGTGAACAAAATACCTGTTTTGGACAGTGGGGAGACACGTTAGTGATGGACTGGACTCACGGTACCAATAACTTGGGGTACCACTTAGGTAGGGCGTTTTATTTATCGTTACTATTATCCTGGACTAACACTGTTTAAACTTTTTCAGGCAGCCTTCTCGTGACATCAGCTACAGGACGAGGGGTGCCTGTTATTGAGTTTCTTGCCTTGGATAAGAAGGCTACAACCATGGAGACAATTATTGACTTCTTCAAGCGGCATAATCCGACCTGGGGTAAGATTGAAACTGTCGTTATCGACAAAGATTTTGTCGAATGGCGCGTATTAGAGGCTTCCTTCCCTGGTACGAAGATCATTCTTTGTCAGTTCCATGCCATCACGTACTGGAGGAAAGTTTGTCGCCGATCCAAGTTCGATTTAAAGGTGTCACAACGAGATTTGATGGAAGCAGCATTTGCTAAGCTCGTCTACTGGTAGGTGTTGCTTATTATGTTGCTGCTTTTGTTGCTTACTATGTTGTTTGCTATGTTGCTTACTATGTTGCTTCAATGAAACTTGACCTATAGCGAAACACAGCGATCGTTCAACTTGGAGTTGGAAGCATTTACAAGAGCTTGCGAAAAGGAGTCTCCTCAACTACTCCAGTATTTCACAGCAAATTGGAAAACTTGCGACTCCATGTGGGCAAATTACATCAGGGGCAAATACTTTTCTGCGGGAAACACCACAACAAACCGGATCGAATCCAATTGGAATCAAGTGAAGCTACTGCTGGGTAAACGTCCACGACTGGATGCAACAATCAGCGGTCTTATGGCTCACCAAACAACAATAATTCGACAACTTCTCGCATATATAAGGAAACATTCAACCTCTACGCGACAGGCCGACAGCATTCCGGAATTCCTGGTACGAGTATCGAAGCACCTGGAGTGACGATTGCATGGCTAAAGTTCGTTTCCAATGGGACTACTTCGTGGTGTACTTGGCGGATACAGTTTGCACGAAGAACAGTGGAGTTTTGGGAGAGTGGAAAATTTGTACGCGGGGCCATACGTACACCTGTAATGACTTCCAGTGGCTGTCTGTTCTACTGTAGCCACCACCTGCCATGCCAGTGCCTGATGTATATTGCCCAGTGTGTCCATCGATTTGAAAATCTACCGCCGTCTACAATTGCTTTGCGGTGGGATATGCTGGCAATGGCCGACATGGAGAACAAGTTCGTTGAAGGCATTTCTTCACTTGTAGACGTTCAAGACACGATGAAAGTAGCTGTCGACTCATTTACTCATGACGGTTTAACGCAACCTAGCGTTCCTAACGAGAGAGTTGAAGAATCACCGCGGACCTTAACAATCCAAGACGCTACAGATGCAACCCAAGAAGCAACATTTGAAGCAACCCAAGAAGCAACATTTGAAGCAACCCAAACAGCAACACTGATAAAGGACCGAAACAAATGTACTTCTAGGAGCCCCAAGCGCAGCATTCAACGACACAAGACCAAACGCGGCATTGTTTACGTGAAAATCCGCCGTCGAGAGCGAGCCAATGTAGTTGTTCTGTCTGCTGAGGAAAACTATTGCTACGCTAAAGCGGTATTTGAGCCAGTCATGGAGTATTTATCTGGGTTGTCCAGCCCAGCGTTTTTGTCTGCTCTTCGCACCTGGAAGGAAACCGTGCGAAATGGACTGCGTGAACATAGTGGAGCTGGAGTTGATGTCTCGGGCATTACCGAAGCAGTTGACGAAACAGATAGGTCAAATTCGTCTGATGCTGAATCGGAAATTGCACCTGCAGAACTTATTGATACCATGCATTTGATCAAGGGAATGGAGCAACGTAGCGAAATTCCTTCGCCAGCGGAAACAGTACGATTGGAGAGTGAAAAAGCGCCATCTGAACCAGCTTTGCCTGCCCAAGGTATTACCTACGAGTCTGACACAGGCGCAACACCGCAAAACTTTGCAAGCACAAAAGATGACATGTCTACTGGAGTCGAAGTGATTCGATTGCCGCAACGGAAGCCTCGCCACAACCAGCGGAAGAAACTGAAACAAGGCACAATAGACAAGAGCGCGAAACCACGAAAACTAGCTGCCATCTCGCTTCCAGACAAACGCATACCTTCTCTGCCCCGTGTGTTGGAGTGGACCAGTCACATGGTTGATCCTCATCACGTCAGGGAAATCCTCGCAAAACTATCCTTTGATTATGGACGACGAATTCATAGCTGCACGTGACGCTAAGAGCAAACGTGAATTTGTTTCAAGTGCTGACTACGAATTCAACTTCGTGATCCCCCACAAACTTGTCATCAAGTTGAAAGCTGTGGTGGAAACTGAGAAGAAAACATGTCCAAATTCAATGTTCTTTAATGCTGAAGAAGAGCACGCTGAAGGTACAACAGAAGAAGTCATCGCTTTTATTCCAGGTGGTTCGCCACGTTTTACCAGGTTAGTAGTATGCTGTGTTGCTTGTTTTGTTGCTAACCGCTTGTGTTGCTTGTTATGTTGATACAGTGCAGCAGTCTACAGGATGTCACAGTACTATAATATAATGCGGAAGCTCAGGGCTTGGATTGCAGACGTCGAGTGGGTCCGGTCGACAAGCTGGGGTGATATTCGCTCGCACCCAGAGCTATTCGATGAAGAAACGGAAACCGCGGCGTTAAAAAAGCCTCACTTTGTACCGACGCAACATCAACAATTGGCTGATGATGTCGTGAAGACACTTGAGTGGATGTTGCTTGAGCTCAATCTATCGGTTAAGTGGAGGAGAGTGTGCTGTTATGGTGGATAATTTGGTGGGAAGGCTAGCTCGCGACTGTATGCTGAACGATACCGTTCTTGATTTCGGAATTCGATGCATTGCTGAATCAATTGGCGGTTGCTATGTGCTAAGTCCGTTTGCACCGACATTGGGTTGCCCTCCGCCGCCACAAGCTCCAATATCAAGCTACAAGAGCGTTGTGCTGCCTGTACACCTGTCCGATATTCATTGGGGCGTCATCATCGCCAGCTTTTCGTACGCTACGACGACACCGACAATTACACCATATTTCTATGAGCCATTGTGCTCTACCTCATATCGAGCGTCAATGGAATCGACGTACAAAAGCGTTGTGGGAAAATTCCTGAAGGACTGGCATGCTAATTCCATGTCAGATGAAGATGATCCTGTGGTAGAAAAAAGTGCGTGGATAACTGGGCCTAAACAGCCAGATGGAAGTTCATGTGGAGTCTTGGTGATCGCCCAAGTTTACTCAATGCTGAAGAAGAGCTTCCAATTCTCGAGAACCACTGTAACGAGAAACGACGTAGCTATTATGCGGTTACGAATTATGTGGATGATTTTACAGCTGCCTGAGGTTAGCACGAGGGCAAACAAAGTTGCTAGAGAAGTTGCTGGGACTGACATTGAACTCTTGGCGACGGTACCCACTTAAGAAAATTGAATTTCGTCTCAACATACATATTGGCTCAACTTTCGTCTAGTAAAGCGTTGCAGGATTCCTCCAGCGCTATAGGGTAAGACATAATATAGCCTGCGCTGCGAATTGGGACGCCAGCTGCGGTAGTGATGCGTGTTGTTTCTTGTTTCTCTCGGGAAATTAGCATAGCCAACTCATCATGCGCATTAAGAATCTTCAGCGAGTACTTCGACATTTTCTCGAGCTTTTCTTCCATTTCTGAAAGGTGTTGAAGTCGGGACCGCAAAAGCCGGTGGCAAATAGCTGCTCGGTGGCTTCGAGGGGCGTCTGGTTCAGCGCTCGCAGTTGCCTGTGGGTCTGGGATCGCTGTATTATCTTCAGGACCACGAGGGCTGGCGCAGCCTCTGGTGGTATCTTCGTTCATGTTTGTTTTTGTTGGACCGGTGCACCGTCTCATGCACGGTTCACTGGAACTGTTCAACGGAACCGCTCTCCTATTGGCTAAAGAAGAGGAACCTTACTTGGGTGGTCGGCGTGTGAGGACACTCGGCTAAGTTCGAGCGACAATAAGGACACAACAAGGTGGAGCTACTAGGAGGACAGGACGAGTAGAACAGGTTTTGTTAACTTTAATCTACTCACTTCGGCATTTGCCACCAACACCACAAGCTCAATACCAACAGGTTAACAGCCGCAACACGCTCAACCGTTCCAAGAACGCTTCAAGAGATGACGACCAAGCGCGCCGAAGTCCTCCTGGGTAGTGGAAACTACTTCCACTGGGAGTACAACATGAGAATGACGCTCGCCAGGAAGGGGCTGCTCGCTCATGTTCAAGTCGTCAAGCCAGAGAACGAGATTACAGAAGCGTGGCTGATGAACGACGCCAAGGCACTGGCTATCATCGCGCAGGGCGTCGAGCTGCAGCACCAGACGAAGATCCGTTCCGCTGTCCGTGCGATGGACGCTTGGAACACTCTTCGGGAGTACTACAACCGTACCACGCTGCACAACCGTGTCGCGATGACACGGCGCCTGCACGAGTTCAAGATGGAGGAAGGAACGGTTATGTCGAAGCATCTGGACGCATTCGACGAGCTGGTGGTGGGTCTCCAGACGTTGGGGGAACCGGTGGACGAGGCGCGGCAGCTAGTGGTGCTGCTCAGCAGCCTTCCACCTGAGTACGAGCTGATCGCGTCGATCGTGGAGAACACGAAGGATATCACGCTGATCGAGTTCAAGGAGAAGTTGCTCAAGGAATACGAGCGACTACAGAAGAAGGAAACCACGGAGAAAGCGTTCCGGTGAACGGTAACGCAGAACGGTTCAAGGGAGGCCGAGGGAACGGTCGCAAGGGTAACGGTTCAAGACATAACGGTAACGGTTTTAAGGGCAAGTGTTTCAGGTGTGACCAAGTCGGGCACATGAAGCGGGACTGTCCGAGGAAGAACGGTGACACGGATGACGAAGTGTTTGCCGTGGGCGAGGAACGCCTCGCCGGGTGGCTAATTGACAGTGGTGCGACATCGCACATGACGCCGACATCGTGGAGACCTATTCGACTTCGAAGTAACGGTCTCGGGGATCGAGGTAACGATTGCAGACGGGAAGAAACTACGTGTTGCAGGGAAAGGAACGGTCAAGCTGACGGGTATGAACGGTAAGCGCATCAAGATGATGGAGGTGCTTTACATCCCGGGACTCGACAGACGGTTGCTGTCGGTGGGGAAGCTTGCGGAGAACGGTTTAACCGTGGAGTTCCAGCGTTCCTCGTGTATTATTTGGGGAAAGACTTGCACGATTGCTTCAGGAAAGAAGGTCGGCAAGGCGTACTGGTTAGACTGTGAGCAGGAAGAGGCGTGCTTCGTGGAGTATGCCGGGGTTCATAGTCAGTGGGAGCTATGGCACGCTCGCATGGGACACTCCAGTGAGAACGCTATGGTCAAGACGCAGCGTTCTACGAACGGTATGCCACCTGTGAACCGTTCCGTCAAAACTTTATGCGGTGGTTGCATGAAGGGGAAACATTCGGTTGAACCGTTCCCGGTACGGTCAACGACGAAGACTTCACGTGTGCTGGAACTGGTCCACACGGACGTGATGGGGCCTATGAGGACGCTCTCGAAAGGTGGTGCAAGGTACATTCTGACCTTTGTGGACGATTTCTCGAGGTGTGTTGCTGTGTACTTCATGAAGAAAAAGAGCGAGGTAGCCAGCAAACTGAAGGAGTTCAAGGCGTTCTATGAGAATCAATGGGGGGAACGCTTGAAGTGTCTGCGCTCGGACAATGGAACGGAGTTCGTGAACAAGACGGTTGCAGAACTGTGCCGCCGGAACGGTGTCATGCATCAACGTACCGTTCCATACAGTCCACAGCAGAACGGTGTTGCGGAACGCATGAACCGTACCATCATGGAGAAAGCTCGAAGCATGCTATACTACAAGGGTGTGTCGACGGAGTGGTGGGCAGAGGCGGTGAGTACGGCAGTGTACTTGATTAACCGTTCCGCCTGCAGCGTACACACGGATGTGACTCCATACGAGCTGGGCTTCAAGGTGAAACCGCAGATGGAACACTTGCGAGTGTTCGGGTCCCAGGGGTACGCTCATGTCGACGACGCGAAGCGTACGAAGCTCGAACCCAAGAGCTTCAGGTGTATGTTCCTCGGATATGCTGAGAACGCTAAGGGATATCGTGTCTACGACCTGGATGCATTGACGGTCAAGGTGTCACGGTCGGTGAAGCTGGACGAGCGTGAAGTGGGAGGAATATATGAGTCACCCTCGTTACAGCCCCACGGAACGGTTATTAATTTGACCAAGGACGAGGATGATGGAACGGTACCAACAAGCGTGGAACGCCAGCATACTCCGGATGTACCAATGGAGGAGACTGAAGAAACCGTTCCAGACATTGAGATGAATGAGGCAGAGCATGAACCAGACATGGAAGCGCTGGAGTTACAGTTGCCAGGCCGTCCGGGGTCAACAGAACGAGAAATAGAAGCGTACCGTTCGCAGCCTCAAGCGTTCCGTGAGGAGCGTCTGGTATTTCAACCAGAAGTGGAACGGTCCCGACGACCTCAGGAGCCGGTGTTCCTGCTGGAGAACGGTTCCGGATGGAGGTGATTACGTACAGTCCGAAGGAAGTGACGGTCCACCATCCCCTAAGCGTGCTCGGATCGATGAGGAAGGACTGATTGCTGAAGCTGTTATGGCGTACGTGGCGAATATTGTCGACGCGGCGGATGTGCCGACGTCGTACGCGGAAGCAATGGCCAGTCCAGAAGCAGCGAAGTGGCGAAGTGCCATGGAGGCAGAGTTACGGTCCCACGAGAAGAACGCTACATGGACATTGGTTCCACGTGAAGAAGGGAAGCGTACCATTGGTTGTCGCTGGGTGTTCGCCAAGAAGCGTGATAAGAACGGTTGCGTTATCCGTTACAAGGCACGGTTGGTTGCGAAGGGTTTCAAACAGAAGTATGGTGTCGACTTCTTTGAGACATACTCACCTGTGGCGAACATGAACTCAATCCGAGTAGTTCTAGCAGTGTGCGTTGCGTTGGAGTACATCATGGAACAGTTGGACGCGGACACAGCGTTCCTAAACAGTGTCTTGATGGACCGTGTCTACATGGAGATGCCGGACGGTACTACGGGTGATGACGATCTAGTGTGTTTGCTGGGAAGGCCATCTACGGTTTGAAGCAAGCTGCAATGGCATGGAACAAGACGATCCACCGCGTGTTTCTGAGGAATGGTTTCAAGAGCTGTGGAGCAGACCAGTGTGTCTACGTGAAGCGTTCCAGGAACGGTTATGTGTACGTGTGCCTGTACGTCGACGATATGATAATTGCTGCCAAGACTGCCGGTGAAATTCAGGAGGTTAAGGACTCTCTCAAAGCGGAATTTAAGATGAAGGAGCTTGGGGCAGCCAAGTTCATCTTGGGCATGGAGATTGATCACAACCTGGAGGCCGGAACGCTCATGATCAAGCAGACCAGGTACATTGACGATGTCACGGAACGGTTTGGCCAGCAGAACGCTAAGACGGTGGATAATCCGTGCGCATCAGGACTGAAACTGTCCAAGGAACAGTCACCTGGAACGGATGTGGAGCGTGCTGAGATGCGGTCGAGACCGTACCGTTCTCTCATCGGGTGTCTACTTTACATCACGACATGTACACGCCCGGATGTTGCCTACGTGGTAACACAGCTGTCTCTGTTTTCTGGAGAACCCGGGGCAGCAGCATTGGAAAGCAGCTATTCGTGTGCTGCGGTATCTGAAGACAACTCGTGAACACGGAATCGTATACCACGGTGGGCGTGGTGTAACGGTTGAAGCGTTCTCGGACGCGGACTGGGGAACGAACATTGACGATAGGCGTTCCGTGTCCGGTGTTATGGTGCTGATGGGGAACGCTCCAGTAGTGTTCAAGTCGAAGTTTCAGCGAACGGTTGCACTCAGCTCGGCGGAAGCGGAATACATGGCGCTGAGTTTGTGCGTGCAGGAGGTACTTTGGATGCGTGTGATGCTAAAAGACATGGGGCACGAGCAGGAGAACGCTACGCAGATTTGGGAAGACAACCAAGGAGCAATTGCACTAGCTAAGAACGCTGGATACAACTCAAGGACGAAGCATGTGGACATCAAGCATCACTTCACGAGGGAGAATGTGGAGAACGGAACGGTTCAGGTCGACTATATTGACACGAAGCAGCAGCTGGCTGACTTGCTGACGAAGGCACTTGGAACCAAGACGCTGAAGTATCTGCGTGAGGCAAGCGGAATCAAGGGCAAGGCTACCGTGCATTAGCGGTGAGTGGGAGTGTTGGACCGGTGCACCGTCTCATGCACGGTTCACTGGAACGGTTCAACGGAACCGCTCTCCTATTGGCTAAAGAAGAGGAACCTTACTTGGGTGGTCGGCGTGTGAGGACACTCGGCTAAGTTCGAGCGACAATAAGGACACAACAAGGTGGAGCTACTAGGAGGACAGGACGAGTAGAACAGGTTTTGTTAACTTTAATCTACTCACTTCGGCATTTGCCACCAACACCACAAGCTCAATACCAACAGTTTTTGAAACAGCTGCTCTCAGGTATTTGCAAAATTCACGTTTACAATCGGTAACTTTCAATGTTGCACTAATATCTTCAAGAATATTTTACGCCACTGGCTCTATTCATCAATCTTGTGTTGTTTGTTAAGTCGCTTGTTAAGTCATAAGTCCTCCATATGTTGCTGCAAGACGTGTCGTCTTGTCGGTATTAGGTTGTAGTAACGCCGTCCGTTCGTAAGAGTACTAATGTGGATAGTACCGCTAATGTGACTATTGTGGCTTACTCTGTTTGACCGTGCCATGATCATGATCAATTCCTTCGTAATCGGCTTAGAAAGCCACGAGTGACAACTCACAATCTCGTCATCAGTTTCAGAGCTCACGTGTTTACATGTAGTACTACTAATGTGGATAGTACAAGATGTTCGCTAATGTTACTACCTGTATCCTGTTTGACCGTGCCATCATCAATTCCTTCGTAATCGGCTTAGAAAACCACGAGTGACACTACAACTGTGTCATCATCACAATTCTCGTCATCAGTTTCACTTTCGCAGCATCTCCAGCATACTGTATCAATGGAGACAACCGAGTCGTTTCTCTACCAAGGTGAAGAGCTCACGTGTATAGTGACCTCTCCTGGTACCTCACAGTTGAAATCGAATGGAAAGAGAAAGAAGTTGACACCTACACAGCGCAACAGTACGTACCGTAAACGTAGGAAGGAAGAAGCGGCATTTTTACAGCGTCAAGTGGTTGAATTAAGTCGGAGGCTGTTGCAATTAAAAAAGCGCAAGTGTCAAGTTGAAGACAACAACGGACGTACTGATGAAGTTCTACTTGGCGCGTTAAAAGCGATTGCACTGCGGCAATGCGATAAGCGATTGGAGTCCGAGTATCAGCAAGAGCTCCTTCTATCGGCAATAACCTGCCAAAAAGCTGTGATTCAAGACCTGGAGCAAGCTCTAAGAAGAACACTACGATGTGAGATCAAGTTTGACACGGTACCCTCTCTCGATGTGGAGAATTCAATGTTCTACGACGCCTACCTCGGTAGCTTGTCCGTTTTGTACGGGAAGCACGAAGAAATCTCCAGTTTTGTTGGGTTAAACCCGAGTTTTGGCAAGGTTTTTGACGGAGAGCCAACAAAAAGAATGGATGGAGAGACTGAGTATTTCGAGAAAAAGTGGGTGGGGACAGTTCCGTTTACCTTTCAAGTGACTTGTGACGCAGTGTGGAAACTAGCGGCAGCTCCTCATCGTCAGCAGGATCGAAGTGTATGGAGAGATGCGGGGAACTCCATCGCGTTTCAGTATTCGATTCCGTTTCAGGGTTTTGGTGCTATGCGTGCATATCAAGTAGCACAACGATATGTGGAAAGTTCTCGAACGGTGGTTGTATGGAGGTGTCTTTCCGATGCAAGAGAGTATTTCCCAGGTGTCAGTTTGGATGAGACAGGGTGGTGTATTATCCACACTCCAAAGGAAGGAATGGAAATGGAGACACTTGTTCAGAGCTGTATCCGCTTAAGTCCAATGCAGTTTGGAGTTACTACTGAAGAAACGATGAGAGAATTCATCAAACTCTCGATAGCAGCGGGAGTCGATGACGATTTAGAGATTGAACACATGATGGAGAGTCTGATACTGGACGACGCATTGAAGAACGACGAGTTCGAGTTTGAATTCGAAGAGATTTTCTGAAGGTTCAAGTGATTCGAGTTGCTACAAGACCGTCAGTATTCCACGACCAACGACGACACCTTCGCATTTGAGCTGTACACGGTCTGGGTATTCTTCGTTCAGATGCATTTCGATAAAACCTCCACGAGTTGGAGTCGATTGGTATCCGACAAGCGTCTTCTTGATTAGAATGGAACTCCAGTAAGGTCCAAGTCCACAGTGAGCGCTACCAGTGACAGGATCTTCATTAATCCCAATCCGTGGCGCGAAAAATCGGCTCTGGAAGTCTCCAACGTCAAATAGAGCTTCAGTCGTTACTGCAAACCTGCTACAGTCAATGAAATCGAAGTAAATTCATGAAAATCAATAAAAAAAATCTGCAAGAAATCTCACCCAGTGTCGATCTTTGACAGACGGTTGAAGTCTGGCTTCAGTGCCGAGAATGTTTCCTTGTCCACACGGACAATCACGTCATTTAACGCTAATTGAATGTCCAGAATTCCAGTAGCAGAAACCCCTAGAGCAGTAGCGACTACTTCACGTGAAGTACCAGGCGGAAGTTTGCTGATCGGTTTAACTGGGAAGTCTAGAACGACTCGAACGCGCTGATCTAGAGCTACTTCATATCGGCACACTAATACGTTCGTTCTAGATCGAATTGAGCTCATATTGCAGCGAACAACAGAGAAAAATTACTTACCGGTTGTAAAAGCGGATCGTTTGGGTACCGGTGGTGTCTCCGAATTGTTACCTTCGGAGATAGATTATGCTGAGCCTCAGACTCCCCGTGGTCAACGAGTCTGCTCGTGCTTTTGCTTTTGCTGGCCGACCTGGAGCCATAAGCAGCTCGACGATTTTTGATACCTCAGCTTTAACATCGGCTACAGCTCAGCGAGATGACTGACGAAGCTACTTCAAATTCAATAGCGGAAAATGGACGGGGCCGTCGTCCGCAACGTCGGACTGCGTTAGCAACTCGATTCGAGGTGCTCATTACTACCACTGGTGCTATGACGCAGTTCTTCTATGACTACGTGTACGGTTGGTGCCCTGGTAAGACCCAGTCGTGCTGGTTCATGATGTACGATCCGACTGTGAGCTACTCAGGCCAGGACTATGAGTTGCACTTTGGACTATTTGGTACGGATAAATCGCAGCACATTAGCTTACCAGGTGTTAGAGAGCACTTACAATAACGTTTGCAAACTTTTACTTTTGCTTTAACGCGAGTTTACGGGAGGCTAATGTGTTGCGCCTTATCCGTTCCAAATAGGCCAAAGTGCTTTTCGTAGTTTTTGCCGGAGTAACTCACAGTCGTATCATACATCATGAACCAGTATGACTGGCCCTTGCCACCAGCAAAGCCGTACACGTAGTCCCAGAAGTACTGCGTCATTGCGCCAATCGACGGCACATTACCAGCATACGCCTCACCAGCATACGGGTATCCGGTCTCAGTTAGATGCAGCTTGTTAGGGCCAAACTTGGCCACCATTTGGTCCCATTGAGCTTCCAGTTTCTTCAATGAAGACTGCGACCCAGGCGTGAAGAAAGGGTAAATGTTGACACCGATAACATCGCAGGCATTCGCGAGGGTCCACGCTCCGGGGGCACCCAGCCACTCGTTGATACGTTGAACCGAACCGACCGGTGTGTTGCCCACGCAGCTCTTCACTCGACGGATATAACCTGCAAGTTGCTCAGCCGAGTACGTGCCGAAGCCATTGTTCTGCAGATTCTCGTTACCGACGTAAACTGCTTCCACGGCCCAAGCATTTCTGCCGTAGCCGTCACAAACCGCTTGGATTTCCGCGTCAATCTGCTGTGGATTGCCCAGTTGCACGCCAATTGCAACGCGGAGGTTTGCTGCAGCGGCCATATCGACGACATTGACACCACTGAAACGGGCTTCGTACGTGCGGATACTGGAGAAGTGCTGAGCCACTTGTGCCATATCCTTGGCGAGGATGTCCCAATTGATGTACGGGTGGTGCCATGGAGCGTAGCAGACACCGGTTGAAAGCTGTCTCGCTTCAGCCACACTGGCGATGAATGTGGAGACTAGCGCGAAGACTAACGGAAGTGAAGAAACCATTGGTGATATCGATACTGGAAGTAGTGGGGGGTCTTGTGCTCACAAGGTAAAAGTCGGAGTGAAGTGAGCTTTTGGGTGGCGCTCGAGGGATTCGAATCCTATGGAGGAGGTCAAGTGTCGATCGCTAGGATGTACTTCGCTGTTCGTAAGAGTACTAATGTGGATAGTACTGTACATGTACCGCTAATGTGACTATTGTGGCTTACTCTGTTTGACCGTGCCATGATCATGATCAATTCCTTCGTAATCGGCTTAGAAAGCCACGAGTGACAACTCACAATCTCGTCATCAGTTTCAGAGCTCACGTGTTTACATGTAGTACTACTAATGTGGATAGTACAAGATGTTCGCTAATGTTACTACCTGTATCCTGTTTGACCGTGCCATCATCAATTCCTTCGTAATCGGCTTAGAAAACCACGAGTGACACTACAACTGTGTCATCATCACAATTCTCGTCATCAGTTTCAGTTTTGCAGCATCTCCAGCATATCAATGGAGACAACCAAGGGCTCGCCGGTGGCCCAGTGGGTTAGCATCCGCTGATCCACGAACTGACCGAGGGTTCGAGCCCCGCCTCCGTCGCCTTTTTCGACTTCTGCTCTCTCACCGCTGCCCTTCTCTGTTCATTTCCCATCACTCACAAGCTCTTCTCTAAGACATCGGGACCAATCAAGGCACAACTAACACGGAGACAAGACTCAAGGAGTTGGCGCGGTCGCAGTACTCTACCCGGCCAGGCACCAGCTGGGGGCTCATCAACGGTGGCCCATTGGGCAAAATTCCCAAGAAATTCAAGCGTACCGGTCATAGACTAAGGGTAACCGAGTAGCCGTAGGAAATTAGTTAGGAGTAACCTTGCTTAGACGTCAATGCGCCTGTTTCTAACAGGCTTCGAAATAAGTACCTAATATAAGGGGTTCGAGACCTCCCTTCCCCCCCCCCCCTCAATGGAGACAACCGAGTCGTTTCTCTACCAAGGTGAAGAGCTCACGTGTATAGTGACCTCTCCTGGTAATACCTCACAGTTGAAATCGAATGGAAAGAGAAAGAAGTTGACACCTACACAGCGCAACAGTACGTACCGTAAACGTAGAAAGGAAGAAGCGGCATTTTTACATCGTCAAGTGGTCGAATTAAGTCGGAGGCTGTTGCAATTAAAAAAGCGCAAGTGTCAAGTTGAAGACAACAACGGACGTACTGATGAAGTTCTACTTGGCGCGTTAAAAGCGATTGCACTGCGGCAATGCGATAAGCGATTGGAGTCCGAGTATCAGCAAGAGCTCCTTCTATCGGCAATAACCTGCCAAAAAGCTGTGATTCAAGACCTGGAGCAAGCTCTAAGAAGAACACTACGATGTGAGATCAAGTTTGACACGGTACCCTCTCTCGATGTGGAGAATTCAATGTTCTACGACGCCTACCTCGGTAGCTTGTCCGTTTTGTACGGGAAGCACGAAGAAATCTCCAGTTTTGTTGGGTTAAACCCGAGTTTTGGCAAGGTTTTTGACGGAGAGCCAACAAAAAGAATGGATGGAGAGACTGAGTATTTCGAGAAAAAGTGGGTGGGGACAGTTCCGTTTACCTTTCAAGTGACTTGTGACGCAGTGTGGAAACTAGCGGCAGCTCCTCATCGTCAGCAGGATCGAAGTGTATGGAGAGATGCGGGGAACTCCATCGCGTTTCAGTATTCGATTCCGTTTCAGGGTTTTGGTACTATGCGTGCATATCAAGTAGCACAACGATATGTGGAAAGTTCTCGAACGGTGGTTGTATGGAGGTGTCTTTCCGATGCAAGAGAGTATTTCCCAGGTGTCAGTTTGGATGAGACAGGGTGGTGTATTATCCACACTCCAAAGGAAGGAATGGAAATGGAGACACTTGTTCAGAGCTGTATCCGCTTAAGTCCAATGCAGTTTGGAGTTACTACTGAAGAAACGATGAGAGAATTCATCAAACTCTCGATAGCAGCGGGAGTCGATGACGATTTAGAGATTGAACACATGATGGAGAGTCTGATACTGGACGACGCATTGAAGAACGACGAGTTCGAGTTTGAATTCGAAGAGATTTTCTGAAGGTTCAAGTGTCGCAATCTTCTCGCTCACTTGTGAGCTAGAAGATAGTTTGGTAGCACTTGTACAGAGAAAGTCTTAATTCAGTTTTGTAGTGCCCGAGATTTCCTCTCGAGGTCACCTGGGTTGAAGCCCACGTCTGCTTGGCCAGAGCAGTAGTCGACTTTATTCTTTAGATTCCAGAATGAGCGTGCTCGCTCATTCTCTAGCACTAGCCGCTATTTTCCGTTAACATGCATTCCTGACATACACTCTGATTATTGCCGTTGCTCGAGCCTTGTTGACATGCTACAAGTTGTTTCTTGCAACACTTTGACTTCCTTAGCTCACGAGGTTCTTGAATAATCTCGTGACATGCCGTCCGCTAAGAGAAAGCCTCCGTAGATTTTGCCTGTTTGTGGTATCGAGTGATCAAGTCGCCCACATACTTCAAATTCTCGAGAGGTTCCCAAGTACGTTTAGCCTGTCCGAGCCATTTAACCTTGTACATGTCCTTGCCCTTAACACATTTGTAGCCCTCAATGTCTTCCACCAGCTCACCCTCAGTGTTGTCAGGAAGAAGTACCTTAAATGTTTTCTGCTCCCTTTTCTTGCTGCTAATGTATGGCTTCAGATAGCTGGTATGGAACACAGGGTGGAACTTCACACCTTTCGGTAGTCGTAGTTCGTAATAGTCATGACCAAGTCGCTTCTCAATGCGATATGGCCCAATCCATCGAGCTCCCAGCTTTGCTTTTGTGGTGCCAGCATGGTAGTTCGCTAGGTTTTCAGTCGACAGCAACACTTCCTCCCCGACTTCGAATGTTTGCTCCGCTCTGTTCTTGTCATAGTACGTGCTCATTCGATCGGACGCCTTCTGCAACTCACGTCGAACGGTAGCGAGTCGATCGGCCTGAAGCTCAAGGAACGTCTTCCCTGTAGCTTGGCGTTGGCTCTCTTTCTCCTTCGCTTGAGGTTGGCTTAAAAGTGTTGCTGGTGTTGAAGGCAAATAGCCTAAGTCAGCTTCGAACGGTGCCATCTTAATAGACTGCTGGTATCTCGAGTTGTACGCGAATTCAGCTAGAGATAGATAGGAATCCCAGTCAGTAGATGCTCCGTTTGAAAATGCTCGTAAATAATTTTCAATCGTCTGATTCAGCCTCTCAGTTATTCCATTTGCCTGATGACGAAAAGCGCTTGTCAGCTTTTGTCTGGTTCCCAACATTTCGCACAACGTTCTCCATACAGTTGCTGTAAATTTGGGGTCTCGGTCGGAAAGGATTTCCGCAGGAACACCATGCAAAACGAATATGTGGTCTCGGTAGATCTCCGCGACTTCCTTTGCCTTCACCCTACTATTGCACGCGACAAAATGTGCTCGCTTTGTCAGCTGGTCCACGACCACGAGTATCGAGTCATTCTTCGAGTGTGTTGTAGGTAGTGCAACGATAAAATCCATTGCTACATGCGTCCATCGTCCATGAGGAATCGGTTGGCTTTGGAGTAGCCCTGGTGGCTTCTGCATTCCTTGCTTTTGTTCTTGGCAGATCTCACACGATTTCACGTAGGCTCTAACACTCCTCGGCATGTGTCGCCAATAGTAATGTTGTTCTACCAGTCGTAGTGTTCGTTCAATACCAGGATGCCCGTAACATTCCACATCGTGAAACTCGAACAAAATTCCGTTTATCAGATCCTCAACAACCGGAATTACAAGCCGAGGTACCACATCGTTAGGTCCTGTGTAGATCAGTTTGTTTTCTTCAAGTGTATATCGATGAAAATGTCGAATTCGAGGTGCATTGTCTGGTGCTTCACCTAACAGAGCTTGTCGGATGGCCTGTGTCTGCGGGTCTTCGTCGTATCTCGAAATTGCTTCTTTGACGACAGCCGAGAGACCGATCTCCACGTTTTCCCTAATGATGCTTGCCGCCACAACTTTCTCTAGTGTTTGTTCATCACGAAAGTCAGCTCGTCTCGAGATACCATCAGCCACGGTGTTATGTCCTCCAGGTATGTACTTAAACGTCACCGGATATTCACTGAGCTCGTCATACCATCGTGCTATTCGCCGCGAAATACTCTTCTGCGCGAATACACTCTCAAGTGATTTATGGTCAGTCTCGACGACAAACGGTTTATCCAGCAGGTAAACTCGCCATACTCGAAGGCCGAACAAAATAGCAAGCAATTCTTTCTCCCGGATCGAGTAATTCTTCTCTGCTCCTTTATATTTGCGGCCTTGAAATGCTACAGGTCGCTCCACGTTTTCATCCCCTCTTTCTTCTATCTGGTAAAGGACGCCTCCAATCGCAAAGTCGCTCGCGTCCATCCTGAGGAAGAAAGGTTTATTGAAATCTGCTACAGTTAATACAGGTGTGCTTGAAATCCGTTGCTTCCAGGCTCTCAAAGTGCTGAATTTGCTCCTGGCTCCAATCCAACTTCTTCTTAGACTTTGGAGTATCCTTCGCTTTCAACATCTCAAACAGTGGACCCGCATCCTTAGCAAATCCGTCGCAAAAGCGCTGCACGTATGTGGCTGTCCCCAAGAAAGATTGCAGTTCACTCTTTGTCTTTGGTAGGGGCCACGTTTGTAGGACTTCTACTTTCTTCGGGTCGATTCTTACTCCATCCCTACCGATATAATCACCAAGACACGGAATCTCCGGAGAACAGAACACACATTTGCTCAACTTCACGAAAAAGTCATTTTTCTCCAGCCGTTCCAGCACCTTATCCAACGCTTCGAGGTGAGAATCGAGATCCTTCGCTCTAGTGAACACATAAATGTCATCAAAGTACGAAAGACAGAAATCAGCCAGATCACTAAGTAATTTGCGTATTCCTGCGTTGAAAGTCGCTGGCGCATTAGACAACCCCATCGGTATCACTAAATATTCAAAGGAGCCATCCGCGGTTTGAAATGCAGTGTACTTTATATCCGAATCTTCCATCCGAAACTGATAATATCCACTCAGTAGATCCATGCAGCTATACCAATAAGCTCCTGCATGCGCTCGAAAATACAATCCTTTCGCGGCATTGGCAACGTCCGTCGAACTGTGTGGTTATTCATCGCCCTATAATCATGTACAATTCGCCAACCTACAGGTTTCTTGACGCAAAATGTAGGAGCCCCATGTGGAGAAGAAGATGGCCTGATCAATCCAGCTTTCAACATTTCATCGACCCAAGCTCGAATTTCCTGCTCCTGGGCTGGTGATTGTCGCCATTGTTGCCTGAAAATGGGTTCTTTCGTATCAACTTCCATCTTATGTACTCCATGGCTCCGAGGAGGTAATCGTTTTGGGAGTTTCTGCCTGAAAACTTCTTTATGGCGCTCTAACACGGAGTATATAGGATGTCCTTTATAGTCCTCCACAGTTGTCAATGCCTTTGCCGTTTCCGTTTGCTCTTTCTCGATAACTGGTCTCACAACAAACACGCACTCAATGTCTTGGGGCTTTCGCATAAGTCTTTTGAACTGTTTGCGTGTTATGTATTTTGTTTCCCACTCGTAACCGAGAAATATCCATGTTGGAAATATCTACTTCGTCCCCGGGTTGAATTTTCCCCACTGCAACACGTTTCCCTCCGACTCGTGTCGCCGGCTGAGACGGGATCGTCGTTGTCTTCGGTTTTATTGTTTTCTTCTTACTTCCCTGCCGCTTCTTCGGACTGCTGTTTGGCTCAAATCCAGGACGAGGCTTGACAGTCTCGTTAATCCAATCAATGTCTGGGTTGGTAGCCTTGAGCCACGGCATACCAAGAAGTAAATCCTGTTCTTCAGGCACTGGAAGTACCAAAAGTCATCCACGTACGTCGGAAAAGAATCAATGTACAAGTTCATCCGCAAAGTCCTCTTCCTAATCTTCATCTCTTGTTTGTTTGCTAAAGTAATCGGAATATCTACTCCATGGTCTTCAATTTTGTTTTCCAATCCTGCTCGCTGACAGAAAGCAGGACTCACAGCATTAATCGTAGCACCACTATCGATAAAATTCGAGTTTGTCACGAATAAATCATCTCGAGTGCATTGCACGGTACTGTTAGTATGCAATAAGCAGTAATAATCACTTTCCAAGTCGCTAGAATGATTTGGAGTATTTAGAGAAGTAAGAGTGTCGAAAAATCCACTTTCTCCACTTTCTCCACTTGATTCTGCACTGCCACGAACATCGTCAATTCTTTTTTATTGTTTTCAATTTGGAGATGTACATTGTGAATGTCGTCACAGACTTCAGTTGATTTTGTCTGATCGCCGAAATTGTCGGACCTTTCCTGAGTCTTTAGACGACTGAGCTTCCGAGTATGCCCACTTAATCGCTCAACATCGAGCGGGCTTACTCGTTTAACTGCTCTTCTTCACTTTGTGACTGATTCTCCGCCACTACTAGTCGTTCCAGCATCGCGAATATTTTCTTGTTCAGGTTGCTGGTTGTGGGGCGCTTTTCCGGGTGTTTGAACCAGCAATCTTCAACTCGATGTGGTCCACGGCCGCAATGACTGCAATTCTTCTCTGTCTTAGCCGAATTAAATCCACCACGGCCTCCAAATCCGGATTTACGAGCTGCAGGTGCAGTTGGATTTGATTGTCGATTCGGCATCGAATTGTTTCCTCCATTTCTGCCTTTGAACTTGTTTTCCGTCGGTTTATTTCCTGCTGTCTTTTCTTTAAGTTCCCACTCAAGAAACCCTTCTTGAATTGCCGAGTTCAAATCTACCGGCTTCTTCCGCAGTATTTCTCGTTTCATGTTCACGTCCGATAATCCGTTGAGAAACACATTCATTGCCGTGAGAGAATCTACCTGCACGATGCGGTTAAGCTCTCGAAATTTGCCTACATACCCGGTATATCCACCAGTCTGTTTGATAGTCAGCAAACGATTCCGACTTTTTCCATAAAGTTGGGCTCCATAAATTCCATTGCCATATTCAACTTCATCGCACTCCACAGCTTACTCGATGAATCATCAGTCATGTATCTCTGATACCAGACCAGAGCATTCTTTTGCACACACTGGATTTAATTCGAATGTCAGCAAGTCATCATGTTGTAGTAAATCGTATCCTTTCTGCCGGAAATACGATTCGAATTGAAAGATGAAGCTGTTTAGTTTCACTCCATCGATTTCTCCGAGGAAAATCGGTGGTTTCACATCCATTTTCCGCAAGTTTAATCCTCTTTGTCCCTCGAAGATGCCACCAGCTCGGTCACCTGCAGCGACTTGATGGTCATTCATAGCCGGGATAGCTCCCACTGGAGCTGTAGCTGCGGGTATGACGGGTTGTCGTTGTGCCTGGTCATCACGAAGGTTCTGTTGCGTGGCACGAGCCAAACGCTGCGCTTCTTGTGCCATTTGCTGTACTTGAGTAAGACCTTGGGTCAAATTTGTCATTCCTTGTACCAAATTAACCACTGTGTCGTTCAAAGCAGCGATTTCGTCTCGAAGTTCGCGACTCATGTTGTTTATTGTTGTGTTGATGTTAGTGCTAAAAGCCCTAAGATCATCATGGGTTTCGTCCAGCCTTGTCTCAAGGTGATCGATCCTTTCATTCTCGGCATTGCGGAGATTTCCATCCAACTGTTGCCTCACCGGAGCTGTGTCGCTTCTTAACATCCTTCTCACGGTGTTTCTTTCTTGCATCGTTACCAAGTTCTACTATGTCGCAATCTTCTCGCTCACTTGTGAGCTAGAAGATAGTTTGGTAGCACTTGTACAGAGAAAGTCTTAATTCAGTTTTGTAGTGCCCGAGATTTCCTCTCGAGGTCACCTGGGTTGAAGCCCACGTCTGCTTGGCCAGAGCAGTAGTCGACTTTATTCTTTAGATTCCAGAATGAGCGTGCTCGCTCATTCTCTAGCACTAGCCGCTATTTTCCGTTAACATGCATTCCTGACATACACTCTGATTATTGCCGTTGCTCGAGCCTTGTTGACATGCTACAAGTTGTTTCTTGCAACACTTTGACTTCCTTAGCTCACGAGGTTCTTGAATAATCTCGTGACAGTTCAAGTGATTCGAGTTGCTACAAGACCGTCAGTATTCCACGACCAACGACGACACCTTCGCATTTGAGCTGTACACGGTCTGGGTATTCTTCGTTCAGATGCATTTCGATAAAACCTCCACGAGTTGGAGTCGATTGGTATCCGACAAGCGTCTTCTTGCTTAGAATGGAACTCCAGTAAGGTCCAAGTCCACAGTGAGCGCTACCAGTGACAGGATCTTCATTAATCCCAATCCGTGGCGCGAAAAATCGGCTCTGGAAGTCTCCAACGTCAAATAGAGCTTCAGTCGTTACTGCAAACCTGCTACAGTCAATGAAATCGAAGTAAATTCATGAAAATCAATAAAAAAAATCTGCAAGAAATCTCACCCAGTGTCGATCTTTGACAGACGGTTGAAGTCTGGCTTCAGTGCCGAGAATGTTTCCTTGTCCACACGGACAATCACGTCATTTAACGCTAATTGAATGTCCAGAATTCCAGTAGCAGAAACCCCTAGAGCAGTAGCGACTACTTCACGTGAAGTACCAGGCGGAAGTTTGCTGATCGGTTTAACTGGGAAGTCTAGAACGACTCGAACGCGCTGATCTAGAGCTACTTCATATCGGCACACTAATACGTTCGTTCTAGATCGAATTGAGCTCATATTGCAGCGAACAACAGAGAAAAATTACTTACCGGTTGTAAAAGCGGGTCGTTTGGGTACCGGTGGTGTCTCCGAATTGTTACCTTCTGAGATAGATTATGCTGAGACTCAGAGTCCCCGTGGTCAACGAGTCTGCTCGTGCTTTTGCTTTTGCTGGCCGATCTGGAGCCATAAGCAGCTCGACGATTTTTGATACCTCAGCTTTAACATCGGCTACAGCTCAGCGAGATGACTGACGAAGCTACCGAATAATACTTCTCCGATCCGACACCCGACCTGCAGGTGAGGTTCAAAATGCAAAGACGTGTTCATAGTTCAATCTGCCGTACATAGCCGTTAAGCCGCCTACTCTGTCAAGTTGAGCTCCGACAGCATCTTATCTACAGCATCATCACTATCCTTTGTTCATTACAAAATTCTGTTTTATCCAATAGAATCGGCAAAGCAAAGTTTACAGCTATTATAAATAATATTCGACCAATCGAAGAAGTGATTTGCGGAAAATGGTCAGTAAACAGTTGGAATGAGTGTCCGTTCTGTGTTGGCTGCGGGACTGTCGGATCGGACAAGTAGTTGCAGGCTATAGGCCAACTTTGAAAATGGCTCTGTTTTGATTGGCCAAAGGCGAGGTGTCGGATCGGACAAGTTGTCGGATCGGAGAAGTATTATTCGGTACTTCAAATTCAATAGCGGAAAATGGACGGGGCCGTCGTCCGCAACGTCGGACTGCGTTAGCAACTCGATTCGAGGTGCTCATTACTACCACTGGTGCTATGACGCAGTTCTTCTATGACTACGTGTACGGTTGGTGCCCTGGTAAGACCCAGTCGTGCTGGTTCATGATGTACGATCCGACTGTGAGCTACTCAGGCCAGGACTATGAGTTGCACTTTGGACTATTTGGTACGGATAAATCGCAGCACATTAGCTTACCAGGTGTTAGAGAGCACTTACAATAACGTTTGCAAACTTTTACTTTTGCTTTAACGCGAGTTTACGGGAGGCTAATGTGTTGCGCCTTATCCGTTCCAAATAGGCCAAAGTGCTTTTCGTAGTTTTTGCCGGAGTAACTCACAGTCGTATCATACATCATGAACCAGTATGACTGGCCCTTGCCACCAGCAAAGCCGTACACGTAGTCCCAGAAGTACTGCGTCATTGCGCCAATCGATGGCACATTACCAGCATACGCCTCACCAGCATACGGGTATCCGGTCTCAGTTAGATGCAGCTTGTTAGGGCCAAACTTGGCCACCATTTGGTCCCATTGAGCTTCCAGTTTCTTCAATGAAGACTGCGACCCAGGCGTGAAGAAAGGGTAAATGTTGACACCGATAACATCGCAGGCATTCGCGAGGGTCCACGCTCCGGGGGCACCCAGCCACTCGTTGATACGTTGAACCGAACCGACCGGTGTGTTGCCCACGCAGCTCTTCACTCGACGGATATAACCTGCAAGTTGCTCAGCCGAGTACGTGCCGAAGCCATTGTTCTGCAGATTCTCGTTACCGACGTAAACTGCTTCCACGGCCCAAGCATTTCTGCCGTAGCCGTCACAAACCGCTTGGATTTCCGCGTCAATCTGCTGTGGATTGCCCAGTTGCACGCCAATTGCAACGCGGAGGTTTGCTGCAGCGGCCATATCGACGACATTGACACCACTGAAACGGGCTTCGTACGTGCGGATACTGGAGAAGTGCTGAGCCACTTGTGCCATATCCTTGGCGAGGATGTCCCAATTGATGTACGGGTGGTGCCATGGAGCGTAGCAGACACCGGTTGAAAGCTGTCTCGCTTCAGCCACACTGGCGATGAATGTGGAGACTAGCGCGAAGACTAACGGAAGTGAAGAAACCATTGGTGATATCGATACTGGAAGTAGTGGGGGGTCTTGTGCTCACAAGGTAAAAGTCGGAGTGAAGTGAGCTTTTGGGTGGCGCTCGAGGGATTCGAATCCTATGGAGGAGGTCAAGTGTCGATCGCTAGGATGTACTTCGCTGTTCGTAAGAGTACTAATGTGGATAGTACTGTACATGTACCGCTAATGTGACTATTGTGGCTTACTCTGTTTGACCGTGCCATGATCATGATCAATTCCTTCGTAATCGGCTTAGAAAGCCACGAGTGACAACTCACAATCTCGTCATCAGTTTCAGAGCTCACGTGTTTACATGTAGTACTACTAATGTGGATAGTACAAGATGTTCGCTAATGTTACTACCTGTATCCTGTTTGACCGTGCCATCATCAATTCCTTCGTAATCGGCTTAGAAAACCACGAGTGACACTACAACTGTGTCATCATCACAATTCTCGTCATCAGTTTCAGTTTTCTCCAGCATATCAATGGAGACAACCGAGTCGTTTCTCTACCAAGGTGAAGAGCTCACGTGTATAGTGACCTCTCCTGGTACCTCACAGTTGAAATCGAATGGAAAGAGAAAGAAGTTGACACCTACACAGCGCAACAGTACGTACCGTAAACGTAGGAAGGAAGAAGCGGCATTTTTACAGCGTCAAGTGGTTGAATTAAGTCGGAGGCTGTTGCAACTAAAAAAGCGCAAGTGTCAAGTTGAAGACAACAACGGACGTACTGATGAAGTTCTACTTGGCGCGTTAAAAGCGATTGCACTGCGGCAATGCGATAAGCGATTGGAGTCCGAGTATCAGCAAGAGCTCCTTCTATCGGCAATAACCTGCCAAAAAGCTGTGATTCAAGACCTGGAGCAAGCTCTAAGAAGAACACTACGATGTGAGATCAAGTTTGACACGGTACCTCTCTCTCGATGTGGAGAATTCAATGTTCTACGACGCCTACCTCGGTAGCTTGTCCGTTTTGTACGGGAAGCACGAAGAAATCTCCAGTTTTGTTGGGTTAAACCCGAGTTTTGGCAAGGTTTTTGACGGAGAGCCAACAAAAAGAATGGATGGAGATACTGAGTATTTCGAGAAAAAGTGGGTGGGGACAGTTCCGTTTACCTTTCAAGTGACTTGTGACGCAGTGTGGAAACTAGCGGCAGCTCCTCATCGTCAGCAGGATCGAAGTGTATGGAGAGATACGGGGAACTCCATCGCGTTTCAGTATTCGATTCCGTTTCAGGGTTTTGGTACTATGCGTGCATATCAAGTAGCACAACGATATGTGGAAAGTTCTCGAACGGTGGTTGTATGGAGGTGTCTATCCGATGCAAGAGAGTATTTCCCAGGTGTCAGTTTGGATGAGACAGGGTGGTGTATTATCCACACTCCAAAGGAAGGAATGGAAATGGAGACACTTGTTCAGAGCTGTATCCGCTTAAGTCCAATGCAGTTTGGAGTTACTACTGAAGAAACGATGAGAGAATTCATCAAACTCTCGATAGCAGCGGGAGTCGATGACGATTTAGAGATTGAACACATGATGGAGAGTCTGATACTGGACGACGCATTGAAGAACGACGAGTTCGAGTTTGAATTCGAAGAGATTTTCTGAAGGTTCAAGTGATTCGAGTTGCTACAAGACCGTCAGTATTCCACGACCAACGACGACACCTTCGCATTTGAGCTGTACACGGTCTGGGTATTCTTCGTTCAGATGCATTTCGATAAAACCTCCACGAGTTGGAGTCGATTGGTATCCGACAAGCGTCTTCTTGCTTAGAATGGAACTCCAGTAAGGTCCAAGTCCACAGTGAGCGCTACCAGTGACAGGATCTTCATTAATCCCAATCCGTGGCGCGAAAAATCGGCTCTGGAAGTCTCCAACGTCAAATAGAGCTTCAGTCGTTACTGCAAACCTGCTACAGTCAATGAAATCGAAGTAAATTCATGAAAATCAATAAAAAAAATCTGCAAGAAATCTCACCCAGTGTCGATCTTTGACAGACGGTTGAAGTCTGGCTTCAGTGCCGAGAATGTTTCCTTGTCCACACGGACAATCACGTCATTTAACGCTAATTGAATGTCCAGAATTCCAGTAGCAGAAACCCCTAGAGCAGTAGCGACTACTTCACGTGAAGTACCAGGCGGAAGTTTGCTGATCGGTTTAACTGGGAAGTCTAGAACGACTCGAACGCGCTGATCTAGAGCTACTTCATATCGGCACACTAATACGTTCGTTCTAGATCGAATTGAGCTCATATTGCAGCGAACAACAGAGAAAAATTACTTACCGGTTGTAAAAGCGGATCGTTTGGGTACCGGTGGTGTCTCCGAATTGTTACCTTCTGAGATAGATTATGCTGAGCCTCAGACTCCCCGTGGTCAACGAGTCTGCTCGTGCTTTTGCTTTTGCTGGCCGATCTGGAGCCATAAGCAGCTCGACGATTTTTGATACCTCAGCTTTAACATCGGCTACAGCTCAGCGAGATGACTGACGAAGCTACCGAATAATACTTCTCCGATCCGACACCCGACCTGCAGGTGAGGTTCAAAATGCAAAGACGTGTTCAAAGTTCAATCTGCCGTGCATAGCCGTTAAGCCGCCTACTCTGTCAAGTTGAGCTCCGACAGCATCCTATCTACACTGATCGACAGAATGCAGCGTCCATATAAAAAGGGCGCCTGTGTTATCAAATTGTGTGCACATTTTGTTATCAACCAATCAAATTGCCCGATGCAGCGTTCAATCGCTAAAATAAAACTCCACCAGCCACTCGATAAAACGGAGGTCTCCACCAGCCACTCGATAAAATGGAGGAAGCGGACGAGGAGTCCTCGCAGCCCCCACCACCCGCGACAGTATTGCAGGAAGCAAAGGAGGTTGCCACACACAGGCCTCCTTGACGAGGTGTACGCGCCAGCCAAACAACGCCGCATGCACTACACAATACAAGAAAAACGACGTGTCCTTTTAAGCTATAGAGGGGCTAAGCCAACGCAAAGCTACGCAAGAGCAACAGCTACTGCTACGACGGCGAAGGAGAGCGCTTGGCTACGATAAAGCGTGCCATTTCAGCCTGGGAATCCATTAAACCGTCACTAGTGCAATTTTTAGTGCAAAATACAGCTGCTCTCTATCTTTTACCAAAATCGATATTAATTCGCTCTCACATAACCAGTCTACACGCGCCGAACAGACTTTGCACCTGCGGGAAAGTGGTGTTTGCATTCTGTCGATCGGTGTACAGCATCATCACTATCCTTTGTTCATTACAAAATTCTGTTTTATCCAATAGAATCGGCAAAGCAAAGTTTACAGCTATTATAAATAATATTCAACCAATCGAAGAAGTGATTTGCGGAAAATGGTCAGTAAACAGTTGGAATGAGTGTCCGTTCTGTGTTGGCTGCGGGACTGTCGGATCGGACAAGTAGTTGCAGGCTATAGGCCAACTTTGAAAATGGCTCTGTTTGATTGGCCAAAGGCGAGGTGTCGGATCGGACAAGTTGTCGGATCGGAGAAGTATTATTCGGTACTTCAAATTCAATAGCGGAAAATGGACGGGGCCGTCGTCCGCAACGTCGGACTGCGTTAGCAACTCGATTCGAGGTGCTCATTACTACCACTGGTGCTATGACGCAGTTCTTCTATGACTACGTGTACGGTTGGTGCCCTGGTAAGACCCAGTCGTGCTGGTTCATGATGTACGATCCGACTGTGAGCTACTCAGGCCAGGACTATGAGTTGCACTTTGGACTATTTGGTACGGATAAATCGCAGCACATTAGCTTACCAGGTGTTAGAGAGCACTTACAATAACGTTTGCAAACTTTTACTTTTGCTTTAACGCGAGTTTACGGGAGGCTAATGTGTTGCGCCTTATCCGTTCCAAATAGGCCAAAGTGCTTTTCGTAGTTTTTGCCGGAGTAACTCACAGTCGTATCATACATCATGAACCAGTATGACTGGCCCTTGCCACCAGCAAAGCCGTACACGTAGTCCCAGAAGTACTGCGTCATTGCGCCAATCGATGGCACATTACCAGCATACGCCTCACCAGCATACGGGTATCCGGTCTCAGTTAGATGCAGCTTGTTAGGGCCAAACTTGGTCACCATTTGGTCCCATTGAGCTTCCAGTTTCTTCAATGAAGACTGCGACCCAGGCGTGAAGAAAGGGTAAATGTTGACACCGATAACATCGCAGGCATTCGCGAGGGTCCACGCTCCGGGGGCACCCAGCCACTCGTTGATACGTTGAACCGAACCGACCGGTGTGTTGCCCACGCAGCTCTTCACTCGACGGATATAACCTGCAAGTTGCTCAGCCGAGTACGTGCCGAAGCCATTGTTCTGCAGATTCTCGTTACCGACGTAAACTGCTTCCACGGCCCAAGCATTTCTGCCGTAGCCGTCACAAACCGCTTGGATTTCCGCGTCAATCTGCTGTGGATTACCCAGTTGCACGCCAATTGCAACGCGGAGGTTTGCTGCAGCAGCCATATCGACGACATTGACACCACTGAAACGGGCTTCGTACGTGCGGATACTGGAGAAGTGCTGAGCCACTTGTGCCATATCCTTGGCGAGGATGTCCCAATTGATGTACGGGTGGTGCCATGGAGCGTAGCAGACACCGGTTGAAAGCTGTCTCGCTTCAGCCACACTGGCGATGAATGTGGAGACTAGCGCGAAGACTAACGGAAGTGAAGAAACCATTGGTGATATCGATACTGGAAGTAGTGGGGGGTCTTGTGCTCACAAGGTAAAAGTCGGAGTGAAGTGAGCTTTTGGGTGGCGCTCGAGGGATTCGAATCCTATGGAGGAGGTCAAGTGTCGATCGCTAGGATGTACTTCGCTGTTCGTAAGAGTACTAATGTGGATAGTACTGTACATGTACCGCTAATGTGACTATTGTGGCTTACTCTGTTTGACCGTGCCATGATCATGATCAATTCCTTCGTAATCGGCTTAGAAAGCCACGAGTGACAACTCACAATCTCGTCATCAGTTTCAGAGCTCACGTGTTTACATGTAGTACTACTAATGTGGATAGTACAAGATGTTCGCTAATGTTACTACCTGTATCCTGTTTGACCGTGCCATCATCAATTCCTTCGTAATCGGCTTAGAAAACCACGAGTGACACTACAACTGTGTCATCATCACAATTCTCGTCATCAGTTTCAGTTTTCTCCAGCATATCAATGGAGACAACCGAGTCGTTTCTCTACCAAGGTGAAGAGCTCACGTGTATAGTGACCTCTCCTGGTACCTCACAGTTGAAATCGAATGGAAAGAGAAAGAAGTTGACACCTACACAGCGCAACAGTACGTACCGTAAACGTAGGAAGGAAGAAGCGGCATTTTTACAGCGTCAAGTGGTTGAATTAAGTCGGAGGCTGTTGCAATTAAAAAAGCGCAAGTGTCAAGTTGAAGACAACAACGGACGTACTGATGAAGTTCTACTTGGCGCGTTAAAAGCGATTGCACTGCGGCAATGCGATAAGCGATTGGAGTCCGAGTATCAGCAAGAGCTCCTTCTATCGGCAATAACCTGCCAAAAAGCTGTGATTCAAGACCTGGAGCAAGCTCTAAGAAGAACACTACGATGTGAGATCAAGTTTGACACGGTACCCTCTCTCGATGTGGAGAATTCAATGTTCTACGACGCCTACCTCGGTAGCTTGTCCGTTTTGTACGGGAAGCACGAAGAAATCTCCAGTTTTGTTGGGTTAAACCCGAGTTTTGGCAAGGTTTTTGACGGAGAGCCAACAAAAAGAATGGATGGAGAGACTGAGTATTTCGAGAAAAAGTGGGTGGGGACAGTTCCGTTTACCTTTCAAGTGACTTGTGACGCAGTGTGGAAACTAGCGGCAGCTCCTCATCGTCAGCAGGATCGAAGTGTATGGAGAGATACGGGGAACTCCATCGCGTTTCAGTATTCGATTCCGTTTCAGGGTTTTGGTACTATGCGTGCATATCAAGTAGCACAACGATATGTGGAAAGTTCTCGAACGGTGGTTGTATGGAGGTGTCTATCCGATGCAAGAGAGTATTTCCCAGGTGTCAGTTTGGATGAGACAGGGTGGTGTATTATCCACACTCCAAAGGAAGGAATGGAAATGGAGACACTTGTTCAGAGCTGTATCCGCTTAAGTCCAATGCAGTTTGGAGTTACTACTGAAGAAACGATGAGAGAATTCATCAAACTCTCGATAGCAGCGGGAGTCGATGACGATTTAGAGATTGAACACATGATGGAGAGTCTGATACTGGACGACGCATTGAAGAACGACGAGTTCGCGTTTGAGTTCGCGTTTGAATTCGAAGAGATTTTCTGAAAGTTCAAGTGATTTGAGTTGCTACAAGACCGTCAGTATTCCACGACCAACGACGACACCTTCGCATTTGAGCTGTACACGGTCTGGGTATTCTTCGTTCAGATGCATTTCGATAAAACCTCCACGAGTTGGAGTCGATTGGTATCCGACAAGCGTCTTCTTGCTTAGAATGGAACTCCAGTAAGGTCCAAGTCCACAGTGAGCGCTACCAGTGACAGGATCTTCATTAATCCCAATCCGTGGCGCGAAAAAGCGGCTCTGGAAGTCTCCAACGTCAGATAGAGCTTCAGTCGTTACTGCAAACCTGCTACAGTCAATGAAATCGAAGTAAATTCATGAAAATCAATAAAAAAAAATCTGCAAGAAATCTCACCCAGTGTCGATCTTTGACAGACGGTTGAAGTCTGGCTTCAGTGCCGAGAATGTTTCCTTGTCCACACGGACAATCACGTCATTTAACGCTAATTGAATGTCCAGAATTCCAGTAAGCAGAAACCCCTAGAGCAGTAGCGACTACTTCACGTGAAGTACCAGGCGGAAGTTTGCTGATCGGTTTAACTGGGAAGTCTAGAACGACTCGAACGCGCTGATCTAGAGCTACTTCATATCGGCACACTAATACATTCGTTCTAGATCGAATTGAGCTCATATTGTAGCGAACAACAGAGAAAAATTACTTACCGGTTGTAAAAGCGGATCGTTTGGGTAGGAAGCACTTGATCACAGTCCAGTAGAGCAACAGCAGACGATAACGTGCCATGACCGCACATTGTTAGCTCAACAAGCGGCGAAAACCACTTGATATCGTACACTGAATCACCTTCAGCTCTCTCTCGTGGTGTTACGAACGCCGTAGCGTTTAAATTTTTCTCGTGAGCGACTTTTTGCATCCATTCAGACGCTCCTTGACGATGAAAAGCTTCTGGTTGCAATAAAACCACCACTGCCGGGTTGCCTTGAAACAATTCATGTGTGAATGCATTCACCTGGACGAAAGGAACAACCTGTTCGTCCATTGTAAAAGTAGTTGAAGAGTGGGAAGGCCTTCGTCTCAGTTACTTTCTAAACTGAAATCCATTGGTTAATTGATGGACAAATTAAAACGTCCAGCTATCCATGGTCATTTCCCAACAGCCAATAGAATGTCCACCTGTAACGTCCGTGTAAACTGTTTCATTGACAGGTGATCAACAATTGAAATCACTTCCATTTCTGAACTTGCCGACTAGAGCAATGGACGCCTACCGCAGTTTGGAGCCTGATGCTCCCAAGAAATCTCTTCCGAGGAAGATTTTAACGTCGTTAACCTTCTGGATCGTCATTGGAGCTGTCATCGGTATCCTCCTTGGAGCGTTTGCGCCTACATTTTCTGTCAAAGCCGCACCAATGGCTCAGTTGTTCCTTCGTCCTATCCAATTCATCGTCTTCCCGCTCGTTTTCTCCTCGTTAATCGTCGGTATCGCCAGCCAAAACGACATGAAACAACTTGGTCGATTGGCGTGGAAATCAATCGTCTACTTTGAAATTGTCACGGTAAGTTGAATATGTTGACTTGTTCTTCCCCTTACAACTGAACTAAACTCTTCCTTTCGACAGACTATCGCCATGATTATCGGTCTTCTTGCCGCTAACATCGTTAAACCTGGTAGTGTCGGTTTGGTGGAAGGTGAAGCATATACTGCGACCACGTCAACGTTAACTTTCGAGACGTTTATCAAACATCTCACCCCCATGACGTGGGGAGAAATGATGGGCGGTTCAGGCTCCTCCGAGCTTCTCCAAGTGCTCGTAGCCTCCATTCTCGTTGGAGTCTCAACCGCTTACATTCGAGAAGAACCCAAACGCCTCATCGTTGACACAGCGCGTGCTGTTCAAGAGATGATGTTCAAGTTCGTGGACATTGTCATCTGGTCTGCTCCAGTTGGTGTCTGCTTCGCAGTGGCCAATTCCATTGGCAAGAACGGTGTTTCTTCTCTTTCAAGCTTAGGAGCACTCGTAGCGACGACGTACGGGGCGTTGGTGGTGATTTTCATCGTCATTTTCGTGCCGATCTTCATCTACTTCAAGATCAACATCCCTGAATTCTTCACTACAATGCGAGAACCGTTGGCTATCGCTTTCACTACTGCGTCGTCTGAAGCCGCACTGCCCAAAGTCTTCGAGTGTCTTGAAGAATACGGCGTTTCCTCCCACGTTCTGGCTTTTGTAGTGCCATTCGGATATTCATTTAACTTGGACGCAGGGGCGATGAACCTTGCACTGTGCTCCATGTTCTGTGCTCAAGCTGCAGGGATCCACAAGACAGTGGGGGAACAGGTTGTCATGGCTTTGATGATGATGGTCTCTTCGAAGGGGATCGCAGGGGTCCGTTCGGCTAATATCGTCGTCTTGGCATCGACTATCACGCAGTTCGACATCCCGTCGTGGCCTGTGGCGTTGATTCTTGGAATCGACTGGCTGTCCGACATGGCTCGAACGTTTATTAACGTGACGGGGAACTGTTTGGCTGCAACAGTCATGGCCAAAATGGAGAATGAATTCCGTACGGAAGAATGGAAGCAGAAGAGGAATCTACAGGAGGACGTGACGGACAATGTGGATAAGCTGAACAACTCCTTTCGTACATCCACGGCTTAACATCGTTAATGAATGTTCGTTTGTAGTGGGAAAACAAAACTTTACGTTGACAATTACCATAATTCACTCGAGCTTGGCGCGGCGGGCTTCTATCACGCGCCGATGTACGGCACAACGTCTTCTCTTACATGGACCTCCTATCTTCACTCGTACAGGATAATGGGCGGCTTGTTACGGCGCGATGAATGTGCTTTTACAGGTTCGTTCTTCCTCCCGCTGCGTGGGCGTTCACGTCCACGGTCACTTCCGTCCTTATCGCTCCGGTGGCGTTCAGGTCCGCGGTCACTGCCATCCTTATCGCTGCGGTTGCGCTCACGTCTGCGTTCACTGCCGTCCTTGTCGCTTCGGTCACTCCGATCGCGTTCACGCTCCCGTCTCCGTTCGCGTTTGCGCTCATGTCCCCGGTCGCTACCATCGCTCCGCTTCCGCTCATGTCCTCGGTCGCTACCGTCACTGCGCTTCCGTTCTTGACCTCGGTCACTGCCATCACGGTCCCGATCCCGACGGCGTTGAGGTTCTGCCAACGCGGCAGCAGCACGGCGACTCGTTTTCCGCGCCGACGTCGGCATCGGCGGCTCTAACGAGGCGCCCGCGCGCCGGCTGGGTTCGTGCACGGCAGCTGCGGACGGATCGAATGCACGGCGACTTGGTTCGCGAACGGCAGCGGCGGACGGGTCGAACGCACCGGCTGCACGTCGGCTACCTACGGGTTCCTCGAGCGCCGGACGCAAGCTACCGCCGGCGTCCACGTTGCGATAGTTCGGGTGAATGTACGGCACACTGGTGCGTTCTTCGTTCGCACGTTTGTTGCGCTCACGTCGACTGAGTTTCCTGCGTCCAGCGGCGCCGGTAAGAGCAGCAGCAGCGGATGGTGTGTGGTCCGCCTTGAGGTTGTCGGCCTTCTTGGTCACGCGCAAACGCCACACCAACGCGATGACGAACAGCAGTACGAGGGTGCACACGACGATGGCGCCGATCGTCATCCACGGCTGCCAGAAGGCGCCGTCGCCGTCGCCGGCAGACGTCATGGACGTGGACGACGGGGTAGAAGACGCCACAATGGAGAACTTCTGGCCGGTGGTCGTCGCGTTCTCGCCAGCCTTGACACTGTGGCCGCTCACAACGGCCTGGACGTAGATATAACCATCTTCGACTATCATACCTGCCTTGGTAACAGCGTCAAGTACTTCGTCGTAGGAAACTTCGACCATCTCAACGTTGTTCACCGAATCCCGTGAACCATTACCGGACAACGGAAAGAAAAGCGCAGACGTGTTGGCCACCTTGAGCGTCAGGTCCAAGTCGTTCTGCAGGGTAGACTTACTACCGACAGATCCAGGCGGATCTGTCCACACGACCGTCACGCGGAGGTTCACGCTGGCTGTGAGCATGAAGTGGAACGTCACTTCGCTGCCTTCCATCACGCTGGGCTCTGAGCCACTAGAGGAGTTCGGGAAGAAGTAGATGGTATTGCTGCTCGTAGAAGAAGAGGACGAGTTGTTGTCGCCCATGAACGACACGAGGTTCAGCATCGTTGGTTTACCGTATCCCTGGTTGAAATCTGGATACGAGTTCAACGTTTTAGCTGAGGCTTCGAGCGCCACGCACGACGTGACACCCGTGCTGGGCTCAATCAACCGGCGTGACAGAGATTCGCCACTGTGAAGTAGAAGTGCCTTGATCAACGAAGCAGGGATGACGTCCATGCCGTACGTGGGGTCAGCCACGCCGTTCTTCCACCAGCCGTCACGCAGCCATTCGTAGATCAGCACGGCCATACCAGCGATGACCGGCGTGGCTTGAGACGTTCCTTGTAGCGAACAAACAGCGGAAGACTTGGTCGTTGAGCCCGGTTTCTCCGACTGAGAAGAAGTGATCGACATTCCAGGTGCAACCAGGTCGGGTTTCTGCCGTCCGTCGAGCGTAGGACCAATAGAAGAGAACGACGCAACGGTGTTTTCATTCAGCACGGACTGACACGGCGTCGAGGAGAAGGATGCTGCAGCGTTGAGACTAGCGCCGACCGAGATGACGTTCTTGGCGCCGGAAGGACTACTAATCGTGTAGTCTCCACTCTCTCCACTGTTTCCTGCTGCCACAACAATGAGGATTTCTGGGTTCTCGTAGATGTATTCGTCCACCTGTTGCGTCTGCGTGTTGTAGTCGTTGGCCCCTGTTCCCCATGAGAAAGAGAAGATTTTGGCTCCCGTAGCTACTTGCGCCTTCATGAGGTTAGTCACTTCGCCTGGCGTCTCCAATGACACGTCACAGCCACTGGTACCTGCACACGTTGATTCCTGTTTGCCAATGTCCATAAACGCGATCCGCGCGCTCGATGCAATGCCGAGATCGCTGTTCTTCCTGCTGTATGAACTTCCAGCCAAAATACCGGACACGTGCGTGCCGTGGCCACACGTGACACCTTCAGCTTCATCCACGTCATTTGCGAACGTCTGGTAGTAAATGACTTTCCGAGCAGTTAAATCCTCGTCGTCGTACATGTTACGGGACTCCTGGTCGAACTGGTCGTGGTCAACGTACAGTCCCGTGTCCGTAATTCCTACAATAATGGAGCTACCAGTGATGTTGTGCTTCTGCATGATGTCCACACCCATCAGGTCCTGTACGTAGTCATCCAGTCGTCGTGTTACTTTCCTTTCCACGTACTCTGGTTCCTCAACGAACCGCTGACGAAGCAGTCGTTGTTCAAGTGCAGGTGTCTTTAAAGACTGAAGAGAACCTGTCGTCACAACCTGTTGTAGATCGACCCATTCCACAGCTTCTTCGTCCAGTACGATGGCTACAACTTGTGTCCATGTATCGTAGTCATCCACAGCAGCTTGTAGCAACACTCCACCGGTCTCAGCCGTCGAACTCTGCATCGTAAGTAGGTTTTTAATCCCTGTAGCCTTCGTAACGTACGCCGATAACTTGGTCAATACTTGAGCGGTGTTGACAACCTTCGCCAGTCGAATCTCCAATGCTGGACCTTCCTGTTTCTTGCTGGAACTCCTTGAAAGAGCGTACGTGCTTTTTGCGAACGGCATGAGCTTTAGAATAGCAGGGAGAACCGTAACACTCTCCACACATTCCAACGCGAGGATATCATCTCCAATCGCCGCAGTCACATGAACCAGCATGACTGTAGCTGTCGCATCATCCTGGTCACTTCTCGTTAAGAACGGCGTGTTCTTCTCACTCGTCACTGGCCAAATGTCCTTAATCTCAGCTAAACACTTGAGTTCTTCACTAGTGGAATTGAGTTTAATCAACGACGGTTTAAACTCCATTTCGTCCACTTGATCGTCCAATTCACTGGAATAATTCGCCAGTAATTCCTTCTGCAAGAACTGCAATTGACACGCATCATACGTCGCGTTGTCACCGGACAACATGGCGTCGTATGCAGTGCTGAAAGCCTGGTAAAAGCCCGAAAAAGCGTCCGTTTCCGGGTCGCCAATACTCAACGTCACATCCGTGACACTGGAGCACGAGACGACACTAATGATCGTCACATTCTTGTCATCTTGAGCTGCATGGACGTCCCCTACTACTGCAGCCTGGTTACTGGTATTGCTGTCTGTGAAGCTGAAAGCTGGTCGCAGTCTCCGATGTACGTTATTTCGCTGGGTTTTCTCTAAAAATGGTCCGCAATTGCTCTCCAGACACTCGGATGTCTCACTTAAGTGTCGATACGCTTGAGCCACGTGCGCTGTGCTGCAGTGGTAGACGCAAAAAGCTTCCTGATCCACGAATTGCAGGCCTCGACCGTCCGTCAATGACGCGCCAACGTTCCCTGCAATGCTTAAGGCTAGAACCAGCACCCGCATGATCCGACGCATCGGCATGCCGGGGCTTCAGTCCTAAAGTCTCTGTGGTTGCTGCCATTGCGCAGGACAAGGCACGGCACCTCTACCCTTGTGATCGGTCATTTTGATGGGCTCGTACCGGCTGTGCTCAGTGCTTTCGTGTGGGCGTTGCAGAGGCTTTTGAAAATCAATTTCTTATCTTGTTTGAAATACATTGAGTTAGTATTTCAACAAACTTGTATGATTTGATACCCTGTATATACATTTGGAAATGATAACAAGTCAGCGCGATTTGGTCCGACTCTATCCCGGTTTTAACCAATAAACAACGACCTTCTGGTTCAGCAGACGGCATGGAAGTGCCCATTTTTTTCGAGCGGATTGAGCGCGTCGAGCGACCATAATGACTGCGTGAGCTTGCACTTTGTTGAAGGTTCTCAGTCAATTCAGGCGTGTGTATGCCGGTTTGTATGGCTGACCAGCTGGGTTCAACACGTGCAAAACTAGCGAATTTACAGCATCAGAGTCTGTGGAACTTCCACCTTATGCGCCTTCGCTTCTACTTACAGTGTACGAGTCTTATGCGGATTGCGGACATGTAAACGCCCGATTGTACGAGTAGTTGCACGCCGTAAAGCTGTGGAAATGCGTCGGCTCTTGCAAAACAGGGCCGGATATTTGGCGTAGTACGAAATGGTGCTACGCTCCCAGCTATTTAACACCAGCCATGCCAAATTGCACCTGATTCGTGGCAGGTTGACTGGCAAGCTTACTGAACCGATAGGGGGGGTGCACGAGCATCAAAGTCTTTCAAGAACAACTTCCTCAGTATATTTCGTGTTCAGTGATAGCTATGAAATGGGTAAGTAAATGGGCTTCTTTCCATTCCATATGGCTTGCAGGAAACCAAACGGGTCGACCAACAATGTGGTGCAGGTTGGCGAGGTTCTGCGCTGCCATCGAGCAGTGTAATGCATAGAAACCCTGCGCAATGGAGTTCAAAGACCGATCGCGGGATTTTTAATGGTTCTATGGCAGCGGCAATTGGGAAACAAAATTTTCCTTGATCTGGTACCAGCCGTCCAGCGAAGTACCTATTTTATAGTCCAACTATTTTTGATCAAATGTACCCATTTGATATTTGCACAATCTGCTCCACACGATTCATCTGGATCACATGAGAGCTCTTCTGGCGCGTCGTGTGCGTCCCCTACTGCATCTGCAAGGACCTCCTTTGAGACACAATATTGCCAGTGTCTCCTCTCTCCAACCGTCCAAGAACGGCGATGCACCGACCAGTACAAGCAGCAAAATCACATCAAACGTCTCGATCTCCCTAACTCCAGCTGAAGATTCACTTCTTTCGTTTCTCGAATACATCCAGACGCTGTATGCCCCCAATACACAATTGCGTGTGGCTGGAGGATGGGTGCGCGACAAATTACGAGGTGCTGAGAGTGAGGACATTGACATTGCGCTGGATAACATGATGGGCGCCAAGTTCGCTCGATTCATCACGAAATTCCAGCGAGACCGTCGACTTCCCCCGAGTTCTGTGGGGGTTGTCAAGGCCAATTCAGAGAAATCCAAGCATCTCGAGGTCGCTACCGTCACAATTGAAGGTTCTACGGTGGATTTGGTGCATCTCCGAGCAGAGGAGTATACGAATGACAGTCGCGTTCCGGAAGTCAAGTTTGCCACTCCGGAAGATGATGCCACACGACGAGATCTGACTATCAACGCGCTGTTTTACAATCTTCATACTCGACAAGTGGAAGATTTCACTGGGAAGGGCATTGACGACTTAAAAGAAGGGGTAATTCGCACTCCGAGGGAACCTGTGCAGACATTTCTGGATGATCCGTTGAGAGTGTTACGAGCTTTGAGATTCGCGTGTGAATTTGGGTTTACATTGGATCCCGCATTGGAACAAGCAGTCCTTGAGCAGAGAGAGATTGTAGGTGCTATGAGGAGGAAAGTGAGTCGCGAACGCATCGGCATTGAAGTGCGTAAGTTGCTGTCAGGGAAAGATCCAGCGCGTGCCTTTACGTTCCTGAAGGAGTTCGATCTACTCGAGTTGGTGTTTAACGACACTGCAGGAAGAATGGGAGAAGGAGAAGGCTATGAAGAGGAGGACAATGGCTTTAAGTACCCACCCCGAGAATTCACAGAGGAAATCCAGAGTCGAGCCTTTCACTACTTAAACTACTTGCAGCACAGTCAATTGACCCTCCAGAACTTCGAGATCTCGCAAACTGAGTCTGCTGCAGCCATTTTCACACCTCTCTTCCTCTCCAAGTTGCCTGTGATTGTCCCTGACAACCACTCGAGCTTAAGTTCGCCTCTTGCAGAAGAATTTCAAGGTGTTACGGAGCAGGAAATTGTTGAAAGTTCACTGGAATTTATCGACAAACGTGAAGAAATTGTGGCTGCACTTGAGGCTCCAGAGATCGTGGAGATGCTGAAAGTTCATGTGAAATGGTCCAAACCCACTGGAAAACGTGTGGCGCTCATTATCGAAGCTGTTGCGACGTATCCCGAGGCTCAACAGGAGATCAACACCTGTACTGACGTTAGAGTCGCCAGTGTGAAGCACCGCTTGAAGCGGTTTATGTGGATGACGCAGTACCACTTGGTTGTTGCACCAGCGTTGTCGATTTTAACCTCCGCTCGCAGTTTCAGCGCTAATGAAATGGCTACTGAAGAGCAAAAGACGATGTTGAAGGGGTATCTGGATATGGCCAAGTCTTACACTGTAGACGACCTAAAGGACAAACCGAGTCGGTATCGTCGATTGGATGGCAAGACTGTGCAGGACCAGCTAGGACCTGATGCTTATCAAGATGTCGCTCGAGCTCTGCGTGTACTGCAAGTATGGGAAAAGGTACATCCTGAATCAACCATAGAGGACGAACTCGCTTTTCTAGACCGACTCCGACCTCAACTATTCAAGTAGGAGGCTATAAAACATATAAGAACAACAACGAGTGATTCGATGGCTGGAATCTCTTGTGGAACCACGTAGCTGCAGCGTCTAGTGTTCGTAAATGTCTTCACAAATCTAACAGTATCTTGCGTACAAACCGAGTTAAAGCAGCCCCTCCTTGCGTTTTTAGCTTGTCGAGCTCAATTTCCCCATCTTTAGTTTTCCAGGGATCCTCGGACGGCACGACAAAGTCAATCGGAACATTGCGATGGCCATTTGAGCTGTTGGGACGTAGCGAGCATTGGTTCTACACGCTCCTCCCATTCTCTACAATTTTGGAGCGAAGTCAAATTTGCCAAAGTGAAGTAATTTGTATCCGTGTAGACTCTCAGGCCACGCCTTTGTGGACGGCATGATAAACTTTCGGTGCACTTTACAACGACCGTTCTCCAGCTTGTATAATGCGTTCGTTGAGCCAATTCTGCCGAAGTCAAATCCCAATTTCTGGAATTCTGGATCACGTGCTACACGCAATGCCGGGAGTGCCGGGTTCGCTTTCATTTACCACTCGGTGATACTTTTTGGTAATAGGGCGGACTCTTATGAAGTGTCGGACGATATCCTGATGCTGCGGTTGGGTGGCCCAAGGATCGACGTGAAGTAGAACGGAGTACACATACACCGTGGCATCACAAGTCTCAGCATCGTTGCGAACGTAGAGCAATACCACGAAGTAGGTTGTGAATGATAGGTTTTGTTTTGATCTACTGTTGTAGCTGAAGCTACATCGTCTTGCAGTTGCTGGGGTCAAGCCAAGCAACACAAGTACTTTGTAGAAGAGTTACGGCTACGACTACAGCAAGTAAGGACGGTTGCTGAACTACGGAATGTTACGCAAGGACAGCAAGCATGGACCGTTATTACGTGGAATCCAATCTCTAAGAGCATACATAGGAAGAGAACAGCTAGTGAAAACTACAGGCTACTCAATACATATCACTTCTACATTTGCATTCGAGCGACACAACAAAGAATTCTTTAGCTGGGAAGTCGCTCCCAGCATGGAAGAAGCCGACAAAGCGATGGTGGTTCACTCTGATAGTGAGATGCCGGTAGCTGTATACCCACCGCTGCCGCCGTATCCGGACGTCGACCTGCAGTTTCAGGAAACGACAACGAGAACGGCGAGGATCCAAGGCAGCGACACCAATCGTCAAGTTGAGGCTCTAGCTCAGACTGCAGCCGCTGCTCATCAGGAGACGACTGCGAAGCTAGGCCAGGTGCAACGTCAGCAAGACCATCTTGCGGCAAAAACGTCTGAGTACCTACAAGCGCAACATGATCGTCAGTCTGCGCTGCTCGATCAGCAACTAGAGATGCGTAAGCAGATGGAGGACCATCGACAGTTTCTCGAGGAACAGTACCGGTTGCTGAAGGCTGCTGAAGAAGCAGTTGGGCTGCAGGGGCAACGACTGGAGAGCTTGGCAGAGGCGGTGCAGCCTCACTTGCAGGCTCGATGGGGGGCTTTCGCTCAAGGTGCTGCTCCTTCAGCTGACAGTCGACCCGTAGAGGAATCACCTGCCGTCACCGTGGCTGCAGGAACTAACCTGCCTGTACCACCCATCATATACAGGGGCAGTTAAAAAAAAGAGAAGCGTGATTTCATGGATAGCTACGCAATTTACACGCGACGCATCAAGGCGTTAAACCAGGGCACTCAGGCAAAAATTTTCGTCATGCCGTTAAGTGCGTGCATTGCCATGGTGAGAATTTGTGGGTTTGAGTTGTTCAAGGATGAAAAGGACGTGACCGAGTCTGAGTGGCGAGATTATTTCTTGTCGGCCCGCGTACCAGACAATACAGCTTATAAGACACTAGACCGGGAAGTAAAGGCACTTTGCATGGACACAAATCTGCAGGACGCAGAGTCCCGCTTGTCCAGGTTGATGGCGGACTTCTATGAGATTATTGACCGCCTGAACATGGAAGATGTGGTGCACGAGGAGCCGAAGAAGGTGGTTGGGTATTTAGTCGACGGGCTTCGACCTCCTGCTTTTAAGGCTGCGGTGAGGGATCAACTCAGTCGCCAAGTGCACAAGCCAACAAAGTCCAGCGTCCAGACATTCTTGAAGTGGCTCCGCACTGAGCTTGAGGGGTTCATGCGATTTGAGGCCCACATATCGGTGCAGCAGCAGTCTGGTAACGCGTCCAGGACTAATCAGCAGCAAAACGTCCCTTCTCAGTCGAAGAAAGGACAAAGTGGGTCAAATAACACGGCTCGAGTGACAGAAAAAAACACTACATCGCAACCAAAGCAGGCGAATGCTCGCAAAGGATATCAGGTCGGACAGGCTAAGCAGGAGAGGCAGGCCAGACAGTGTTTTAAATGCGGTGATCAGGCTCATGGTGTTTTCCAGTGCCCGGAGGTCGCTAGCCCAGTGGAGGCAAAGGAGCTCTATGAAAAGAGCACCGGTCGCAAAGTCGTAAAGCCTGTACTGACTGTGAGTACAAGAAGCCATGAGGATGTCAGGACGCCGTCAGCGATACTATGCAAGGTAATGGAGCTTGTTGAGACCCGTATCACGCCGGACAGTGCAGCAGAAGTGTCAATCGTCACAAATTGCTAAAAGCTCTCTCGGACCGCGGAATATGGCTAAACTATCTCGAAATTGCTGATCACGCTGGTGTGACTGGCATTGGCGATAAACCCGTAACAGTGAAGAACAAAGTGAAGCTGAATTTAAGATTCACGACACCAGGGGGACCATTAATTCTGCACAACGTGATCTGCTGGGTGACTGACCGACTACCACCGGGAGTTGGTGAATTGTTGCTATCGAAGTGGATCATGCAGAAACTAGGTTACAGTCCCGAAAAACTGTTAGCTGGGGCACAGCAGGTAAGCGAGGCGTGGGATATGGGAGATGTCGACGATGGTCCTCTGGGTAAGGCCACCAGTGTACTAGCCTACGCCAGAAGTGCTGAGAACCCAAATCCAACACCTGAGGAGGCTGACCTCGTGGAAGAGGAAGACCAGGCATGCTTTCCCGACTTCTCCACTGGAAAGGAACAGGAACACGCGGAGATAAGGTCAATATTGCTCGAGAAAGTTGATGAGGCACGTAAATTGGGTGCGAACGAGGAATTTCTCCAGGAGTTGGAGCAAATTTTGATGCAGTTCATTGACGTGTTTCGCATCATTATCGGCAGGGACCCTCCGGTCGATATGCCACCTATGGAAGTGAAATTGAAACCTGGTGCAGTACCAGTGAGATGCCGAGCACGCCGATACTCGCCTGCTCATCGTGAATTCCTCAAAAAACACGTTGACGCCTTACTTGCAGCTGGGCTATGCTATCGAAACCCCAAAAGCAGTTGGTGCTCGCCTCCGTTGGTGGTGAATAAGCCTGAGGTGAATGCTTTTCGTATGACAGTGGATGTTCGAGGGCCCAACGAATGTGTGGAGACGATCGTGTGGCCAATGCCGATTCTTGAGGCGGCGTTCGAGCAATTACGTGGATCTTCTCGATACTTCTCGTTAGACTTTTTTAAGGGTTTTTTGGCAGTTTGCTATGGCAGTGTGGTGTCAACAGATCTATTCTATCCTGACCGAAGAAGGGGTCATTACACCCACGCGCGTCCTGATGGGGGGAACCAACAGCGTGGCTTATGTACAATCGACTGTCCAGGAGATGTTCTCAGAGCTATTTAACAACGGTTTGATGATTTGGATCGATGATCTACTTGGCTACGAGGAGAGCGATGAGGCCCTACTGGTGTTGCTGCAGAAGGTATTGCAAATATGCGCTGACAAGGGTTTGAAACTCAATCCAAAGAAGTGTCATTTTTATTTAAGAGAAGCACTTTGGTGTGGCCGGGTCGTCTCAGGAGAAGGCGTTCGACACGACCCTGCCAGGATTGATGCTCTGGCAAAACTCCCAGCACCAACAACAGGACAGGAGCTGCAACAGTTCGTTTGCGCACTGAATTGGATGCAGACTTCGCTTCCTGCTTTTAACAAGCTAGTTCATCCACTGGTAAAAATGATGGAGAAGGTGTATGACCAGGCTGGTGGCCGCAAGAAGACCCAAGTTCGGGCAGTGAAGCTCAGTGACGTAGGTTGGGGTGATGACGAAACGGCCTGTGTGGAACGATGCAAGCTTGCGTTGAAAAATGCACTGCAATTGGCGCATCCGGACCCTGAAAAATTGCTCACTGTCTACACGGATGCTAGTGACGAGCATTGGGGGGCCGCAATTACCCAGATTCCCCGAGATCAAGCTCAGCGACCAATTAGTGAGCAGGAGCATGAACCGTTGATGATGTTGAGCGGGTCTTTCTCGGGGGCAGCACGACGATGGGCTATAGTGGAAAAAGAAGCTTACGCGATAGTGGAAACTTGCCGACGAGCAGATTATTTGCTTCATCGCCCAGATGGGTTTGCACTGTTCACGGACCATCGAAACTTGTGCTACATTTTTGACCCACATAGTGTCGCGAAGTCTGTGGCCAAGTACACCGCGGACAAACTGCATCGCTGGTCACTCCTGCTGATGGGCTACCAGTACGAAATCCATGATATCGCTGGTGACGACAACGTATGGGCAGACTTATTGTCGAGATGGGGCTCGTCTTTCAAGACGGTTTGTGCAATTTGGCAAGTGCCACTACCTCTTTCTCCACAGCTGGAAGACAACTTCGTCTGGCCAACGCTTCAAGTTATTTCAACTGCTCAGAATTCAGCGCAACCACCAAGAGATATGAAGCAGTGCCAAGATGACTCATTGTGGAAAGATGGAGACGGTCGCATCTGGATACCGGACGATGCAACAGATCTGCAAGTCCGTGTGTGTGTTGTTGGACATTTTGGCATTGCTGGACACCGAGGTGCTGCGGTAACGCTACAGCAGATCAGTGATCGATTTGTGTGGACCGACATACAGAAGGACGTTGAGTTTTTTGTTCGAAGATGTCTACACTGTGCTAGTACGCTTGGAGGTCCGCCTCAAGCACGGATTCTCGGTGAAGCTATGCACGCAGACCGCCCTAACGAGCTAATCCATTGGGACTTCTTGTATTTAGGGGAGAGTATCACGAACCAGGAATACGTGTTGGTCATTAAAGACGACGCATCCAAGTTTACGTGGCTTTTGCCGAACGAGACGGCAGACGCAGATGCTACGTTTACAGGTTAATGGAGTGGTTTGCGTCTTTTGGAGTGTGCCGAAGCTGGGTTAGCGATCAGGGAACCCACTTCAAGAACAAGACAATCGAAGCTTTGCAACATGCACTCGGCGCACACCACCACTTCACTACGGCACGCTGTCCTTGGGCTAACGGGACAGTTGAAGTGGTAATGCGAGAAGTACTACGCTGCTGTCGCGCATTGCTGTCCGAGTGGAGGCTGCAACCGAGTGAATGGCCCCGAGTAATCAAGATCGTGCAGATGGTGCTAAACAACTCGCCGTCGCCATCACTGGGCGGAATAGCACCTATCACTGCAATGACAGGACTGACAGCTATGGGACCAACTGATCATATTGCGCTACCTGGGTCTATTAAGACTACTACACTGGAGCAAATACAGGCTACCCAGCGCGATAACGTTGGACGTCTGAAGCAGGCACTAGAAGACATGCACAAACAGTGCAGCCGAGTAAATTCGAATGTGAGAGCTGCTGGTCGTGCTAGTCACGGCAACAAGAAAGGCACAACGATGGCACAGTTCGACATTGGGGATTTTGTGTTGTATGCTGATGTGTGGCAACATACGCGCAGTAAACTTCGCGTGAAATGGTGTGGTCCAGCCCAAGTGACCGACACCGTGTGTAATGGGTCTACCTAGACCTATTAGATGGCGTACACGTGCGCTTACGTGTATGAGGAAGCGTGCAATTAGAATAGACTTAATTTAAGTATACTTATTTAAATAAGTATAATTAAATCAAATATAACTAAATTAAACTGCAAAATACCGTAAAATGAGAACTGTTATTGAATTTGGCATAAGCCAATTATGGACCTCCTAAAACTGTTTGTTATCTATTTCTAAAGGGTCTGCCAACGTGTGGTTGGCAGAAACTCTGCTCAGTGATTGGTAGAAATCCGTTACTTTCTACCAATAATATGCACAAATGCACACGAACCATCCAATAATGTGGTTCGCCCATGTATCCTTTGGTGTATACAGCACACCAAGGTCTGAGGCCCATTTCCAACCTCTAACAGTTATCCTAACTGTTAGAGTTACAAGTGGTACAACCACTTGTACGTGTAACCCCGTTACACCATCCCCCCGTTAAGATTCGACGTATCGGTCTCGATACGTCAATCAACAGAACTTGACAAGACCGTCAAGTTCCCAAGAGAAATCCGAGTTCATTTCGCAATGGACTCGCCAACGCCCACGTCTCCGTCCGCTACTGCGGACGCGCAAGCCTCACCTGCTGCCTCTGCAGCAGGAACAACGACCTCAGCAGTGCTCACTAGCACTGCTGCTTCCAGCGGTCCGACAGAGAAGCTCTCTGTCACCAAGTACCATGCTCTCCATAAGGAGAAGCATGAGAAGAAGAAGAAGTCTTCTTCTCTAGCAGAGATTAAGAATCCTGCTGTCCCTCTCAAAGAACTCTTTGGAGAGGACTACGAAGACATCCTCGACTACGAGGAGGATGTCGAGGAGGGGGAGGTTGATGTCAAGGCTCCCGCTCCCGTGTCTTCGTCTGAAGACACGTCAGACCCACCCGTGGGATCTCGACGACCTCGTGATGAGGCCTCGGACGCTTCAAGCTCGAAGCGTCCGCGCAGTGATGATGAAGCGTCCCCCATGTCGAGGGCGCTCACTGCCCCGCGCACTGATCCGCCAGTGCGCACACCATGGATGCCTACTGAGGAAGAGATCCATGACCGGTTCGGTGCTAGTTCACCACCGAACCCGATACTGTTGTACTCATGCAACAGTATCAACGACGACGACGTCGGCGCTAAGGTTGTCTTTGAGTCCGAGACTCAAAGACGCGACTACTATATCGGGCTCTTCCATGAGCTCCGATACTATGCAGCGAAGAAGACTTCGCGCAAGAGCAAAGTGCCAGAGTGGCAGGCACTTTGTCAGTCGTGGAACGCCTTTGTTGAAAACTTCAACAAAGGCCCGAAGGCATATCGCGAGCGCGTTGCTGCGGCTCGCGATCGCTACTACACTTACACTACGCGTGGTAAGTGTATACGCCTCCATGATCAGTCCATGGAAGCGGGGATCCCATGTGCCGTTCCCTTTGGCACACCCTGTCCGTGTTGCCCACCCTTGGCAACACGCCTTACCGAAAGTGATCTCCTGGGGTACACGGTCGTCCGTGTACCCGATCACATCAAGGAGCTCCGTGGTCGTATTGTGCCACGCGAAGCTCCGAGTGCTGTGGCTGACCGCAGCACTCCTCGTGCAGGGTTTAACCCTGCAAGTTATGGTGGGCTTCGTACGCCCTCACCATTTCCGGAACGTCCTCCATCAGGACGTTCCGCGGCTCCCATGTATCTCGATGGGGAGGAAATCCTCTCCAACGAATACGAAAACGAACCCCTTGAGAGTTCGTTCTCTTATGAGCCACAATCCGCTCAACAATCCAGCGGATCGCTCCACGCGCGTCGCGCAACGGCGGCGGAGGGGGTGGGAACACTCCCTCCGCATGGTCAACGCTATGACCATGACGATCGTGCCCTGCACAATCGAGTTGCTGCGCTGGAGCAGACACAGAGCGCTGAGATAGCTGCTCTGAAGCAGGAGGTTCGTGTCCTCCGTGCTGAGGTCTGCGAGGCAGCTCAGACTGCCTCGAACCTCTCGTCCGGTCTTGGGACGAGAGTGAACCGATTGATCGACCGTGTCGACGGTCTCGAGAAGGCCTTCCAGGCCTCTCGCACTCCTCAGTCGGACTACCAACCCTAGGTAGTCCGTGCTGCACGTACGGCTTCAACCGCCCGACGTAGAAGGTCGGGTGGAGTCTCATGCTGGACGGTATGTCCAGCCGGTACGCGTTACCATGCCGTTCAAGTACTTTGAACGGCCCAATGAATCTTGGAGCAAGCTTGCTTGCTCCAAAGTCAGACACTGCATGTCTAGGTAGGTTTTGTGTAGCTAACAAAACTAATGAACCCTTTTCGAATTCATTTGTGTTGCCTCTACCAACAGTATCAGCGTTCAGCTTCTGTCGATCGACAGAAGCTGCGATAGCATCTTGGACAAAACCGTATGACGGCTTGTCTTCGCTGGACAAAGTCTAGCGCACCCGAGCTGAATTCTTTCAGCTTGTCGTTCTTGTCAGCAGCAGGCCCTGCCTGCTCGCTATCATCTCTCATGTCTGTGCCCGGCACAGACATCGCGCGCTCGTTCCTGCTCGAACGAGACGTCGCACGCGTCACCGCAGCTGATAGTGTGCTGCTATCAGTTGCATTCTGCGGTTGTTCGGACGCAACCGTAGATCCTCCCCCACTTAAGGAGGAAGCTACCCTGCCGAGCATGCTCGGCAATCGTGGATGCCTCATGGCGTTCACGTAGAACGGTGTATGCCCTGTCGAGGCATGCACCGAGTTGTTGATGGCAAACTCTGCCATCGGCAAGCACTCGCTCCAATGCGGGAACGAGTGAGCGTAGCTCTTCAACGTGTCACCCAATACACGGTTGACACGTTCGGTCTGTCCGTCCGTCTGCGGATGATCCGCAGTCGACATTGATAACTGTGAACCAAGAAGTGTAAACACTTCTTGCCAGAACCGCGCTGTGAAGCGTGGATCACGGTCCGACACAATGTCGAGCGGCATGCCATGGTGTTTGAACACCATGTCAACAAACAGTCGCGCAGTCTGCGCGGCTGTAACAGTAGCCGGGACGGCAGCAAGATGAACCATCTTGCTGAATCGGTCCACAAAGACAACGATGCCCGTCCTCCGCTTGCTGTCAGGCGAAAGACCGAAGACAAAGTCCATGGACATGGACTGCCAACACTCCGACGGAGTCGGTAGTGATTGAAGAGGAGCCTGCGAGAACTGCGCAGGCTTCACGCGTTGACAAACCTCGCAAGCACGTACGTACTTGCGCACCCACTTGTACTGGTTGTGCCAGTAGAAGTCACGCGTGAGAAGAGTGTATGTCTTCTCACGACCCGGATGCCCTGCCGTGGGGGCATCGTGATACTCGAACATGATCCTCAACCGGAGGTCATGATCATTCGGAACGACAATGCGATCCGCATTGTCGTCTACTGCACTGTACAACAGTAGGCCTTCGTGTACACGATAGCGGTGTACACGAGCTCGAAGATGAGGGGTTAGCTTCCGACGTGCCATGTCGGAAGGTGCTGCGAGGAACTCCAGCAGCCCCTTCGCGTCTGCATCCCTTGCATACGCGTTCTTCACGTCGTCAATCAACGTTGACGACGGCACATTTGTCCTCACGACGCCAACAGCGTTGGCGTCGGCCACTACATTGAGTCTTCCGGGTTTGTACTCCACCCGGAAGTTGTACTCCGCGAAGAAGGACAACCATCTCGCCATACGTTGCGAGATGTGCGGCGACTTAATCGCCGTACGCAATAATGCGTGGTCCGTATAGACCACGAACGGTCTACTCCTAAGTAGATACACTCGGAACTTTGCGAGTGCATACTTCATGGCAAGGAGCTCCTTGTCATGTACGGGATAGTTACGCTCAGCTGGCTTCAGCTGACGCGATTGATAGTAGACTACACGATCACGCCCTTCGTGATCGTGTTGCATCAATGCACATCCGATTGCAAAGTCGGATGCATCGCACACTACGTGGAATGGACGATCTTGGTCCGCCACGGCCAGATCGGCGCTTCAGTCAAGCCCTGCTTGACTGCACCGAATGCCTCCTCGCACTCGGTCGTCCAAATCCACTCAGCTTCTTTCTTAAGAAGCTGTGACAACGGGCGAATCTTGCCCGCATAGTTCTCCACGTACTTGCACAAGTACGTGGCAAGCCCAAGGAACTGCCTCAGTTCCTTCACATTGGATGGCGTGGGCCATTCATTGATCACTCTGACCTTCTCTGGGTCAGGGCGCACGCCGTCTTTCCCCACGAGACACCCCAGCACGGGTATCTCGCTCGCCCCGAAGATACACTTCTTCAGGTTCGCATAGAGCTTATGTTTCCTCATAAGCTCTAGCAGCTCCGGAGATGCACCTTGTGCATCTCAATGTCCGTCTTCCCGTTCACAGCCCGGCTGTGGACGAACACGTCGTCGAAGTAGCTCGGTGCGAAGTCGCGCACCGAGCGCAATAGATGTGTCACGCATCTATTGAACGTCGCAGGGGCGTTCTTAAGCCCCTGTGGCATGACGAGCCACTCCCAAAGCATACCGCTTGGAGTGCTTACCGCTGTGAGAGGGATGTCCCTCTCACGCATGAGGATCTGATAGAATCCATCACGCAGATCTAGAGCACTGAAGATAGTGCTCAAGGCCATCGAATCGATGATAACATCTTTTCGCGGTATCGGCGTCTGCGCCGGTATCGTCGCATCGTTCAACTTGTTGTACGCATGAACGATGCGCCAACCGCCCTGTGGTTTCTTAACACAGAACGTTGGGGCACTGTGCGGGGACTTTGACTCCCGCACTTGACCTGCAAGACGACGACTTTCAAAGAAGTCGTCGATCGCTTGCACTTGTTCACGCGGCAGTGGTCACTGCCGTGTAACACAGTACTTCGTGCCCGGCACGAGATCAATCTCGTGCTGTACGCCCTTATCCTTCGGAAGCTCCGAAGGAATCTCGTCCGGGAGTACATCCTTGTACTCCCGCAGAATCTCGTAATAGGGACTCGACTTCAACGAGTCCCAACTCTGCTCCTCGAAGCGTTGCTTCTTGGTCTTCGCACTGAGGGGGTCATCGCCCTCAGTGATGCCATCGACGACGAGCTGCTTCAGCTCTTCGGCTTCGCGATCCACTCTCTCGATATCCGAGAGAATGCAAATTTGTTCGATGCGTCCATCGTACAAGTCTCGCGCGAAGCGCTTCCCACTCATCGTTGGAAGTGCGGTCAACGCCGACGCACTCGTCGGCGGATTCTCCAACCGCATCCTCTGGTACTGTAACCCAGTACCAGTACGTGTCAAGACGTTCAACGTCTCGACACTCGGTGTCTGCACTGCAGACACACCCGTCTCAGTCCCGGACTGAGACTCGCGCAGCTCCCTGAGCTTGCGCCGCGAAGGTCTACCGTGGAGCCCGGCTCCAGGTGCTCCACGTCCAAGGCATCGCACCTTGGACGGGACGTTATCGCAATCGTCAGCGGATTCCTTCCGCTGACTCGCACTATCAAGCCCGGCTTGAGTGCCGCTCATCGCGTGCAGCGCTGCTGCACGTGAGCACGCAGGTTGTTCGGGTGCTGGGCGTTTGCAACCGTCAGCACCTCCTGCCGCGCAGTCGGTTCCCTGAACCGCTGCGCCTCCATCCGCTCCCGGAGCGGATGAAGCAACCGCATCGTCGACTCCCGGAGTCGACGTGCTCTCGCTAGCTTCCTGCGCTAGCGAGTGTTCGCTTGTACACATATCGTCAGCTCCCAGAGCTGACGCACGCCCGCCAGGTCCCGGAACGAGCAGCGAACGTTCGCCTGTACACGCATCATCAGCTCCCGGAGCTGATGCACGATCGCTAGTTCCCAGAACTAGCAGCGACGCGCCAGTGGCGTCAGCTCCCAGAGCTGACGCACGCCTTTCGGTTCCCCGAATATTATTTGCTTCGTCAACTCCCAGAGTTGACGCGACGTCGTCGGCGCGACCCTTGGAGGCTTGAACTACCTCCAAGGATACCGGTAATACCGGTATTTTACCTTCTCTCAGGTGAATCGCATTCACCTGACCATCACTCATGTGACAAACATCATTCAGATGTTTACGCGTCAGGTGATTCACATTCACCTGACCATCACTCATGTGACCGCGACCCTTCGGCTCAGATTTCTGAGTCGACACACATTTTCTCACAACGACTCCCGGAGTCGTTGATGGTCGCCGGCGGCGATCGGAGCAGCGGCGGCCGCTGCTGCCTCAACTGGGGATCCACATGCACCGGCCGGTGCATGTGCAGCACTGACAGGGCCATCGCTCTCTGTCGCGCATGTGTTGTTAAAGCGTACGAGCGTACGCTTCTCCCAGTTGATCACCGGGTCATGCCGTGCAAGCCACGGCATGCCTAATACCAAGTCGAACTTATCGTCTAGATCCAAGACGATAAGATCTTCTACAAACGTCCTTCGTTTGTAAGAGAAGCGCACACGGACTACGCGCTTCTCAGTCCTCACGGTGGCACCTGTTGCCAACCGCACCTCCAACACACTGCGAGGCGTGTCGGCCTCTTCGAAGTCAAGTCTTCGAAGACTTCCCTGTCGAACAAAGTTGTTCGACGCGCCCGAGTCCACTAGGCACGAAGAGAGTTTACTCTTCGACATCACGTTCAGGATGACAAGGTTTGGCTTGTCATCTTGCAGCTTACAGCGAGAAACTTTCTCGCTGGGGGCAGCAGTCCTCATCGTCGCGTGTCCAAGCTCGACACGCGAGACTGCATCACCAGTAGGACGCCCCGCGCCTACTGGTCCTGGCGTTTTTGAACGCCCGCCCGCTGTGCACTTGCGTGCATAGTGACCGATGTTACCACACAGGTAACATCGAACCTTGACGTTCTTACGCTGCTGTTGACCAGCAGTCGTAGCACTCGAGAGGTCCATAGGCTCCGGACCTCCCGTCTTCGCAACAGGACGCGCCGGCTTCGGCGCGTTCGCATGGAGTTTAGCTTGACGTCGGCTAAACTCCTCTTGCATCGCAAGGCTGATCGCCTCCTCGAGAGTATTCGGATACTCTCGGAAGAGATATGTTTTGACGGGACCATCTCTTAGTCCCTTCATGAACGTGACGACCTTGGTCGCCTCGTCGATCGGGTTGGCCACTATGTTCGATACCAAGTATCGAGCACGCTGGGCAAAGGTGTGAACATCATCCTTGCCCTGCTGCAGATCGAGAAACTCCGCTCTCGATCTGAACTCGTTCTTCGGGGGCTTAAACGCAAGCTTGAGCTCCTCCTTGAACACCTCGTACGTGCCGAAGCACGTAGGATCCGAGAGTCGGCGCCCATAGGCCCAACTTCTCGCACGTCCGCCAAGACATGACATGGCGAACGCGACCTTCGACATCGGATCGACGATACGTCGAGCCGCAACGGCTGTGTCGAGTTCGACAAGCCACCGAAGGAGGGTCTCGTCCTCCTTCCCCGTGTAGGTACTCACGTGGAGTTTCAACGACTCCACGCGTGGCTTAGGGGAAGCCACCGAGGCAGCAACATCTCGTTGCTCCTTAACAATGTACCCCAGAGCAACACCGTGTTGCTCTGTCGGCGATAGCGTACGAAGCATCGTAGCTACCGCTGCCTCTCCAATGACTCGCGAGAGTCTTTGGAGAGCCTCCCACTCTGGATCAGACAGGTGGGCGCAGTCCGTGCGCGTCACGGACATTTGAGGGGTCCCAGCGGATCCCTCATCCATTGGGGAGTTCTCTACCCCGCGTTCGTATGACTCCATACGAACGAACAGCAGTCGGTCGTGGGACGGACTACGAAGTGCTACCAGGTGTAATGGGTCTACCTAGACCTATTAGATGGCGTACACGTGCGCTTACGTGTATGAGGAAGCGTGCAATTAGAATAGACTTAATTTAAGTATACTTATTTAAATAAGTATAATTAAATCAAATATAACTAAATAAAACTGCAAAATACCGTAAAATGAGAACTGTTATTGAATTTGGCATAAGCCAATTATGGACCTCCTAAAACTGTTTGTTATCTATTTCAAAAGGGTCTGCCAACGTGTGGTTGGCAGAAACTCTGCTCAGTGATTGGTAGAAATCCGTTACTTTCTACCAATAATATGCACAAATGCACACGAACCATCCAATAATGTGTATCCTTTGGTGTATACAGCACACCAAGGTCTGAGGCCCATTTCCAACCTCTAACAGTTATCCTAACTGTTAGAGTTACAAGTGGTACAACCACTTGTACGTGTAACCCCGTTACACCGTGTCAAATTGGATATTCGTGATCCAAAACCTAGTAACAGGGCAAAAGCGGGAGGCGCATGCTAGTCGCCTAAAGTTCTACGCGGACGAGTCCCTGAATGTGACGGAGAACCTGTTATTGCACATCGCCCACAACAGTGAAGGTCACGTGGTGGACAACTTGCTGGAGGCGCGCTACAATCGTCACGAGAAGCGCCATGAGATCAAGGTCCACTGGCGAGGTCTGAGCAAACACGAAGACTCGTGGGAACCCGCAGATGTTCTGCTGCAGGATGTCCCTGCTGTGGTTAAGGCTTTCGTTCACAGTAACGCAAAGCTGGCACCGGTGAAGGCGTTGCGCAAGGCGCTACAAGTCAAGTAGCGACAACAGCTCTCAGTGTGGAGCGCTTGCATATCTACATGGAAAGATCTCCTCGAGGGGGAAGTGTTGTAGCTGAAGCTACATCGTCTTGCAGTTGCTGGGGTCAAGCCAAGCAACACAAGTACTTTGTAGAAGAGTTACGGCTACGACTACAGCAAGTAAGGACGGTTGCTGAACTACAGCATGTTACGCAAGGACAGCAAGCATGGACCGTTATTACGTGGAATCCAATCTCTAAGAGCATACATAGGAAGAGAACAGCTAGTGAAAACTACAGGCTACTCAATACATATCACTTCTACATTTGCATTCGAGCGACACAACATCTACTAAGTAACGTATAGTGCGTCAGTCACATCTCGGCCAATGTGGTGTCCGAAACCCATTCACGACGTTGGTGTAGCAGATCATCTTCGTGAGGGGTACCAATACTACGAGTTTGGTTCGTATGTATATGTGCCGTAGGATGGATCTACCGTCCAAGTGCGTTCAGTTGCCATGTGCTGCGCTGGGTGACATCCAGGGCCATCCTTATCCGTTTCCTGACAGCAGATCCACCTCCCAGCAATGATCGATCCTCCCACGTAGTACGCAGTATGTCGACGACAACCTTCCAGGCTTGCAGGGATTTCAAGAGAGAACACGCCACCACAACGTGTACACAATGTTGACTTTGAACATCCCTTCTCCTTGACAAGGGCATGATGAAGAGCACTAGTAGTAGCGTAAAGTAGAAGACTACCGTCGTACACAATCGAGATTGGGGAGGTAGAACGCCAAGCTGCCAATCTCCTCACTGCTCCGAAGAGAATATCCGTCATAGGTACTCCTCGTACCCGTTCGGCACGCATATCAAGTGCCAGAACTCGACTGGAATCAGGAGAAGCTCGGATGAAGCTCGGATACACGTTGAACTGGGTAGTTCCTACTACAGAAATGACCCATTCAGGTAGTTCCAGTGTCTCTGGGTCCTCTAGGAAAGCAAAGATCATTGGTTTACGACAGCAGACAGCGTAGATGAACTCAAGGCGGCAATTAACCGACCCCAGATACGCTTTGGTAAGGAAAACGACCATACAAGCCACACTTTCCACTGCTGCAGCCATCGCAGAGTTGACGTTGCCTTGCATGTGGCCATAAACGTCGAACCACGCTCGTAAATGATGAACTTGGCCTTATTGGTAAATATCTAGCACGGTCTGTTGAGATCCCCATTGGTATGTACGAGAACATGGCGTCTAGTTGAAGACCGACAATTGGTAGGCCATCAACGTCCAGTACAGCCGGTGGAGGTACAAAACCCAAGCGAGTGACTTCGTAATGGATGTTAGCTAAAGGTTTGAGCTTCTTACTGTCCTCCGTCTGCTCTGGTGGTAGTAGATCTTCAGGTTTTGGCTGATCAATATGTTCTGTAGCTTCGATTTCGACTGCTTCTTGTGTAGTAGCAACACCCAGTTCAGTTAGTCCTTTGTTATCACAATTTATCAGCTCTTGAACACAATGACAGAGCGATTCCACAGCTTCTCTGGTAAGTCCAAGGACTTGAGCTTGTTCTTTGGCGATTCGTATTGTGGCTTGTTCCCGTGTTGCGATCTGTGAACGCTCTAAGGTTCGAGAGGGTGAAGACAAGAGGCCATTCGCACAGAAAGTGAAGTCCGTTATCAGACACGAATCCTTCACTTTGCATGGACAATCAGGGATGTTTGCATACGGAGTATGAACCAATTCAAGGTTAGTGGTGTCCACTTGATACCAGAGTCGTCCAGCCATTGCCAATGCCAACCAACCATGCAGTGAAGCACGTTGCTCCTTTATTGGGAGTAATGGTTTTCTCCATTCTAACGCACGTTCAAATAACTGACGGAAATGTATCGCTCCTTCATCATCTTCTGTACAAGCTTCAGTGATGACGAAGCAGACGACACTAGCAGCTCCAAGAGAGACCAAATCGTTCTCTAAATTGTGCAGGCAACGAATAACTTCGCCTGCTAAGCATATTCCTCCAGAATTATGGACGAATTTATCAACCACGCGGTCGGATTCAGTGTCGTTGCAGTACACGAAGAAAATCTGTGGAGATGCTGGTATTTCGACGTCAATGGGCTCAAGGTCAGTGCCTTTTTTGGTATCTCTTAGCTCGGATTGAGTTAAAAGCTCGTACTTCATCGCCCAGTACGCGAGTCTTTCAGATTCAAGGAAAAGCAGTGGATCCCATTGCCCGAGCGCTAAACAAACAGCACCGATCGCTCCTGAAGGTCTCGAATAGAACGTCAAAGGCCCAGAGATGACGGTCTTCCGCTGGTCTTTGAGGTAGGACAGTGTTTCGATCAGCTCCAAGCTACTTTGAAGTGTTGCTTCGATTCCGATGAAAGCTGCTTGAGCTTGGGCGATTAATTCAGCTCGCTGTTGGCGATCTTTTGGGTAGGAATCGGTGAGGACTTGGACGTTAAGACTGGACTCTCCGAATGCAGTTAGAAGAAGATTTCGTACTGTAGTTTCTTGAGTAGAATGACACACTACAACAGCACGGGGTTTGCTGTCACCATCACTACTAGTAGACACAGCACTACCCATTCCGTCGTGAAAACTTGTAGTCAAACTTTAGAATCTACTCAACTATTGCCGTAGTGATCTAGCTCTCCTATAAGCAATTGTGTATTGTGTTACATAACCATTCCAAACCGGCTAGTCAATCGGATCTTCTGGAGAAGTTTCGACAACTCGTAATGGATCTAAAATACACCAAACATGTTCATAAAATGTCGGCACGAGTCTTACGGGACTCGTAGTCCAACGCCACTTGTGACCGTTTCTTGGGGGACTAAAGCAACTCGAATCACTTTATCAAAGAGGTAGGGGGTACATGTACTTCTTAAAAATAATTAATACGCGTCGGTGATACCACCGTAGAGGCAACTGCTGTGACGGTGAGCTCCTGAACTTAGGCAAATACTCCGTTCAACTACGAGCGGCGGCACTGCGTTCAACCTGACAGCATCAAAGTTCAAACACTTGAAACATTATCCGGCGTGTCTTATCGGCGGTTGCTTGTCTAGACTAAGATGCTTCTACAGTTCTCAACATCGTCCTCATTCTGTTCTCTAATTGCAAGGCTTTCCATTCCGAACGCACTCGTGTCAACGAGCTTGATGGCGAGGACCTCAAGTTTCTAAACCGTCTTCAAACATAGAGAATAGATCACTTCCAGTAGGTAATCTCAGCTTTATTTAAGAACACCACAACTACAACCGTTAGCCTCCTTAGAATGCGTCTCCAAGACCAAAAGATCTAACAACATGTGATCGTTCTCGAGTGTCTGTTGCCTAGATGACAAAATGTCGCTATTCAACACGCAGCCGGTTTTCGTTCATATGGCAGATGAACCTACACTCGCATCTCGTTCATGCAGCTCTTTGTTGTTCGGGCCGAAGCTCTCAGAAAGGATTGGCGTCGTCCTTGGGAGACGAAGCGGATGAAAAAAGTTTTGGTTGCAGCTTTGTGGTCGTTCGACGCTAGATAAGATGGTCCTCTCACTTTGAGCAAGGCTTCGAACGACTCTACAAGGCCTCGATCTCTTCGTGTCAACAACCGAGTGTTATTTCTCGCGGATGCCTCTCAGCGAAAGACGTCGCACCGCCACAAATTCGACGCGGAGAAACGAGCCCTGCGCAGTTGATGGCGTTCACTCAAAGGATAGGCGCGCGATCCAGGGATGTCCGGATGTGCAGAGTGGCACGGACAAGACGCCGTGCTGCCGGTGAGGTTCAACGCCACGTCCCGGTTGTCGTGCATCGAGCACCACCGCCATCATCGGTATCCAATGCAGCAACTGGGAGCTCAATCAGTGAAGGTCACGTAGGTTCATGTAGCTAGTATATCGGTTAATGCTCACGTCTGTCGCTAGCAGTCCCCAATACTGTGGATCGCGTTGTCCTTATTGCTCATCTTTTTTTCAACGCCAGGCTGTGCGGGTCCTTTGTTGCAGTGGTCGAGTAGAGACCGTAGCTTGGGGCAGCGTTTGGTGAGATTCACTCCGAGTTGACACGCACCTTTTCTCCAGTGGTATCGTTCAAAGACCCGGTCGGCGCGTGCGGAGCCACACGCGGCGTGCATTACATGTAGCACACATTGCTCCACGCCGAGGCAGAAACACTTTGTCCTGCAATAACACAAGCGCACAGCCTCTGCGTTAGCACGGCGGCAACGATACGCACTGAGGGTCACCCCCTACAAGGAGCTGTATCTGAGCGAGGGTGGCAGATTACCGCTTCCCCGGCCATCCGGACGCGATATTAAAGGCCAAGATATTTGCATTCATGTACTCACAACTGCGACGGTTGTGCTTCGGACAAGCTGTGACGGGTGTCTCTAGGTAGCTGTAGGCGTGTGTAAGGCGTGTGCCCTACAGTACTTGGCGCTGGAGTGTCCGTTCAGGACCGGGAGCCGGTCTGTTTAACATCTTGGCCGTGGAATTGAACGGACACTTGCTGCTGGCTATGCACGGGCTCATGTTGAAGGCGTCGCTAGGCCACACAAGCTCCGATCTCCCTCCGCCTCTCGCGCGTGTTTCTCGTGTTTATTGTCGGGCCGTACAGAGAGCTCTGTGCATTTCGGGGGGAAAATCTATGGAGCTCGAGGTTACGGAGCTCGAGGTACCAAAAAATCATATGTGTTGACCAAAATAAAAATAGTCAACTCAAATTTTTATTTTATTGCAAATGAATTAAATCCGACAGTTATTGTCAAAGGGTTAATACGATATTTAATTCGGAGAATTGGGCAAACCAGATGAAGCTTAGTATGTCGCTGTTGTACGTGAACTCCATTAAAACGTATAATACTGTAGCGCGAAGAAGTATTTTTATCACAGTCAGTTTTGTAAACAACTCACAGGATCATTTCTCGGTTGCTTGCAAGGCTAATTAGGGCTGTTGACGATACTTTTGAATTATCGGATTGCTTTGGATAGGTGAGCACGGGGCCGAAGAACTGTGAACTGTGCATCAACATCGCCGACTGTACTTATTTGAGTATAATCCATTGTAGTGTGAGTTATTCGCTAAGCTTCGGCTGTGTGCGCTATAAGGCTGGCTACCTGTAGTAGTTTTTTGCTTTTATTTGCAATAAAAACTAAACATTACCCACCTTGGTTCACGGAGATTAACTACAACTATTGGCAATCTGAAAGAAATGGCAAATAAACGAGAGGAGACTACTGTAAGTGGAGACGTTGAACAAACAGTAGCGTAAGCACAAATAGACAATGCGATTCTTAGCTTTCCTTCAAACAAAAGAACAAATTCGTAATGCAATGTCATATATTTGCGAAACTTTACAGCAAAGTCTTTCTTTCTGTAAATTCTTCCGTAACTCTTAGAAATGCCCACGGCTAGCGTACCCCCATGCCCGAGGTGGCAGGTAATCCGGAAAGTAAGACGTCTCTGATTCGTTGCCTTCATCGCTTTGGCCTTGGTTTAAAGCAACTCTCAATGGCGGAAGTTGAGTGACTGGTTCAGTGGCATTTTCGAAGAAGGAGTTAGTAGACGTGAGTAGCTCCGTAAATGTTGGCTGTGTAGTTGGTGGGGTCGCTGGATGATTAAGGTCGACACGCTCGCTGAAAGTTGCATCTCTGGCCGTGCCTGAACTGCCGTGATTTTTCTTGTGCGATTTTGTCTTACGTTTCTTGGACTTCTTGGATTGTAGTGGGGCTGGTTCTAACACTCTTGCTCTCGAGTCCTCTGCGATGCCACGACGAGTCAGCCAGTGAGCATGGAAGTCTTGAACCTGTAGCTTCTTTTGTCGATTAGATTTCACAATCTCGATGATCTCATGCACACAGGGTCTTCCATTTGTGCGGCGGAAAGTACCAGTACAGGGTGCGATCGATCTTTTCTTGGTAACAATTTTCACAGCCTGTTTCCACAAATTTGCGGTTTCGTTCAAAGCGTATCTGCTGATGAACATTACTACCGCCGAGTACTGCTCGTCTTGTAAGATGTGCGAAATTTTCCCAACATCTCGCTCGATATCTAAACTGGTGTTCTTGATACAAGTTTGCCACCATTCTCAAAAGCAGTCAGCAAATTTCCTTTAGACGACTCCAGCCATCTCTTGCACTTCGAGTGTGTACCTTCGACTGGAGACGTGTCACGATAGCCGAAATGCAAATATTGCGAAGTCCAGCAGCGCACAACTTTTGTCTTGTATTTCCACCAGTGAAGATCGAGATAGTCTGCAAGTTCCGAGTTACACGACCGAATTTCCGCGCAGCACTTTACAAACTCTTCCTCATTCGACGAATCAGCAGCCTTGTAGAACAAATTCATAAATTCGCTGGTCTCAATAGTGTTCTCGTACTTGTCTTGTCCAGGAGCAGGGTTCGGATTCTCAAGTTGGCCAAGAACTGTCCGGGTTTTGGCAAGAACATTTCGGTCCATATGCCACCGACAGACGAGAGCAGGGACATCAGGAAACATTTGATCCAGCGCATTCATACAAGCTTGGTCGCGATCGGTGAGAATAATTGATGGCTTCGAAATATTGTATGATTCAAGCATCTCTTTCAGCTGTTGTAAAGCCCAGAGGAAATCTTCTTCTTTTTCACCGGGTAAAAAACATTGGGCAATTGGCAACACAGTGTTCATGTTGGTCATAGCAATGATGTTCAGTAGTGGTAGATCGGAATTATTAGTCTTGTATGTGCAATCCATAACCATGACGTCAGAATTCCAAGCGTAAAATTCCTTGATTCCTGGGTGTGACCAAAACAAAGCCCGGAGTCTAGAGGTTGCTTTGTCTACATCAACCTTAAAAAAAAAGTTGTGCTCTTCCAATTTCTTTAGCAGCAACTCAGTCGGTGTGTCGTCAGCCAGTGCCTCCCGACGACTTGAATTTTTCTTGTTCGACACATCTTTCGCGATAATTGCTGTATCCGGATCAGCACTTCTAATTGTAGCAACAACCACTTGAGGTGACACACCGACAGCTGTCTGAGCAGCAACTAAGTCTGTGTGAGACAAGTCCGACGACGTCAAACGTTCCATGTCACGACGGCGATGACCGGGGTGAAAGCTCGGGTCACGAGAGGCGGGGTGGTTGTGGATGTTGGATCCATTAAGATGGACTATTTTCCAACTTCCGGTCACATTGTTCGCATCGACCGCTTCAATACGAATCTTCATCTTGCACCCAATTTTGCTTGTTCCCCGTTGTGTACGAACTCGATCTTCCTCTCGGATGTGACGTGTGTTCTTGGTTTTTCCGTAGTGGTCGCATTGGAAATCACGTTGTCGAATTTCTTTTGCCTTGTTTTTCTTGTTATGGGCCTTTGTCACGTCAATAACTTGGCGCCGATTCCACTCGTGAAGGGCAGTCTCTGCCTCTTCATAAGAGTCAAATACTTGTTCCGGAGGTGGCGGAATGATGTAGCTCGAGGTTGTTGGTGGAGGTGGTGCCGATGTTGGTGTTGAAGCCATAATCAAATAATGAATGCACTTGAAAAGAGCAAAACTCAAAGGCAAATGTAGGTTTCACGCCTTGTTTTACAGGCCACGTGAGTTTCATAACCAAATATTGAAAAGGAGGCCATGTGGGTTTCGTAACCGAATACTGAAAAGTAGCAAAACATCTCATGAGTATGCGATGCAGCACACATTTAACTAATGGATCCATAATAAACACCAAAGTACTCTTAGAATAACCACTACTCATTGAATAACCGCTAGAATATTCACTAGAATAACCGCTATGAGGTAATTAATTCATTTGCAATAAAATAAAAATTTGTGTTGACTATTTTTATTTTGGTCAACACATATGATTTTTTGGTACCTCGAGCTCCGTAACCTCGAGCTCCATAGATTTTCCCATTTCGGGGGGAGCACGGTTGGTCCGCCCTCCTTGAGTCCACAAACGCCTAGACAGCCGGACCTGCATAGCCTGCGCGCGTGTCAAAAGCCGCCATTACTGCTCTCAGAAGTGCTCGGTCGCTTTTACGTGAGCTTTTGGCCAGGAAATGCCGGCCAAATTGCAGGCGAAAGTGCGTGGCGTTCTTGACAGTGAAACTTGGCGGAATCTAGTGCGAGCCTGCTTGTTCCAACACACTTGAGTGCAAATGGAGCCTGTCTTCTTTGCGTCACGCCAAGTCCGGCGTAGCGTGTCGTGCGTGGCCGACGCGTTCCGGACTCTTAGCATGGCGGCGTCACGAAAGAAGAGCTCATCAAAAATGGTGGCTTATGGTCAAGGTATCGCAGTTCCAATCCTCGATGAACGGGGTGTTTGAACGCAAAAGAGTTACTAGGTAGCTCGCAAAAAGGTACTAGTATCGCGATACCGAGATGTACATGTAGAGGTGCCGTCCTGGTAATCTCAAGCGTTCGTTGGCGTTGGGTTGCGCTGCGCGATCGCGTTGCTGTGAGCCAAGCGGCGGCACCAAAGTCTCCTCTGTCTCTTTCAGAGCAGGTTTTGAAAACGGTGCAGCGCTCCAAGCTGCTCGGTTTTTCTCCCCGAATGAACTTCCCAAGACAGAGACCGGGCCGTGTGCTTGGTTGCGAGACATCCGGCGTCTCTCTTCAAGCATCTCCACTGGTTCCCCGTGCTACACACACGCCCCGCACCGAAGGTCCGTCACCGTATGTCTCTCTTCTTAGCCAAGTCCCCCAAACGAGAAAACGTCTCGCCCCAACGTTCGTAACAGCAGACAATCAAACACGCGGCTCGGTTCGGCTTTGTGTACACCATCCGCATTTCCGATTTCGCTCGGCATAAGCAATCTTGCTTACAACCCACACACAGTGACGAATGGTACCAACTGCCGGCCCCGCCGAGCTTCAGTTCTCAAGCTTCCTCACGCAACTCAAAGCTCCGCCTAGCACTGAGGATCCAATGACTTCCGAGGAGCAGCAGTGGTCGTCGCCTACGAGCATCACGACCAACCCGACGGATGCCACGACAAGCACGTCGCAGCCATTGCCTAGTTTCACGCTGGAACAGCAGAGCAACAATTACTATGGAAATGGTCACATCCCGCGCAGCTTGGCAACGCCGACCGGATACTATTCGCAGCAGCTTCTACCGCCGCGTGACGCACAGACTACGACGACGTCAGCGACATGGAGCGCGCCGACCTATAGCACGGGCACGCCAATGCTAGGCGACTATCTACACCAACAGCAACCTCCACAGCCACCGCTCCATCCGCTGGTCATGCAACACAGTGAGCCGATGCCCCGTTCCAACGACGAGGACCTTGCCATGGACGCGCAGATGCTTCGCGAAGTGCTACAGGAGATGCCGACCGGACAGACACCGGTCAACGCACAGCCGCGCGGACAGCAAATGCCTGGTTTGCAGCTCCTCTTCGCATCGCCGATGCATTCTACGGACATGCACGCGGTGTCGCAGCCGGCGTTCTACCATAACAGTGTTGGCATGAACGCGCCGGCCGATATGCTGCTCACGATGAGCCAGACGGCTTCGACGCTGGGCTCCGCGCCGGTCGCGCCCATGTTCCCGCCCGTAGCTACGCAGGACCGAAGCGTTTTACCTAGCACATTGCCGCTCCCGACCGGTTCGGTAAATCTACCCGGTCCATTTGACCCGCTCACAGCCGCGGCTGCCGGTGCAATGGTGCCGCCGCCTACGCTCCCGCGAAAGAAGCGCACCACGGCCACGCGCATCTGCAAGGTGGAAGGTTGCACGAAAGGCATCCGATCGCGTGGCCTGTGCAAGGCGCACGGCGGCGGTCGTCGGTGTACGACGCCCGGCTGTACTACAAGCGACCAGGGTGGTGGCCACTGTGTTCTCCACGGCGGCGGCCGCCGTTGCCGCATTGAAGGATGCAAGAAATCGGCGCAGTGGCGCGGCGTGTGCAAGATGCACGGCGGCGCGCGCCGGTGCCGGTACGGTCAATGCACCAAGAACGGCCAGGTGAAGCAGGGCTACTGCCGCATGCACCACAACCTTTTGACGGCTCAACGTCAGCAACAAGAGCAACTCCAAGCGCAACAGCAGCAACAGTTACAGCAACTTCAGACTGCGCTGCCGCCGGTGCCTACAATGGCCGTCAAGCTCGAGACGAACGGCATATAAATCACTTCCGAAGCTTCGGTCGTACATCGCAAGACGAGTCCTCGTCCACGTTGGATAGAAGAGAGAAAGAAAGCGTAATAAACATAATATAGTAAATTCATGGCCAAAGTCTCCGCTAAGGTTGTCTCCACCTTCCGTTTCAACACTTCCGGTGATCGACCTCAAATACAGTTGAGACTTGTATTACTAACTTGCTGTCACACGCTTAAAGCTTGAGCAATTGATGGAGACAACGACTAAGGCTTCGGCTCATGCATCTGCTGGGTCCCACGACGGTCAGCTGGCTCACAAGACGTTTGTGCCTCATCGTGACTCGGTCACCGTCCCATCGAAGCAAATGACCGACAGCCAGAAAAAAGGGGCGACGTCGAGCTTTCGCAAGTTCCGGGAGGCGTTGATGGCCAAGAAGTTCGAGAATGACGATAATGTGCCGGTAAGAGCGTTGATGTTCGCTAAGAGATTGTTGATCATCAACATTTTTAGTCGTGTATTTTAGGTGGAAGTGGATGTTGTTTCTGGTCTCTTTATCGGTTCGTATGGAGCTGCATGCAACTTCCAAGGGTTAAAAGGAGCAGGAATCACACATATCTTGTGTGTTTCTCCTTCGTTGTCGCTCAAGTGAGTAAATATTGTGTTTTTTATCCACGATAAACACTTGATGTTGTGTATTTGTATGCAAGGTTTCTTGAAGATTTTACGTATTTGCAACTCCAAGTAGCAGATTTAAGTTCTGTGAACATTTCCGAGTACTTTGACGAAGCGTTAAGCTTTATCGATAGGTATGTAGATAATGTGTTGGAAATTTTATCTCGAGACTAATGATTTACTCTGATAGTGCGCTGTCTTCAGGTGGAAAGGTGCTCGTGCACTGCTTTATGGGAATCTCAAGGTCTTCAACCATTGTCCTCGCGTACTTGATAGCACGTCAATCCCTCACACTCCCCGACGCGTTGCGTGAATTACGTCGAGTTCGACCTCAAGTCAAACCAAACAGCGGATTCTACCAGGAATTGGTTGCGTTTGACAAGGAGATCCACAACAAGAAGCTTTAAACGGAAAACGACCAGAAAATATAGATTTCCGTTTCCCCATAATCCCAAACTAGCACATTCCCATTCTAGTAGATAACGGAGCCTCGGTTAGAAGGGCTCACTTTTCGATTCGACCTCAAAACTCCCCTTTACAACATGGTTCATCATGGTGTTTGTAAAGAAACCAGTGGCTTCTGCAAGTCCCGTGCCAGTCCTGTTGCCCTAGAAGAAGTCCCTCTTGATATCCAGGATCCTCCAGATACTCAACAGCTCGTCGAAGCCGATTCGAAACCAACAAAACCCTCCAAACCTGCTCCAGCACCAGCTAAAATCCTGTTTCTCGATGGGGTCCGTGGTCTGGCAGCGATTTTAGTAGTGAGTCAGCACTCCCGAGAATATCTCCACGACCTCGACCTTGGAGCTTGTGCGGTGGACACTTTTTTCGTGCTTTCTTCTTTCCTCTTGACGATGATTTTCATGAAAAAGAGTATCCGGATGTTGGCGCAAAACGCTAGTTACCGTAAATGGACGTTCAGTATGGCTGACTACTTCTCCAAACGCTTCTTCCGAGTCTACCCGCTGTTTGCTACTGTCGTTTTCATCGTTTGGTTGCTTCCATTCGAAGACAAAAAGCAATATTTCCTCGTAAAAGAACGTGGTCACTTTGATTTATTCAAAGTACTGACATTCAGCTTCCAACACCGGTACTTCGTCTTCTGGACGCTTCCGCTCGAGATCTCGTACTACTTTTGCTTGCCGATCTTCGTTTTAACCGTTCTTAACCTTCGTCGCTTCTGGTGGGTCCCATTCGCTCCTCTGTATCTCTGGATCATTTACGCTGGTTGGCACGAGCGCCGATCAAGTCATTCGCCTCTACTACCTCATTTACCGACATTTCTAGCAGGATCTATGGCTGCAGTGATGTATGTGAAGCTCGATATGTGGATAAAATCCTCTGGATTTGAGTTTTCCAAGTTTCAACAACTTGCAGTAAGAGGAATTGAGTACGCTGCTGTTCTACTGATCCTAAGTGTCTGTTTCCGCCGGAATTCCCACCCTGGAATGCCTACAGAGCCCACAATGTTCTTCCATTGGGTGCATCAGCGCGAACATGACGATGGAGGCTTCCCGTTCATCAGTGTACCAGTGACTTTAGTCATTGTGATCGAGATGCTACTGCCATCCTGTATCTCCGCTATGTTTGAATGGAGTGTGCTGAGATACTGGGGAAAGATCAGTTTCTCGGTTTACTTACTGCACAGCTTCGTAGTCTTCAGTGACATCTACGGCAAAGATCCAAGCATGTACTACGAGCGGTTCTTCATTCGTATTGGACTTATCCTGCTGTTGTGTACTGCTTCGTATCATTTGGTGGAATATCCGTCGCAATTATTAGCTCAACGGATTACTAAGGTGCTGAATGATCAGGAAGCCAAAGGTAGAGGAAACTTGGCATTCTCTTTCCAGTTTGACACGAAGAGGTTTAGTCGAGCTCCTCATACGACGCAGATCGCTTAAAAGAATAAAAAAAAATGAAGAATAAGTTGCTTTCTTGTTCTTGTTCTATTTAAATAAAAGTCAGTACATTTCAAGAAGATAAATTTGGAGAATACTCAAAACCAAAATGGCAAGGAGGAGCGTACGTGGGCTCGTAGATAACGCAGGTGAAGTAGATTTGATGTCGAACGACTGTGATATGGTCCTGTCGAAGGAGGAGTTCGATATGTTACAGGCTTTCCATCGGTTTGTACCTTTGCCTGCACTGACGTCCAACATCCTACGGGTTTTCTGCGAAGATGATCTACAAGTTCCTGAAGAGTCCAACGATGAAGTCGACGATAATACTAGAGCTAGCAACGGAAAACCATCACACAAGACGACTTCAGCATCAGGAAATATCCTCCGTCACCCTTGTCGTCCGAAGAAATTGACAAAGAAACCTCACTACCAGATCAACCTAACGTCTCAAACGCCACGTATCCAGCAACCATCCAGACCTCCTAGTTCAAGTGACTCGGAGCGATCGGAACGTCCTGAATCAAAGGAATAGCGACAACAACACTCAATGCAGCAGCACTCTTATTTCTTGTCTTCTTTGACCAGAATCTTTTCTTCACGGTTCCGCCTCCACTTCCACTTCGACGATTTCTTCCTCCACAACTTCTTCTGCTCCTTCTCCCTTCTCTTCCTTTTCCTGCTGAGGTAGCAGTTTATTGGCAATGAACTCGGCAATGGAATCTTCGTCCCAGTGAGCCACACTGTCAAAAACATAAAAGTTAGTTTTCTGAAAAAAACAAAAAAACACTTTCAGTTTGACCGACCTGATCTCTTCAATTTTCTCCCCATTTTCATCATAGAACTCCAACATAGGGAGTCTTGGGTCAGTTTCCTGCACTTCCAGGCCCTTAATTTGCTCAGCGTGGTTGTCCACAAAGTTCGCCACTTTCGGGTACCTCTTCAGTCGTCGCCTGTTCACTGCCAATGCCACTTTCGGGTATCGACGCCCTTCAGCCTCCAGCACTTTGGAGAAGTCCGAACAACATTCTTGACACTCTTCCACCACATTTTTGACGCTTTTCGTCTTGTTCACCTTCTTTTTCGACACTTTTTCCGTCAAAAATGTCGATAAATCGTCGCAAAGGCGGCAGTCCAGCGCATCTACGTCGAATCCGAGCGTCGTACAGCGATCCAGACGTTCCGTAGACACAGAGGAATCAGACGAGGGCTCAGGGACGGACTCAGACACCTCCTGCGCGGAGATACAAGCCGCTAAGAGCAGCAGCGACGATACCAAGCGCATTTTTGACACGTATTGCTACTAAGTTCGCACTGAGGCCGCACTTAGTTTTCGACTAATCAGGTTGAACAATGCTTCAAAACACCATAACCTTCATTTCTAAATGATTGATTTTCACATGTATAGTACAAAATTACTCCTGATTATATATAAGTCTCCTAAAATCTGAATTCATGATCAGTATCCGGATCAGTTATCCGGCGCTGAAAACATCAGGATCGCATCGTCGTCACTAATAAGTCCTCCATTATGGCACCGCTGTCTCTCTTCGCCTCTCGAGCCTTGCTACGTGCTCCCTGTGCGCGTTTCCCCCTTGCTTCCTTCCATTCCAGCACAGGATCCCTTCGTACTCGTGGGGCTGAGCGTTCGCAAGCTGGTCCGTCTTTATCCGCTTCAAACGACCCTTTAATCAGTGTGCGCAATGCTGCTAAAGCTCATGGGGAGCTGGACGTCCTTCTGCCACTTCCAGGGGTTAAAGGTCTCACCCGGTTGGGTCTGAACGACACCAACGCGAGTGTTCACGATCTAATTGAGGCGGTGAAGCGTGCTGATGCCTCATTGAAGGCCGTGGAGATCGCTACACCAGACGGCACGAAACTGGCTCGTACTGTGCGTCTCGGGGAACTCACGTCCATGTCTTTCTGTCTGAGGCTCAACCATGTCAATGTACTGGTGGAGAGTGACGCTGCAGCAATGGATGATCGAAGGGCGAGGGAGGACAATGTGGCCTTCGCGACGGTTAAAGCTGAGATCGAGAAGGACCCCCGCCTCATTGTGAGTTATATTGGCAGCTAATTGAGGATGGGGTTGAGGTACTCATTTCTTATTTGAGGTATAGTTGCCGCTGCATGAGTTTTACCGGATGTGCCATAATGCTGGAGCTGAGGAAGCTGTGGCGACGAAGTGGCTAAGGGAATTACAACGTCGGAACCTCGTGGTGCACTTTGATCGGTCCAAGAACCCTCAGCTGGAGAATGCTGTGATTCTACGTCCCTACGTGAGTTTTTATATTACTTTTTAGTGTTTTGAAGAGGAAGACTGAATGTTTTTTTTTGTTGTACTGTTGCAGAGCTTGGAGAGTGTGTTAACACTGCAGAACTCTCTGGATTCCGAGATGTACAACATCAAACACGACCGAAAGGTGAAAGAACGGCAATTGGCCGAGTTGAACAGCTCCTTGAAGAAGTTGCAACAAGTGGAGAGTGAGGTGCAGCTAGCGGCTCGACGTATGCCGAATGCGCAGAAATGGGTGGGGCTCACGGGACTCACGGGATTCTACGGCGCACTTATGTACTGCGTCTGGGACGTGTACTCGTGGGATGTCATGGAGCCCATCACATATTTCATCGGCTTCACAGCTGTGCTGGGCAACTCGTTCTACTCCAGTATCACCAAGAAGGACCCAACGTTCAGCAATATGTTCCAGAAGCGGTACTTGGATCGTGTGGAGTTATTGAGCAAGCAACGCAAGCTGGACCCGAATGAGATCCAGACGCTCAAGGCTCGTATCACCGACATAGAGAATGACATCACACTGCTTTCTCAATGGGAGAAGATGGAGGTGTCTAACCCGAATTTGCACTAACTGACTTGCTTCATTGAAAAGCAGTCATTTAGGTGAAAATAACCGGCTTCAACTCTTTCCGATGCAGCGAACGAAGCTTCCATTGGAGTGTTGTTGTCCTCACAACAATCCTGTTTCCATACAAATATCGTCCAGAATCATCATAAAAATCTGATAAAAAAATGCTTTTAATCATTTTCATCCAATCAGAAAGCTTTATCTTATCGGAATTCCATTTCCAGAAGCGAAAGATCCAAGCGAAATGGCGGCGAACCAGAGCATCAAAGAGCTGATGGCGGCCGAGACGAAGGCCTCTAAGATCATCAGTGAGGCACGTCAAGGTGTGTAGCTTCTTCACTTATCCGTTGGCTTCGTAGATATCGGATTCTAAATGTTTAATTTCTTATTTAGAACGTGGCGAGAGACTTAAACAGGCCAAACTGGAGGCGGAAGCTGAAATTACGGCGTACCGTAAGCAGATGGAACGCACGTTCCAAATGAACGGCAATACGGACGTAAGGGAGACTTCAATTTTACAAAGAATTATACGAATATGACTAACTTTTAGTTTTTTTTTTTTTTTTGCAGCTGATGGGAGACGATCCGAGTATTTTGGAGGAGGAGACCCAACGTGACATTAAAAAGATGCAGTACGTTATCCATTGATCAGTGTTTATTGTGACGTGGTGACTTTTTTTAATTAAATTGATTTTATTTTTGTAGGGCGGAATTCCAGCAGAACAAACAGTCGGTGATTACCATGATGGGGCAACATGCTGTTCGTGTGCAGCTTCGTGTGCCGGAAGCTCGTAAAGCTTAGTCGGAGGATGAGAAAGAGAACTGAAAGTGCAGCAGAAACAATAACTCTTCTCAAAATGGTTCTTTTAAGTACTCCTCAATCACAAAAAACTTGTCATTATGATTGTTGCCTGTTCTTTTAACTAGATGCAGGCTACAGTACTGATACAGACTTTGAAGACTTTGATACTTCTAGGCAATTATAAAATCAGAAGAGGTTGCAACTTTGCAAAATGAATTATCGTACTCGTTATCACTACGATCAACTAGTCGCTAACTTGACTGTCCGTTGGATTCGGTCGTTTCGTCTTCGATAACATTCTCCTCTTCGGATGTTTCGCCAATGGATGTTCATGGTTCCTGGACAGAACTTCAGCCCTGCGTTTGTTTAAATTACAGATCGCGGCTCGACTCACATGATACTCCTTTGCAAGCGCCGACTGCTTTTCACCTTGTGCAATTCGCAGTAAAATCCGTCGACGGTCGATTTCACGGAGATACCGAGAGGTTTTGGGCCGCGGTTCGACAATTTCAGGCGATCGGAGAATTGACGAGCACGTTGTGTCACTTTCCACTCTGGTTTCTCGCACTTGATCGATCGATTTCGGCTCCAACTTGCTCAAATGATCACTCCAACCGACCCGCTTCGTTTCCAGACGTGGTGGTGTCCATTGGATATTATCCAGTGAGTTACCTCTAACATTATGGCGTCGAAGTAGTGAAGCCACTCCAGGGAGTCTGTCGATGTGACCTCGATTAGGGATGCGACGTCGATATTCGTAGCGGATAAAGGGTTGACGAGGGTGGAAGTACGTGTTACAGTCGCTTAATTCATCGAGGATTGAAGTGAGGGAGTAGGTACTTGGAGCCATTGCGGTGTTCGAGGAATTTTGTAGAATGTCAAATGGAGGCTCAAGTGGGATGCGGATAGATCAAAAATGAATGAGGAAGGGTCAGAAGAAGGATAATGATGGCAGTTTCTTCCTTTTACGTTTTTTTTTCGTGAGTTTCTGGTGCCTGTCTGTCATCCTGGTGTGTGTACGAAGGAAAGGGCTAGAACTAACGGTGAGAGATGTATTGTGCTTCTTTGATTTAAACTGAAAGCTCTGCAAAACAAAGACAAGTAACTGGGAAACGGGTAAAAGTCTTATGATCAATGCTAAAGTTGGTTAGTTCAGTTAATTACCTAAAGTGAACAATGGAGTGTGGATCAATTGCGACATACCAAAGTCCCATGCACTTGAGATACTTGAAACGTTCTCGAAAAAACTCCCAGTCTCCGCCCTGATGGCAACCAAACCATTTTTGGTATTCTTGACCCTGCCAAACTTGCTTGCAGACCCCTTTCTTACCTGTTTTTAGTACGTAACTACCCTCAAATGTTGTTAGTTCAACGTCCGTTTTTCACGGAGATCATTGGGAAAGCTTCATGTGATCAAAAGATACCAGTTCAGTGTCCGTTGATGCTAGATTGGAGCTAAAAGATCGAGAATTTGCACAATCCCTTAAAGAAGTTTCATTTAACGGCTCCTGTCAACGCAAAATCTCACTTTGCTGACGCTGCAACTCTGAACACGAAGTACTATGCGTCCACGGCACATCTGAGCTGGACACGAAGACGACGCAAATGAAGAATCATCGAGACTTAAACTGCTCTCGAGCAGAGCTGCTGCTATCTATTAACTGAAAAATAATAATACCAAGACCAGATTTCCCCTTCAATACAATCCAATAGTGCTAATTTCCGTTTCAACAAGAACATAAATTCAATACGGGCAGTAGCAATGCGTAGACTTGGGTGTGCGCGTTGTAACTCTCCAACTGTGAAAGCTGATACCGCTAGAGTCACAAGATACATCAATTCCTCCACTGCGCCTTGATCCAGCAGTTGTCGAATACTTTTAGCCACTCGACGACTTCCCACAGTGTCAGTAAACGAGTAGAACAAACAAATGTTGTGTGATTCTACCGATGAAGGTAGATCAATCACCTCTGCAACCGGAGAACCAACTTGAGGAAGATTAAGTTGAATTTTACCAGTAGGCAAGTCCGGCTCAAGAGTTTGAAAGATTGAAAGCATCGGAGAACCTCCAGGAGCGATTGAGACTCCGGATAAGGTAGAATCTTCCGTGTAACTTGTATTTTGTGTCCAAGTGAGCACTTCTTCGATCACTAAAGTCATCAAACGGTCGCAATAGTGGCGAAAAGCAGAATCCGACGTATCACGGCTCAAAAGAAGAGGAAAAAACCGTTCTGCAGATTGTGAAGCCACGACGTGGACGCTTGGATGTTCGGAGAGGAGAAGAGAGATCCGATTGGATCTACTTTCGTCCTTCAGTCGTGTTTTCTTTGGGTGTTTAGCTAGTGGATCACCATGTTGACGGGAAAGCACAAGCTCTCGATGTTTGTTGAGGTTACAAATAGCAGTACGAGTGACTCGGAACTCCTTAGCAAGAGCTGATTGCTTTTCACCACGATCAAGACGAGATAAAATGGATCGTCGGTCCATTTCACGCAAATATCGGGAGTTCTTGGAATCGGTGAAATTTGGCGAAGACGGTACCAAAGGAAGTTGAACTGGTAGCAGAGGTACAAACGGTGTTTCGTAGTTTTCCATCTCATGGTGGATTCGAGCTTTTGAAGCTGCAAGACGACGTCTTGGACTGGTACGTCGACGTCGATTACTCGGAGCTTCTTCATTCTCGAAATCGACCAAAGGTAACGCAACAGACTCACGTCTTTCATAGGGTGACCAGCGACTCGAGTGGGTTCCTAGGAGTCGAGGATTCTCAAATGCTGATAGACCTGAAAGAGCGGGTGTAAACTCCTTTGAAGCTTCAGAATGGCTGTATTCCTGTCGAATCGGAGGCATGAGGGACGCCACACTAGGTAGCAATATCACCCCTTCTTCATTCGACCTACCTCTAGGTCGAGCTTGAGGCATCTGAAGCGAGGGGAGATGAGGTGGAAGACTGAGTCTTCTTTGAAGATTGTTCCGATGTGCTTCCTGCTCGTGAGGGAACATTTTAAAATGGTGTTTTCTCTCTATGGTATGGCTTTGGCTTGATTCAAAGGACCGTGGCAAGACTGAATACTGACCATGACACTCGGCTTTAGTTTCAGATTTCGTTCCGGATCCGAAATCGATAGTACTGCACACAGAGGTAAGAAATCTTGTGGTAAAAAGAAAACCTCTCTCGTTGTCTAAAGAATGTTAAATATTTTTTATCCCTGGTGCGCCATTAGCACTGGCGCTTCTACAACTTATGAGATACAGGCTGGTCAGCCGACTGCAAATAAGGACAGCCAAAGACTTGCTGGATCATTGAATTGTTGACATTTCTGCAACTTTTCGCTTCAGAAAAGATTCGTGAACACGTGCTCTAGTGCAACTCGCATTTGTGTTGGCGAGAGGCACGAAGATCTGTATCATATGCGTTCAATGTCTCAACAACACAGTGAATTGTCGAGATCTCCTTCTTAGGTTAACACAACCAATCTGGTGGTTTCAGTGGAATCCCATGACTTGTATTTGTGGTCTTTGCGATGTCTCTTTAGTGCTATTCGAGTCGAAATTCCGCCCCGAAATATCGGGAAATGGCTGACATGGGACGTTGAAAAGCACCTACTCAAACTGTTTTCTCACATTTCAATCTCCTTTTCTCTAAAGTGATGCCGTCTCTCTTAGGTCTCCACCTGGGGAGATATGACCCTGCATCGTCCAAACCTTCCAGAGGCTGGTGCAATGAAGTTCCGTACGACGACAGTGAGGCCGAAGCGGAATGGGAAGAATACATCCGACGTCATGGAAGTCTTGAGAACAACCAGTTCGATGACATCGAAAGTTTCGCGAGCCTCAAGATCGAAGAAGCGAGTGAAGAAGCGATTGAGGACGAAATTGATATCCGTAAAGGAAGTTTCTGTGGTAATTCACGAGGAGAAGGCAGACCCGGACACGTTTCTGGCGTCAATGCAAACACCACATCGTCATCATCTTCTTCTTCTTCAGCTAATTGTGTCAGCGGAAACTGTGAAACTGGAGGAAAATTTGCAACAAGAAGTTGTAAAAGATAACAATGAGTACGAAACAGAACAGGACGCGATCGCTGCCAAGTATTTAACACCGGAACAATTAGCTGAAGAAGAAGAAGATGATGACGATGTGGTGTTTGCATTGACGCCAGAAACGTGTCCGGGTCTGCCTTCTCCTCGTGAATTACCACAGAAACTTCCTTTACGGATATTTGTTGCAACTTGGAACATGGCAGCGAAAGATCCTTTTGCACACCGTCGACGTGGACAATATATCGGCGATGATCTCGCGGCAGATACTTTACGGGAATTGTTGCCTCTTGGATACGATCTTTACGTCATTGGAACTCAGGAGAAAGTCACGAAACATTTGAATGAAGCGGTACTGGCACGAATTCAGCAACAAGGAACATATCAGCGTTTAATTGCAACGACGAAGCAAAAGTGGCAACAGACTCGAACTCACAATGAATGTGAGCATTTAAAGCACTTAAAGACGTACGAATCGTCGGATTTCGGTAGTTCGATAGGTTTTACGAGTTTTTGTGGTAGTGAAGCAGCTTGCAACTTGTGCAGTCCACATGCTGCCAGTGCTTACAGTGCTACTAGCCCCAGAGGAAGATTTTTCGGTGACGACGTGCCAACGACTCGTAATTCAATGCCACAACCGGAGACTGTTGACAGTAGTGTGTGCTGCTCTTGGTGGAAGAAAAACAGCGAAGAAAAAGAGATTCGAGGTCATGGAGATCATGCTTTGATCCGACGAAAGTCAACAGGACTCGCCATTTATTACGTTAGTCATCTTCACGGTCAAATCCAAGTTGTTGCTGCTGGTTCCCACAAATTTACCGGTTCCAAAGGTGGCATTGCCGTGACAATTCGAGTTGCAGGAGATCCGCAAAGCCTCACTTTTGTCAATTGCCACCTTGAAGCAAACCGAATCGAACGGAGACGACGGCAATTGGAGAAATTGACACGTGAATTACCTCGGGTGCTTGGATTTACTAAAGATGAAACTACACTTGCCAATTGCAGTGACCACGTGATCTGGATGGGAGATTTCAACTACCGGATTAAAGATCTTGCTGGTAATGAAGTGATTGGTTTGTTGAGTGCCGGTAGACTACAGGAACTACACGATCATTATGACAGCATGGCCGATGACTTGGAGAATGTACCTGGACTGAGGATGTTCCGTGAACCTGCCAAATGGCCTACGTTCTACCCGACGTACAAGAAGATAAAGTGTCGATCGAAACTACCCTTGAGCGGATCCGTCACTGGAACAGGCCAAGATACTCGATGGGCTCAACATGTGTATCAAACGGAATATCGTGAACCGTTCTACAAAGGAGGTAGAGTGCGTGAACGTGTTCCTGGATGGTGCGACCGCATTTTGTTTTGTTCTCGACCGAACAGTGTTTGGATGGAGAATCTTGAGGTAGAACAAGTTGCGTGCTCGGATGCAAGTCGAGGCAGAAGTAGTTTTAGTTCCGACGCTGTACGAGACAATTATCGGGCACTGAACGATGACTTGCGGGGTAGTGACCATAGTCCCGTGTCCTGCACCTTCCTCTGGGCCGTGCAGCGTTAATTAAAAGATAAAGTAGAAGAACTTTTGCATCGGATGTTAAGAGTAGAATGGCTACTCAAGACTTTCTGTTAAAGCCGCATCAAGGTAGAACGAAGGACGACAGTACAGTTTGAAAAGCTTGAGTCAGCGTTTGCCGTCGCGTTGCAAACTGCCAAGCAAAGTTGAAAACCAAACAACGTTCCAAAGGTATCTGTTGCTATGGGGCCATGATTGAGAACTGCAAATGGTGCTGAAAAAAGTATTTTACCAGTTGGACAAGACTTGTGGAGAAGATTCTCTAATATACAATTGATTATCTGACGGCAGAGTTTGAGCGACGTTGGACTCATATAAGCACAATCTGGACACGAACTGGTTGTGGGTATTTGTCCGTTGAGTTTTAATAAACTCGTAAGATGCCTCACACCACGAACTCCCGTGCTCAAGGGGACGAACAACAAGACTAAGACTGACACTATAAGCCTCAGCAGCAGCAGCATTCCAAGTGATCGATTGATCGCCCTTGTTTGTTATGCTGTTGTGTAGGTGCGATCTGGTTGCAGGTGTTCCCACCCCTAATCGCGACCGGTTTATCTCGCACGTAGGAAATCCAGTCAGTTTTTGCTCCCAGCATTTCCGACAAATCCTGATATTTAGTGACGCCTTCCTTACAAACATCTAGTCAAAAGCAGCATTTCCATAATTTTGAAAAAAATGGGTCGCCTTTTGGCAGACGCCCTCGATCACTTCTCCTGTGGTGGTGTCGCGCGCAGTCCTAGCAGCAAAGGGCGACGACTGAGCGGCTTCCTACAGGCGCAGACACCCACTCGGCACCCGCGCGGCTATTGACACTTTCCTCCCACTTCTTCACATACCCCGCGGCTACCATGATTATGAAAAACACCCTTCTGAGTACGTGGTTTCCCTTCTTGCGTACACTCGCTTTAAACACAAAGTTTAAACACAAGCTTAAACTTGCGACTGCGAAAGCATAGGAGATTTCATTTGATTAACGTATACGCTTGTTGCTTTTGCGTGTTGTAGCGGTGTTTCTCTCCCTCGTGTCGGTTGGCACGGCGTTCTACGCTATGGTTTATCCTGCCTGGTTCCAACAACACTACCGTCGTGACGGTAACAATGTATATCAGGGATATGGCCTCTTTGCGTTCTACTCGACCAACAGTCTCGAGTCGCCGTTCTACGCCTCAGCCACCGTACTACAATACTCAGATTTTTGCGTGGAAAACTACACTACACCAAACTACATGTTGGGCGACGGCGCTGACTTCCATGAAGTCCTTTGCGGCAAGCGAATGAAGTCCGTGCAGGCTACGACTGCCACTGGTGCAGCTGTGTCTGTGGTAGGTCTCCTTACGTCTATTGGAGCAGTCTACAACCCTTCGGCAGGATACATGGAACGTGTCGTGTCTTTTTGCACTCTCGTCGGCTGTGAGTGCTTTTTGTTTTCATTTTAGGCACAAGTGGCAAATTGTTCTAACTTTTTTTGTTTTTACGCACGATACAGCACTTTTATTGGCTGTCTCTTTGGTAATATGGGGTGCTCTATTGCAGCAAACTCTATACGAGATTGACACGATCAACTCCGCTTATACAAGTTGCAAGGCGGATAACACCAAGTGGCACTGCTGGTTCTACGGCTACAGTTTCTGGGTGTGCTTGGCTTCAGTGATTATCCTGTCTATTACAGGATACTTGAGTTCCGCCGGTCGTGCGGAGAAAATCCGATACTTCCGCAAGGAGTACGAGCGAGATCTGGCTGTTGCGATGCAGCAGAGCATGGAAGCAGATGCCCACACGCAGTTTGTTCGCACGGAATCCGCCGGAGGATTCGGCGTTAGCGCGACCCAACAGGCTTACGGACAAGCTCCTACGCCTTCGCAGCAGTATAACCCGAACACAGGACATCCGTACACGACCCCGCAGAATATGCAGCAACAACAGCCATACCCCAACGTGTATGGCAGCCAGAATTCGGGTCCGAAGCCAATGGGATATCAGCAACAGGTGGGCAATGTACCGCTGGCAGCACCGTCCGCAAACAGTCTCAACCGGACAAACAGTAACGACAGTGACGCAGTGTACCCGAGCTATAGCGAACAACGCAAGAACCACTCGTTGTTAGGTCGGCAACCGAGTGGAGGTGTCGTGTAAGCTTATGCCCGTCGGATACAGGTTAAAAGCAGGTTAAATCTTCACACTTGAGTGGATGCCAAGACCAAAGCTGTCTGAATGTGGCGTCTATTTGATTTTGTATGTCTTGGGCGCTTTCTGGGAGGCGGTCGAAGACACGTTAAGTACTTAGTAGAAATATACTACAAGAAGCAAACTCCCTGTCTCGGATTTTCGTGGCTGGCACTTCAGTGTCTCAATCTCTATAACCTTCCACTTGTCATTTTGACTCAAGTAGCTCAAGACGAAAATGTACGGGAAGACGTATCCATCTCTCAATCCTGTGGCCGATCCTGTTGCTCGACAACGATTAATTCATGCTACAGCGCCTCCAGTACTTGCTGGGTCACCTGTGAAAGACGAACTGCTCTTCAGTGCCATCATGGAGCGTCAGTTGCGAGAGGTGGAAGCTCAATACGGAACTCTCACACGTCGAGAAGTTCTTGCCGCTGAGATTCGTGAATTTGCGCTGAAGAGTGAGCACGTTGCAGCTGAATATCCGTCGACATTTGCTGCTGTTGTGACGCCTGGAGTGAATCTGCAGCCGCAGTAGTTAAGAAACTTTCGGGACAGTTAAAAAGAGGATAAATGACACCTTCTTACATTTTCCTTCAATGTTTTAGAAGAAGTTTTGTTAACGGAACCACAAGTATAAAGACCCCTATGAAGGGAGAAATCTACCATTCGAGATCAGCTAATTTAACGGAACGGCACCTTGCTCTCGAATCCACTGGCGTCTCTTCCTGGATCTCTCCAGCTGCTCTTTCGCTTTCTTCACTTCCCATTTATCTTTCAGCTTTTCTGGAATCTTTTTCAGATACGTTCCCAAGTTCTTGAAAACTCGTTCTTCGTCTTCAGCTTCCATCTTCTTCTCCATTCCACGTAGAAAGCGTATTTCGTCGACCATGGCTGCACCACTGGCACCATCAGCTGATACGATCTGCTTCGAGTCTTGGTACATGGGGTTCGCAGTTCCACTGGCTTAGACAATGGCTACAAGAACCATTGCGAAGGCGTAGGAGAGACGCATGTTGGTTGTCGTTCTTGGAGTTGGTCGTGGACTTGTGGGCTAGTGGGCGAATGTTGGAATGAGGTTCTAATTGCCAACACGTTCGATGACTTGGGAACTTCGAAAGGCTTCGTACGCGGGTATTTTGTGTTGGAAAGACCCCACTTATCTTGAGATCTCACATAACCAAGATGATTACAGTTGCATTGTGCATGTGCAGTACATACACACACTAATATCGTTTGTTATTTTCGTTGAAGTTTGTGAAAGACGTGTTGTAGTTATGATCGACTGTAGAGTCGCCCCAGTTGCAACCTCATTTTCACACCCTTGTAATTTTTGATCGTACATGTTTCGATTCCGCTCGTGTACGCGAAGGAGATTTTTTTTTCTTTGTTGCTTAAAACTTTCATGAAATCGTAAGAATTTTGATGTATTGAGTCACACTACATCAAGAGAGTTTTCATTAAAAGTACATGGCAGGATCAAGGAGATTGCAGGCATCCAGGCATCCTGAATTCGCAAAAGGTGCTAGATTTCCCAAAAGAAACGTACCCCCTTCCAAAAAATGCTTAATTACTAACCAGCAGCAAATAAGCTGCAGTGTAGATATTCCACCGTCAAATCAGTAATGATACTTGTTTTGTCTGCCTGAAGGAATTCATTGGGCACTCACAGTTGTGTATAGCTATCCGCGCAACAGCTCCTGGATATGCTTGTTTTTTTTTTCTGATCTGGATGACATTCATCGTCTTTGTTAAGCAAAAATTATCTTATCAACAGACGAAGAAACGGCATTCCAAGATCTGATCCAAAGCTGACAGATTGCAAGCAGACTACATGATGTTAGTACATGATCAAGCACCGTAGTACTTAAACCAAAATTTGAAGGTGAGTGTAGAGCGAACTCTCCGTGGCCTAGATACAGTCATTTGTTTTTAGCTATTATCCATGTGAAAGCCAAGTGTTCGACAATGAGACGTACATATCTCACTCAATGCTCTTCACAACAGGTACTGTGCAATGTTTCTGCAGCAGCTTCTAGATTAAATTCTGGACACTTCTTCTTCCAGATTCGGCTACATGTAGAAAAAGCTGAAACACCAACCAGTTGATGAGTATTATACTGGAGCAAGTTGAACAACAACACACAACCGTGAAGATGATGGCGAAGGATCATGCAATGCTAAAGACGAGATGAAAGAAGCACAACATTCAGGATTTCACGAATATTCGGTCACTAGATTGATTTGCAGAGATGACAGAGGGTTAGACGCACGTGTATCTACAGAATATTTTTTTAAAATGATAATCTGCATTTTGAAGAATTCTGCTCTTGAAGTTCTAACGTAAATTACTCCACGTATTTTATCCAAAACCGTTCTTGGCGAGATTTTACTGTTGTGTTAAACGTTTTATGATTCGTTTTTGTCGTTTTGTGGAGTGAGATTTACAGAGATTAGCTTTCTCATTTTCTCCTTTACTGTACACGTGAACACGATAAAATAAGTGTTCTTAAGGTCGTCAACTACTCTGATCAATTGCACCAGTTTAGAATATATAGACACAGCTCAGTCATGTGTCTCCTTTTCCTTCTTCTGGCGGTCGCTTTTCTTGTCATCACCAACACTTTAACGACAATCACAGAAAGCAATCAGTTATCCTTATCGGTACGTGCGACCAAGGCAAGAAGGTCACTCCGACTCATTACAAAGAAAATAAATAAAGCTCTTTATAAGGAGTTTAGCTTAAGTATTTTACACTCAATGAATGATCCTGGCGTTTATTCTGAAGAGTTCTTGCGGTCACTAACACTGAAAATATAACGAACGGGCTTACACGAGTAAAATCGGAGTCAATTCAAGTAATCCTTCAAAAGGATGAACCTCGAGTAATCGAGATCGCTAAAAGCGCATTTGCGAGTAAAACTAAAAAAGATACATTTAAAGTACATCAACACAGAAGTGTATTGCAGTCACAGAGTTAACCTGGTAGCTTTAACTGTGCACCAACTTTTCAGCTTCTAAAGCCTTCTCACTAGCGCATCCTTGAGAAACCGCTTGTGGCAGCCCAATCGAGAACTAGTAAGCCACTGCTCCTGCAACGTCTGCCCCGTGAGTATAGGCTCGATTAAGACACTCGGCTAGGTCCTGGTACTCCATCTTCACTTGAGCACCGTGCGAAATCGTGGTCATCCAGAAGTAGCAGCCGTCTTTCTCCCCCCAGGAGACGACTTTGGCGAGAAGAAACTGCTCGTCTTCAGCACCATCATCTGCAGAAAGCGTAAACTCTCGAGTATTGTCGCCTCCTTCTGCTAACGGACCCGTGGGTTCACGGTTATACTTTCTGACATCGCTCAATCCAACAATTCAGCAGTGTGTTCGACCAACATGCCAAGCATTAGAGACGACTGTAGTGGGTCTCGATAACACGAACACACGCGAGGGAAGCTGGCGCTTCCTGTCAACCTTGGTCTATTGCTTGCTCGCTCTAAGGTAGAGTGTAATCTGACTAATCTCATCGTTATGCTTGCTACAGCTTCGATCTACTCGTCCTCTGACTTCTATGCCAGCTCGGCTTCACAGTCTGTGCGGCAGCTCGGCCTCGCCATCTGTGCAGCCCAGTGCAGTGGGCATGGCTTGGATTCAACCAGCCACTACAACGACGGAACATTGCTTTTTCTTGTGCCCTGCTTTACAACCGCTCTGGCTCCAGATATGATCATTCAGGTCACGATTCTTTAGAGCTGAATTGATTTGGAAAGTATTGCTCTTCCTGAAAGCCGCAGGACGTACCCAAAAATTGGAGGAAGTATCAACAAGAGATATTACTCCTATCGAGAGTTCAGATTGCCGTAGCCTTTCATGCAACATGGAGACTTCGGAATGACATTCACTTTCGAAAAACGGAGGCGCAACTACCAACATAGCAAACGTACTGTCGTCGTTTAAGAGGCTCTACCAGTATAGCCAGTATGCCAACGAGCTCAACTGTGATGGTACAACCATTACACTATTGATCCGACAACTTTGCTTTGATCCGCCAAAAGATGCTCACCTGGAACAAACTCCTCATCTATGGATTGCTCAAGCGTCAATCTAGACAAGCTGAAGATTAAGACAGAATATCTGAAGTCCAACGAGTTGTCCACTCACCAGTTAATCAATTTAGTTCACTTCACTTCTGCTAACGGACCAGGTCGCTTGCGCTGACCACCGCTCAACTTTATGACAAGCAAGGACTCGAGAATTCTTTCAACGCTGATGTCACGCTGTAGAGCCATAGCCGCCACCACATGGGTGCATTGCCAACCTGTATGAACAAACTTCGCACAGTCGCGAATATATTTCTTATGGATTGCAATTGTCAGATACAATAGCCAGAACTGATTAACATGTTGCTCGTTCCGTTGCCTTGGAAACTGGCGCTTCGGACAATCTGTGTGGGACGCAGTGATATATTCTAGCGCACCGCGTAGTTGTGCATACATTGAGCCATCCAGCAGGTCTATTGCGACTTTCGCGTAATCCAGCGACGAGAACGTCTCACACGCCTCAAAACGCATTCGCATCCTCTTCAGAAGAAGCCGCGAAGTCACTGGCTCCGCTCCCAACGGTGTATATTGGCTCATCAAAACGCAAATGAATGCATATATGAACGAACCACTTTAAACTTACTTCCATTGTCTCCTTTCAACCAACTACTCGAAATTAATCTTTTTCAGTTAAATTTTACTTCAAAAACCGCCAAAATATAATTTACTCGAAGTTTCCCTGAAATTTACTCGAAGATAAGCCGCACCCAAAATATAAGTACGAGGTCTGTAAATGCCAAAATATCATCTCCGTTAAATGTAAGCCACTCGCAGTGTATTGAAATGTATCAGCCGCCCGGACGAAAAGCACTCCGCAAACGACAAATGGATCTGAGATTGTCGACTATTCGAACCTAGCTAACTCAAAGGAGTGAGACCTTGCTCTCGAATTTTCTGACGTCTCTTCCTCGACCTATCCAGTTGCTCTCTCGCCTTCTTCACCTTCCAGCTATCTTTTAGGTTTTTTGAAATCTTTTTCAGATACGATACCAATTTTTTGAAGCTTCGTTCTTCGTCTTCAGCTTCCATCTTCTCCTCCACTCCACGTAGAAGACGTCCACTGTCAACCTTGACTGCTTCACCTGCATCAACTGACACGATCTGCTTCAAGTCTTGGTGCATGGGGTTCGCAGTTCCGCTGTCTTGGAGAATGGCAACAAGAACCACTGCGAAGATGTAGGAAAGACGCATGTTAGTTGTTGTTCTTAGGGTTGGTAGTAGACTTGGAGACTTGTGGGCTAGTTGGCGAATGTTGGAATGAGGTTCTATTGTTGCCAACTCGTTTGACGATTAAGAAGCTTCATAAGGCTTCGTACACGAGATTTTGTGTGTATTTCTGTTGTCGCCTGCTGGCTCCAGCAGCTGCTGCTACCGAGGTTGAAGCTCGCCACCTGCAGCTGTAACTTTAACGAGGATATCCTGCAGGGTGACAAGTCAAACCAGCTCGGCGGCCAAGGACTTTACGCGCGGCGTACGACGGTCAGGCCAGTGTCCAACGATCAGGCACACCTTGCAGTTGCAGAACTTCATATTCAACCTGCAAGGGTGCTCCAGGACTACCGGTAGTCGAACAGGTTTCTTTGCGTTTAAGCTTTTCTAATTCATTCATTCTGCATTTTGCTTTACTTCTCACAAGTGCGAAAACAACAAAGAATTCTGTAGCTCACTTCGCGCTGCAAAGCGGAAGCGATGAGCAGTACAGACCACGGGAGCCGTGACCTGGCTATGGAGGCGCTGATTTCACCTCGAGTGAGAGTGGAAGACGTGGTCGTGGCGCAGCGTCAGACAAGAACGTTCGAGTCGTCGCTGGCACGAAGCCTCCAAGCGGAATCTGAGCAGAAGGTCGAGCAAGTGGCCAAGAAGGCGGAGGTTGTTCAGCAACTTACGCTTGAGCAACTCAACCGGTTCCAGCAGCAACAGGAGGCTCTGGCTGCGAAGACGACAGAGTATCTGCAACAGCAGTACGAGAACCAAGTGGAGCTGAACACCAAGCAAGCTGCCTTAAGCGCACAGCTGGAGGAGCAGCAGAAGGCTCTGGTGCAACAATACCAGTTGATGCGGGAGGCCGCAGAAACAGTTGGACACCAAGGTCGCCAGATCGAGGATTTGAAGGAAGAGGTTCTTTCCCCCCGTGGACAAAGTCGCTGGGGATGGTTCGCTAGGAGTGCAGGCCAGGGCGGTCGCGATCGCGACGGTGACGAGCCCATGGTCGGCGGAGACGCTAGTGAGAATCGAAATGAACCGACAATCACGGTGGCCACGGGTTCGAACATGCCCGTGCCTCCTGTGTACCGCGGCTCTACGAAGAAAGAGAAGAAGGCTTTCATGGACAGCTACCTGATCTACAAGCGACGAGTAACGGCCCTGAACCAGGGGGCGTATGGGCGAGTGTTTGTAATGCCCCTGAGTGCCTGTATTGAGCACCGGACGCTGATTCGTATCTGAATGTACGAGCTGGGAAAGCCCGAGCCGGAAATTACTGAGGAAGACTGGAAGGCGTACTTTTTAGCGGCTAGGCGTCCGGAAGTTCAGGATCACGCACGACTCGCACAAGCCATGCGTTCTCTGTCCATGAATACTACGCTTCCAGACGCTGAGTCCCGAGTGATGAAGCTCGTGACCGACTTCAATGAAATCCTGGATGCCCAGGATATGGATGATTTTCCGCTCGAAGAGCCCAAGATGGCGGTAGAATTTCTGTGTGCGGCGCTGAAACCGCCCGCGCTCAAGCAAACGGTGATAACGGAGTTGAAGCGCACTATGCACAAGTCAACCAAGAAATCCGTCAAGGTATTTTTGGATTGGCTCAGGTCGCGGGTGTCTGCATTCCTGATTTTCGAGTCGGCAATCCAGAGGACGACAGGCGCTGAAGGAAGCCAGGCCCACCAGCAGTCAAAGCAAAGCAATGCGTCACGCTACAGCGCACGATCCCAGTCGCCGAGGGCTGGAACAGCAGCAGTGGCGCCTGGGTCTAAGCAGAGCTCAGTGGGATCGGGCCCTGGCAGCGACGGCACAAAGCTTCAAGGCGCTAAGAAGGCATCTACTCCGGGCCAGCCGCGCAAGTGCTTCAAGTGTGGCGACTTGACTCACGGTGTGTTCCAGTGCCCACTGGCCAGTGCGACAGAAGCGAAGGAGCTGTACGACAAGAATCGCAAGGCGCCTAAACCCGTGGGTGCCGTTGTACTCGTCCCGGACCTGCCAGTACAAACCATGCCTGAGGACAGTGCTGGTCAGAAGACTGGTTCGCTAGCATGCACGGTGAACGGTGTGTTAGCAGCTTGGGCGAAACCTGACAGTGGAGCCGAAGTATCGGTAGTAACAACTCACCTGCTGCAGGAGCTCAGAACGAAGGGTCAGTGGTTGCAGTGCCGGGACCTCCAGCAATGGGAGTCCATCAAGGGTATCGCTGCTGCACCGTTGGTTATCAAGCAGGAAGTCAAGTTGGACCTCCGTTTCGACACAATTAATGGAGGATTAACGCTCAAGAACCTTACCTGCTGGGTCGTATCAGACGGTCTCCCACCAGGAATGGGCGATATCTTGCTTAGTGAAGGTGTAATGGAGCGGCTGGGGTACAATGCTCAAGCGCTTTTGGATCAAGCACGGAGCATCAGAGACGTTTATGACCTGGACGAAGACGTGGCGCCACCCGGCGTGCGCAGCGTATTGGCATACGCAGCTGCTACAACCATTCATCCAGAGCCTACGCCTGAGGAGAAGGAGCTACAGCCGGACGAGGAGCAGCGTTGCTTCCCCGATATCGATGTTACTCAGGACCGGGAGGAGGCGCGTGCGCTTGAGTGGAGTATTCTCGAAGGAAAGCTCGACGAAGCCGCAAACCTGGGCTGCAGTGCTGAATTTCGAGCGAAGTTAGCGGAGCTGCTGTCTGAATATCGCGACGTCTTCAGGATCAAGCTCGGTCGAGACCCACCCGTTGACATGCCCCCTCTCAAGGTAACCTTGAAGCCGGACGCCGTACCTGTGCGCTGTAAGGCACGCCGCTACGCTCCAGAGCACCGAGCGTTTATGAAGAAACACGTTCAAGAACTGATTGATGCAGGCCTTTGCTACCGCAATCCTCACAGCAAGTGGTGCTCGCCGCCTTTGATCATCAAGAAAGTGGAGCCAGGGGATTTCCGTATGACAGTAGATGTCCGCCGAGTCTTTGCAACACTCCCTGGGAGCCCACCACCACTTCACCACCGCCCGTTGTCCATGGGCTAATGGCACGGTGGAGGTGGTGATACGCGAAACTCTACGCTGCTTTCGGTCTCTACTTTCAGAATGGCGCCTATCTACAAAGGATTGGCCCCGCCTGACCAAGGTGGTGCAGCTCGCGCTTAATCACACGCCGGCGAAATCTCTCGCGAATAATGCCCCGGTGACAATCATGACCGGGATCCCTGCTATGTCGCCGCTGGACGCCATCTCCCTGCCGGCACCGCTCAAACCCACGACTCTGTCCAATCTGACGGCTACACGTAAATCGGACTTTGAGGCGCTCCGTGAGGCCCTGGACAACATGCACAAGTCCGTCGCCCAAGCATGCTCGTGCTCTAGGGCGGAAACATGCTCGCACTACCGGCATGTCAATGGCGCAATATGACATCGGCGACTATATTCTCTACGCGGACGTCTGGGCACACACGCGTGCAAAGCTCCGTGTGAAATGGTGCGGTCCGGCTCAAGTCACGAAGGCTGTGTCCGCCTGGATTTTCGCGGTGAAAAACCTACTAACCGGCGACGAGCGTGAAGTTCACGCATCAAGACTCAAGTTCTACAGCGACGCCACTTTGAACGTCACAGAGGAGCTGCTTCACCACATCGCCCATAACAGTGAGGGTCACGTCGTCGCTCAGATCCTGGATTCCCGCTACAGTAATGTGGGCAAACGCTTTGAGCTCTTGGTCAACTGGCGTGGACTTTCCAGTGCAGAGGATTCCTGGGAACCCGCTGCTACGCTACTGGAAGATGTACCGGTGATGGTGAAAAATTTCATTCGCGCTCACCGCCGAACCGCCAAAACCAAGAAGCTCGCCAGGGTTGGAGTTGAAGGCGTTGCTCCGTAATTGAGCCCTTCAGGAGGGTGGTGTTGTCGCCTGCTGGCTCCAGCAGCTGCTGCTACCGAGGTTGAAGCTCGCCACCTGCAGCTGTAACTTCAACGAGGATATCCTGCAGGGTGACAAGTCAAACCAGCTCGGCGGCCAAGGACTTTACGCGCGGCGTACGACGGTCAGGCCAGTGTCCAACGATCAGGCACACCTTGCAGTTGCAGAACTTCATATTCAACCTGCAAGGGTACCGGTAGTCGAACAGGTTTCTTTGCGTTTAAGCTTTTCTAATTCATTCATTCTGCATTTTGCTTTACTTCTCACAAGTGCGAAAACAACAATTTCCTTGTTGGATCGACCAGCTCATCCCATGATATAACCACATGTACATATGCAGGCTGCATCGCGTACATATATTTGCGCACATGAACTATCGTAGGCAGAAAAATTGATTTCCTTTAAAAAAACTAATATTTGACATGCACTTAAGTATCATGTATCAAAAGCGCATGAAGTACTTATCGATCACAATTTTTGATTTCAAAAACGTCTCGAGTCATAAAAAAAGTAGCTGGTTCCTGCCAGCACAAACCAGCACTACAGAAAAGCACAAGTCGCATCGATAATTCGTAAACTTTGAAGAAAACGGTTGAGTAAATCTCGTAAACAGTTACGATTGTTTACGCACTTTGAGTCTACGATTTACAGTGTGAGCTTCTGAAACTAGTAGCGTTGTTAGTACTAAGTAAATGTTAGTACTAAGTAAATGCCCTGACATCAACCAAAAAATAGTTTGTAAACTGTTGCAACTCTGCTCATTTTCAGGTTGCTGGTAGCGAGAATGACGATGCAGTGTCAACCGAGGCTAGTGAGAGCTGCGAAGGGGATTGAACAAGACCTACAGGATCTGCGAGCGACTATCGTGCATGTTAGGAAGGAGAGGTTGGTTAGCAACCTCAGAGTCGAATCTGCGCAGGAGAGCACAGAGGAAGTCGAGAGGATAAGCCCTGAATAAAGGTTTTGTTCAGGAAGAGAGCGACTTCGTAACAGGGTTATGAGCCCAACGACTCGGATGGCAACGAATTCAGCATCGTCAGGAAGACCTCCGGATGTGGAGTGGAATCAGGAGGGGTGTCCTGTGAATTGGAATGGGCGGGACTGGCAACTGTACAAGCGCCAGATGAGTCAATATCTCATGTGCTACCAAGTCGAGGAGCACGAATGGCCCATGAATGCTATCTGCGATAAAAGTATCGTAGTTGGTGACATACTGGCTCGGCAAGACCAGTTGACGTTTCTTCGTCAAGATCGACTTCTTGGAATGATACTTTCAAGCTCACTTTCTTGTACGTTGGCAAGACAAGTGATGCGGTACGACTCGGGCGGAGATGTGGGACTACCTCTGTAAACGATTCGAAGGACGGGAAAATCCCACGACACGGCTGTACACGCAACGAACGCTGCGCAACAAACTGGAGATTGCGTCATGTCGACCAGGAGCTGATGTCGAGAATCACCTGTCATATATGATGTCTCTGCGAGAGCAGCTAGCGGCGTTGGACGCAGATGTGAGCGACGTTTGGATGGTGGATCTAATGATCCGGTCGATGTCGCAGTTTCACTACTACCAGCAGTTACAGACGCTAATGTTCCTGGGAGGAATGCAGACACTAAGTACTCCTGAAGAAGCTAGGGCGATGATCCTCACCTTAGACAGGAACTCTCAAGTTGAGAAGATGGCGAACACCCGTCGAGACCAGAACCAAGGAGACCAACGAGGTGGAAAAGGAGGGAAACGGCCTCCAACCGCACAAAGTCACAGCCAAAACGAGCAAGCCGACAGTGGGTCTGGAGGTGCATCACGCAGTGGGTCTAATGCTGCGAGTAAAGACGACACCAGTGAAGATACTTCTGGGGAATCTAGTGGTGGAAATGGAAAGCGCCAAGAGAGATCCCAGCAACACTACCAAGATCGCGGCGAAAGAAACTGCTATGGATGTCATCAGCCGGGACATATCAAGAAGAACTGTACAAATGCTAGCAAAAGTGGAGATCAACATGATGGAGAAGGCACTGGGCTAATCACCGTAAGCAGAGATTGTGCTACGGACGAGGGTCGAGGATCAAACAAGGACCAGGAATCAACTTTAGCCGACGATGAGAAGAATCAACCAGAGTACTCGTCTGGGCGATGGATCTTCGACTGTGCCGCCAATCGACACCTTGTAGGAGACAAACGGTACTTTGCCACGTATCGAGACCTTTCAGCCGCTGAGCAACAGCGAGCGATCGTACGAGGGTATAGTGGCTCTGCAGTTCCTGTTGGAGTCGGTACTGTGAACTTGTGGGTAAAGGTGGACGAGGAGGTCGTTTTACTCCGACTGGAGAACGTGTTTTTCCCCAGAGCATCAGAACCTGCAATCCTAGTCCAAGACATGAGCAAGGTTTTGACGTGGCGTATGACAACACTATGAGACGCTATTCGCTGAGTAAGAACGGCGTGTGTGCACTGAAGGTGGATATACACCGTTCAGGTCTGTGGATCTTCGAAGCCAAGAACAACTTTCTTGCAGATGCTGATCCGGATGGCGAGCCTGGCAGTGTGTTTAATTTTGCGCTGAGCGATGGCGTTGCAGATTTGAAGACGTGGCATGATCGTTTAGGTCATCTGTGCCCACAATTCGTCAAGAAAATGGCTGATGATGGTATGGTGAAAGGCATGACACTGCGCAAGCGGCAGTTTGACATGTGTGAGGCGTGTCAGCTCGGAAAACAGAGAGCGAAAACACCGATGAAGCAGCTTGACCGTGGCATCAAGAAGAGGAACCAACTAGTATTTGCTGATCTTCTTTTCCCACCGAAGAATTACAATTGTACTCGCTTTAGAGCAGTACTGGTCATTATGGACGCGCATACTCGCTATTTGACCGTGTATCCAGTTAAGACGAAACTGGCACAAGAGATAAATGTGCTGATGAAGAGATATGTGTCGTGGGCAGATAGACAGTGGCCACAAGACCGAGTGAAGGAGATCTTTTCCGATGGAGGGGGGGAATTTACCAACGAAGAGATCGTAGATTGGTACAGATCTCAAGGAATAACGCACACGGCGACTCCACCCAATACATCGCGGCTAATCATGGTTGAAAGAAGTCACCAGACTATCACCGGGATGATGAAATCAATGATGAAGGAGTCTGGACTGCCTACTTCGTTCTGGGTAGATGCGTTGTATTACGCGGCATATATCAAGAACAGATCGTATTCGAGTGCGATAGAAGGCATTCCTTACGTGGCGATGTGGGAGAGAACACCGGACATTCACCACTTGAGAAAGTTTGGGGCACTAGCTTACGTGCATACCAAGGTCGGAGCAGCAAGACATAAGTTCGCTGACAATTGCCGGGTGGGGTTTGTACTGGGCTTTCGAGAGGGACAACTTGGGTGTAAGGTGTACTACCCCAGTGAGCATTCTGTACAGTTTGGAGGTCAAGTCACTGTCAACGAGAAAATTCTCTACCGAGACAGACATGAAGCTGATACATTCGACAAGGCTGGCGTTAAGTGGGCGAGAGAACAATACCCGGATCAAACTACAGAAAGAAGAGCTGATTACGACTTACCAGTCGTAGGGGGGCGTAAAGGTGAAATACCGGAACAAAGTACGACGACGACAAGCCCCAAGAGAGATGATGAGGTGCAGCGAGAAGCGAGTTGGCTAAGACGAGAACCTCCTAAAATGACGGAGAATATGGTGTTCGAAGTTACAGAAGAACACCAGAGCTCAGAACTTCCTGCTGAACATGAACGGAAGACTGGGCTTGTCGAAGTTGACGTTCCGGAGACGCCAAGCGAGTTGGACGACATGGGATTTGCTGTATTTGCTGCTCTCGCGTACGTGACAGTACTGTCCGAGCAAAACAAAGATCGAGTCCATGAGTGGCATGCGTCGGCAGAGTGTGGTGGCTCAAAGTACAGCTGAAGCTGAATACGTAGCCTCTTGTGAAGCGTGCCAAGAAGGACGAGCTTTAACCAATATTTTGCTGGAGATCGTGCCTAATTACCTTGTGAAGTTTGATTGACAATCAAGCGGCGTTGGCACTAGCAGATCATCCTACCTATAGCCGAAAGACGCGACACATTGAGCTAAGATATCACTATGTGCGAGAACAATCTGCACAAGGAGCTGTGAAGTTGCGGAAGGTGTATGGAGGCGAAAACCCTGCGGACCAATTCACTAAACCGCTGAACGCGATGAAAATTAGCCAGCTGACGAAGATGATTAATATGCGCCCTGATGCGCAAGCTACACCTCAGTAAGGCGAATGAACCAGGGAAGTGAGGATTCCGAAGCAGAATTGTCTTCGGAGGGCGGCGTGTTGCAACTCTGCTCATTTTCAGGTTGCTGGTAGCGAGAATGACGATGCAGTGTCAACCGAGGCTGGTGAGAGCTGCGAAGGGGATTGAACAAGACCTACAGGAGCTGCGAGCGACTATCGTGCATGTTAGGAAGGAGAGGTTGGTTAGCAACCTCAGAGTCGAATCTGCGCAGGAGAGCACAGAGGAAGTCGAGAGGATAAGCCCTGAATAAAGGTTTTGTTCAGGAAGAGAGCGACTTCGTAACATAAACCGCGCTTTAATAGACTCCAAGGTTTGTTCGTTAATTCGTCAAAGTCAAAGATATGCATCTTTGCGAGAGGCTCAACGGAAAGGAGCGCCAGCTGTGATCTTGTTGAGGGCTCTGCGCTTTGGCACTTCTAGTTGACACCGGTTTCGAACTGGACATTGTCGTATTAGTATATTTGATTACGATCAAACTGAGAAAGAATCAAGCAAAAGAGATTCGCTCTTGCCAACGATCAATTGAAAAAGGGTCGTCACAACCCTGGATTTCTGTATCAATGGCATCAGTTTGGAATTTGCTTCATTTCTGTGTGGACGCAGTAGCCCCTTTTCCTTCTTCTGGTGGTCGTTTTTCTTGCTACAACAAACGCTCTAACGACAACTACAGAAAGCAATCCGTTGGCCTTGTCGGCAGGTGCAACCAAGACAAGCAGGTCAATCCGACTCACCACAAACAACAATGTTGACGCTGAGAAGGAAGACAAAACAGATATCGATGAGAGAGCCCCTGGCGGCGGGTTGTCGTATCTAGATCTCCTATAAAGTCCCATTGAAAGTCAAGTTAGCCTGGTGGCAGCACTTTGCACGCAAGCCCAGCAAGTACGTGAAGAAGAAGCTGGGCCCGGACCACCCGCTCTACCTGAAATTCAAGCACACGCGCGAAGAGAATGAGATGTGGAAGCTGGCTGACAGAAGCTACTCCACGTTTAATTTTTGGAAAGAACAGGGGCTCGAGGGCAAGATCGTTCTGAAGACAGGTATGACTTTGGACGAAATTGCCGCTGCGATCAAGAAACTAGAAGGTGCAGGGCCGTTTGAGTTCTACAAGCGCTATGCCAGCAAATTTGACGAACACAGGATTTCAAGCTTTGGCTCTGATTATTACCGTGACACGTATTTTATCGACGAGAGCGCATCAGTCGTGGAAAAATTCGCAAGGGCGCATATTTGGGCGGAGTCCAAGAGACATAAAGACTAGATGGACATAGCTCCTCCGTCAGCCACACGTCTCTTTTCCTTCTTCTGGTGGTCGCTTTTCTTGCCTCCACTACACACGGTATTGTTTTCGAGAAGCCGTAGTCGTCATCAAGGTCACTTGACCTTGTGGACTGTTATTGTAAGAGTTCTGGTGCACAACCGAACACTTCGAAAAGTGTAATCATGAGTTTGAATAAGCGCCACGAGCCACCAGAAACTCAGCCACAGAGCATTGCAGGATGGTGATACTGTGCGGTATTGGGGGATTCTGTTTTTTTTTTTTTTGGCACTTCAACCATTTTGGCGAAAGATTTAGATTGGAAGATTACCGCAAGGATCCAGCTGTGGAAGGGCAGAGCTCGCACACTACTTGGACGGAGACTAATTGCGCAGACTATTGTTTTCTCGATAATCTGGTATCCACGGCGACAGTGATTATTCCGGCAGAGCTATATCGTTATATTCTCTGCAACAAGATTGGCAGTGGCGGATTTAACTTAGTAGAGAGAGATCTAGCCACACGACCACACGTAGCAGATGGACTTGGAGTGCCAAAGTATCATGCGCCAATAATTTCAACTACTTCAAGAGGTCGTAAAAGTATTCAAGGGTCACCAACGAAGATTGCTTTCAACAAGTAGAACTTAAGTGTTGCAATACGCTCTTCTCAATCCAAATTGGCGGAACAAGTGCTAAGATTTCCAAATGGCAACATCAGAGCCACTAGGAGCAGGGTCTGTCAAGGTCTGACATTTGCGTCGAGCTCTCGCGAAGGCAAACAAGCATTGTATTGCTGATTTCTAGATAATAATCTTCTTTCTTTTTCAGAGGTACATTAGTTTCACTTAACTCTCCATCTCTAGGGGGGAAGGGGGGGGGGGGGGTGACTGCAAACACGCCTCAACGATCACGGTCACGATTCTTCCCTAGCTTAAGTGCCGGTGACTGGAAGAAACTCATTCAACCTCTCGACAACGAAGTGGGGCAACATCCCATGGCACAACTCGGATGTCCACGAGAGCGTGTACATCAAACTCTCTTCAGGTAAAGCGGCTTCGACAGGCTTGCCGACGCTTTGTCGCGCAGGCCTGACTATGAGTTGGCTCATATTAGTCGGGTCACGACGGATCTTTACGATCGATACGCTTGGCGTATCGGGATGATGACACCCTCGCCCCTATTGTGCGGTATTTGCTCGGATGCCAAGGTCGAGTGGCTTACGCCTCGACAGGGGGCACAGCTCCACCGCTATGAGTGGGCCGATGGCCTGTCGTGAACGGGATAATTCCGTTCGGCAGCCTTAAGCTGCCTGGACTGGAACGAGATCACCCGATCCCGTCCCTCATCGTCCTGTTGCAATAGCGCACAGCCAATTGCATAGTTGGAAGCGTCACAGACGACGCTAAACGACTTGGTATCGTCCGGCAATGCTAAGACGGGCGCGCATTGCAAGGTCGCCTTGATGCTGGCAATCGCATCCTAGTGCTGGCACTCCCAGCACCACTCGGCTTCCTTCTTCAGAAGGTCCGACAAAGGCTTTGCGAGTCCCGCATAGCTTGGTATCTGTTGTTTATGATGTAATGCTGAGACTGCTCTTTGGTGATCTCATTGTCGGTTTAAGACTCTTTTTCTTGCTTACTAGCAATCCGAATGCGCAATGTTGTGTTCGGGCGGGGTGTGTTTCAATTGAGACACTGGAACATTGTTTATTCACTTATCCGGGTCTGAGCAGATTGAATATCTTCCTAACCTCCCAAGACAACTCCACGAAGCTAGACGTAAGACATTTGTAATATCATAGGTCTGCAACAAAGCTCGGAAAAATAATTATAATATAGTTATTGTGCAATTGTATTGACAGAATTATGGATTATTAGTAAAGAGTACTTCCGTAAAATGCGTAATTTACTTTTTACTATGTCGCTCATTTTCTCTTCTTCCAAAAGTGTGAAGTCGACTTCTCGAGCAACCTCCAACTTCTACTTCACGGACTGTGGCACCGGTCACTTCTCCTGCAAGCAATGCCGGAAATCTCGGAAGCAGGCGCCTCCTCATCTTGGACTGTGTTGCCGTTTCCGGCTCATTTTTGTTTGCGATAGTACCCCTAAGCCAGAGCAAAAGTCCCGGTGGCAGCCACCAGCTTCTCGTACAGGTGTGGGACTCGAACCCTGCGCAGTGGATTGGTAGGGTCATCCCAAACCACTGCACCGCTCTGACCCTACCAATTTAGTTCAATAATTGCAGTACTTATTATTGTTTTCATGGATACGGAATGGTGGATTATTGCTCGCCCTGGAACCCAATACAGTTTATATTTTATTCTGGTCTGCAAAACGTAGTCCCTAAAGTTAATGCATGCAATCGATCAGCTTTGGATCAGATCTTGGGATGCCGTTTTCTTCGTGTGTTGATAGTTTTTTTTTTGTTTAGCAAAGTCCAAGTAGTAAGACGGTGTAGCGCTTGTAGAACTCGAACGGGCCTGTGCCTTCCTGATCCTTTGAGTGGAAGTCATTTCTGTTTCGGTAAGCTTGCCGGCAAAGAAGAAATTAGTTGATTAACAGAAATCGGACTTCTCGTGTTGCTAACTAAGACTTAAGATATCAAAACTGGAAATTACGAATTCGAGCTTGCCGGCAAAGTGCTGCCACTAGGCTAACTTCACTTTCTATGGGATTTTATCGGAGATTTGATTTTAAGAGGCGCAATTTAATGATTGTAGAGCGAACCTAGATGCAATCGTGTTATTACTTCGTAGCTTTTGAATTGACGATGATGCATAAGTGCTCTTCATATGCAACAGCAGCGTCTAAATTAATTTTGGGCACTTCTTCTTCCAGATTCGGCTACATGTAGAAACACCAACCAAGTGAAGACGCGAGTCTGGAGCTAATGAAACAAGGGTTCGTTAGCACATGGCAGTACAACCGCAAAGAGAAGAAGATGATGGCGAAGGAACATGCAATGCCGAAGTCAAGTCATAGAGATGTGTCCTGGCGAGATTTTACTGTGATGTTAAACATTTTAAGGATCGTTCTTGTCGTTTCGTTGAGTGCCAACTTCGGCTCTGGTTATTACCTGATACACATTTTATCGCCGAGAGCGTATTGGTTGTAGAAAAACTCGCAAGGAATGTCTAACGTCCTAGGAACTCTTTAGATACATCATTCACCCAAGGGGTATTTTACATTTCACGAACAGTCTTGGCGTTATTTTGAATGACAGGAGCTACCAGGTTTGTAAATGGCAACGTATTAATATCACCTGCATTAAATGCAAACCATTGCAGTGTATTGAAATGTATCAGCCGCCCGGACGAAAAGCACTCCGCAAACGACAAATGGATCTGAGATTGTCGAATATTCGAGAGCCAGCTAATTCAAAGGAACGGCACCTTGCTCTCGAATCCACTGGCGTCTCTTCCTGGACCTCTCCAGCTGCTCTTTCGCTTTCTTCACTTCCCATTTATCTTTCAGTTTTTCGGGAATCTTCTTCAGATACGTTCCCAAGTTCTTGAAAACTCGTTCTTCTTCTTCAGCTTCCATCTTCTTCTCCATTCCACGTAGAAGACGTCCACCGTCGGCTTTGGCTGCACCACCGGCAGCATCAGCAGATACGATCTGCTTCGAGTCTTCTTCGTAGATGGGGTTCGCAGTTCCACTGGCTTGGATAATGGCTACAAGAACCACTGCGAAGACGTAGGAGAGACGCATGTTGGTTGTTGTTCTTGGAGTTGTTAGACGGCTTGGTGGACTTGTGGGCAAGTGGGAAAATGTTGGAATGAGGCTCTTGCCAACTCGTTCGATGATTATGGGGCTTCAAGAGCCTTCATACACGAGATTTTCCTTGTTGGATCGACCAGCTCATCCTATGATATAACCATATGTAGGCTGCGTCGCTGTATACCATGTGGTACATGTACCGGTACATGTACAGTGTATTAGTAGTGACTTCTTTCCAGATGATAAGAAATGATTAGCATTCGAAAATTCAATATCCCATTCAAACAATTCACAATCACAATCAAAACCTTCAGAATTCAATAGTCAAGCCAAGCAGGAATAACCAGTTAATCACCTTCAATTTCTTTGCACCTGCGGGAAAGTGGTCGTTGCATTCTGTCGATCCGCTCTACATGTTAACCCTTTAGAGGCCATAAGGTGCATTTTGACCCCGTTGACATCTCCTCCGACTGAACCCATCAAAACTGCCATGAAGGGGGTCATTTTGACCCCTTTCGCAGAAGTTCAACGAGCACATCACCTTCTCCAATTACAACCAATCCGGTCAAATAACGCAGGTTAATATTTTACGTGGTGTGGCAAACATCACGTAAGATACGCGATTAGGTACGAAAACTATGGTGTTTGCGTCAGCAATATGCGTACTAAGTACGTAATTTTGGTGATGCGCCAGCGTAGTGAGGTGCTTTTGGTAAGGACCCTGTCTCCACACCATTACTTCCACATTAGTTTTTCATACAAAACTGAAGTCAGTTGCCAACTTTCCCTACAAGGATTCAGTCTGTGGTGCCTGCTTGTCGACAACATGGCCACTTCGTTCACTTTTGAGGACGACAAGGAGGTCGTACAGCTAGCGTCATCCTACGTGCGCGCGAGGAAGCGAATATCATGGGCGGACATCGCTCAGCATATGAAGCGCACAGGCCACGGTGCGAGAGCGCTACGGGAGCGCGTTCGGACTCTGAAGAAGACATGGGGGGCGGACATCCAGCAGTTCCCGCCAAGCTTCTTTACGCCGGTGCATCGGCCGCGGGGTCGGCCACTCACAGTGATACGTCAGTTGCGGCAAGCCGCTCCGCGACAACAGCGCGAATCTGGAGGACGGATAACGCAACAGCAACGCTCGAGTGATGGTGGTCAGGTGCGGCAACAGCGACCTGGCACGAGCGCTGCGCCACGACCGCCTCTAGTGCAGCATCCGGACACAATCCACCATCGTGTTGCCTCCACACCTCAGCACGTGACTTCTGCAGCGCCTCCAACATTTCATGTACCTTCAGAATCTCGGCCGCCTGGGACACCTGCGCCTCTACTACTACCAGCATCTCAAGCATCTCTAGCGCCTACGACCACCCAAACATGTTCCCCTTCAGCGTTACAAGGATCTCTCGGTACTCAAACAGCACCAGCGCCAGAACAGACATGTGGTCATAGCATCCCAAGAATTCAGGCAACAGCAGGAGGTTCGTTGGGGTCGCAAACCGCCCGGGATGAGGACGTGATCAGATCCCTTTGTGGTGGTAGCAGCTCACTAAGTTTTCCCGGTGTTCAAGAAGAAGCAATATCACCACCAATGTCCCCGCCAAGTGGAGAACGAGATGTAACAGCAATTTTTGCCGATGTCCCTCGCGAAGTTATTGTTCAAGGGACTATAAAAATGCCGCATCGCAACGCTGGAGAATTACTGCCAAGTGGAATTTCTACTCTGCTCCGTGAGATCGGCGAGATCAAGGCGTCTGACATCTTTCTCGACATCGGTGCTGGTGTTGGGAATGTGATCGCACATGTTGCCTTGACAACAAACGTGCATAGGGCAATTGGCATTGAAATTCGTCGCGAGTTATGCACGGTGGGGTTGGAGATGATGTCCAGGAGCGTGAGATCGACACGGCTCATCGAAAGATCCCAACTTATATGTCAGGACATTGTTGGCCTGCCCATTTCGACCACACTACCCTACGCCGACGCTACAGTTGTATATTGGAACAATGTTCTCTTCGAACAGCGAGCTATTGAGTACGTGAAGAACGAGCTTTCTGGGATGTTCCTGCTGCGCGTATTGGTGAGCGCTCTAAACTTCTGTCCAAGACACCGCGACAGCTGCCACAACGATTTCTGTCGTGCGTTCAAGTTGGAGAAGGTGCTCGATCTCCCTGTAGCTGGAAGGCCGACCTCCAGCAGATCTTTTTATACAAGTCGCTCTGAAGTGCGTAGTGAAATCACAGCAATATACATTTTTTGTTTCTATACTATATTCAAGTGTATTGCCACATTTAACCCACCGTAATTTTTCTTGTGCTGCTTTTACATACTTAGATCAAGATAAATACCCACAACTCACAGAACTATTGACCTTACAACTGTACGACCTCCATCAGCTCTAAGTTCTTCGCCAGTGTCCACATTCTCTTGAACCGCAGTTGATAGCAGACTCCGCTTTAGTTTATACAATTCTGAGCTTGTCCGTGCCTTTCCTCTTTGTGAAAAGAGCTTCTTGGGGAGATAGAAGCGGTGAAACTTCTCCCCAACACGTCCAAGTGGTCTCTGGACAAGCAAACGGCTCCTTGGAGACATGGACATTCTGGCAAAGGCAAACGTTATGAAGCACACACACGTCCGTCACTTCAGTAGCGTAGCGATCTTCCCAACGGCACACGACGCATTTCCTACGCTTGCGGTTCATGTCAGTATAGAATTGCTTCGAGGAAACAGCCGAGCATCTTTTCTGAGGACTCTCAGAGCATGGAGTTTCATTTGTTGATCGTGCAACCCAGACTGTGCTCGACGGAGATGAATGTTCAGGATCCATGCTTGCCGCACTGTCCGCGTAAAACATCAACCGTTCACTGGGGACCTCCTTCCACTTCCCCGACAACAACTCGGAACAGAGTTCAACAACGAAATCTCGGTGTGGGTCTCGCACCTTACTAAAATCCACCGCCAACCTCCGGGTCAAATAAGCATTAGCTCGAGCAACGTCGATAAGAGCTAATGCTAGTTTCTTGTGCCATTTCTTGAACGAGTGCCCATCTGACAGCGAAAACCGAGCGCGAATTTGATCAAGGCGATCTACGCCTTGCATACTAGCGTTGTACTCCTTGATGCATGTCGGGGCCGAAAAACTTCGCTTTTCAGAGCGCACTTGTCGGGCTACTGAAGTAAGCGTTGACGGGTCGGCATTTGAGATCACGGTTAAAATAGCGCTATCGTACCACGACGCTGCAACCAGCGAGCTATCAGCCGAAACAGCCTGCCGGGAGGTTCCACGGGAGCAGTCTTTCTTCTCCAAAAGTACATGGCGAGGAAAATGGGAGCTGGTCTTCCGCACAGTGCCACGAGCGTAGAGACCCTTGAGACGTAGTGCCATCAGCAGCTGCACTGAAGTGTAGTAGTTGTCGGAGTTGACAATCCGACGAGTAGCATACAGCGGCCGAACAACTTCTAGAACGCACTTCCGAATCGAGGACAGCTCTGCGACTTCATCGCTCAACGCCTGCGCTGCTTCAGGTGAAACAACGCCATCCAAACGTTCGGTGATTTCGCTCACGCAATGCAACCGAAAGTTCAGCGATATCCAACTCGTAGCGCAACAGAGCATGTAAATCCGGAAGTGGTATTTCCCCGTCGGTTTCATAGGATTATATACAATGAGGGCCTTGCCGTACTTTGACCGGCAAGCAACACTTGCTTCGTCTAGCGCAACGTTACGACCGACCTCCACGTATTTTGCCCCAGTTGTCTTCAATATATTCAGCAGTGGGCGGATCTTGGCGGCCTGGTCCTGTGCTCCCGCGTTGGTCTCAATACATTGAAAGCAGAAAGCTTTCCTCAGCTCTTTGAATCGGCGCAGAGGCATCACGTTATCCAGCCCAACTGAAGCCCCACCCAATATCAAATTCTCCACTTGTGTGCCCCAGTAGTTAGCGTATTCACCTTTGTCGACAAGAGATAGGAACAGCAGTATCCCCAAAAATATCATGAGTTCATCAAGTGAAAACGGTTTCCCGACTGCGATATTGTTCAGGCGTGCATAGGTATTCATCTCTCCAACAACTTGCTGCCAGAATGAAACCGGAATGTACGCGAAAAAACTCGACGAGGCCGAGTGCTGGAAGATATGCTTGAATTCTGGTCGCAGTCGTGTTTTAGTTGATCCATCGGCATGTTCGTACAGGTCAGGAGGAGCCTCGCACTGGTTTTCGGGCTCAAATCGGATGCTTTTGATAGCCTCTACCTCTGCTAATGACGTCGGAAGTTCCATCGGAGGGTCGAAAGGCTCCATGTACTCCTCTAGAATGTCGGTGTCATCATCGACATTGACTTCCTCACCGTCATCAACTGCACACAAGCGCCCCCATCCAGCCCCAGTAGAACGTCCGTGTAGAGCCCGATAGTTAGCGTTGCCCCGCTGCACAGCGCTCAGATTCAAAGTCTCAACGTGGTTTTGGAACTGCGAGTCCAACCAGATAATCTGGAACAGCGACTGCTTCAAAACTCGGCAGACTCTTCCAACCAGATACGCACTCCCGACTCCAACATACTTCTTCTTTTGAGTAATAAAGCCCTCCTTCGCTGGAGCGAATGCTACCAGTGTGTCTACATACATAGACAACACTGACGGCAGGTTTTTTTTCTTCGTACGTCGAGTAGCTGTACCATTAGGCGTCGGTGTACTTGGCTCGGTAACAGTGGCCGTAGAAGACAACCTGGTGGGCAGTCCCGTAGCATTAGCAGGTGACAATGCTGCGGCACGTAATAACGGCGACTCGTTGGTGTTGGTTGTGGTAGTGGGCAGTACGGCGTCTGTACTGGTGCTGGGTCGTTGTGAGGCTTCAGCGACGTCGTTCAAGATGAGGTCAAGACTTCGTCTGGGTTTAGTGGCCTGTTTGTTCACCACTGGCACTTCCTCTGGCGGCCGGCTTCGCTTTGACGCAGACTTTGGCTTGTTCTTTGACCCCCTCGGGCGGCCACGCTTCCGCTTGGGTGGGGCGGCATCTGAATGCTGGATGTCTGGTGCTACGGCCCCCTCCTGTGCTGTCCTTCCACGGGTCACAGCTTCGAGCGTACGTGATTCATCGCTAGGGGTGCTGATGGGTGTCGCTACCTCCTGCATAGGCTCGATCGCTTGTGAGGGTGTAGTCATTGCAAGCCTCTGCCTTCCACGCGTCTTCGGTTTGTAAGTGGCAACTGAGACGCATTGCGTCCGTCGATTTGTATCAGTTGGTACAAGATCAAATTTGAGAAAATTCAATTTCAATACTGAAAACAAGTTACGTGCCACACTAGAAAATTCAATTTCAATACTGAAAACAAGTTACGTGCCACACTTATTTATATTCATGCAACTGAGTGTTCATTGTGCCGCTGTAAGCAGGCTACAATATGGGTACGTTTCTACTGGGCCGATGGGGTTGGCTCGCGTTGCGGAGTGAAGGCGGATGTACTTCGTCATGTAGATCGTGTCCGCTCAGGGCCACTGACAGCACATCCGTTGAAGTTGAACGCGTAAGGTATGTAGTGGGATCCGTAATTTATCACGGATCCGCCTCTATCTGTCTCAGGTTTTGTGCATTACGTGAACACAGCTTGACCAATGACAAAACTCGCTGTCGATTTTGCTTGTGGCAGCTGTTATGTCAGCCAATGAAATTATTGCATAGAATATTGATGAGAGTACAGTGGCTTATGAAAGGGATCAAATTGCCCTCCTTGATTGACCTATTGCCATATGTTCAGGACGACTCCGATCAGGCAAGTACCGTGTTTTAAGAAGGGGGTCATTTTGCCCCCCTTCGTATGTTAACATGCTAACTTTGTATACCATAGTAGTCAAGGTCAATAAGCTCTGTTCGCGAAAGGGTTAATACTGTAGATCCCAAGGTTAATTCGTTAAATAATTGAGGTAAGTACTTACCTATTGGTTGTGAGAGATTCAGTGTCGTGCTGCATGCATCTTTGACAAGGAGCGCCAGCTGTGATCTTGTTGTTGGCTCTGCACTTTGGTTACTTCTGTCGTATGTTTGATGACGATCAAAACGACTTACTCAATTGATCGTAATCAAGCGAATTCCTGTACCTTAGAGTGAAAATGAATGCCGCATCAGTTTGGAATTTGCTTTTCATTTCTGTGTAGAGTCTACACTGTAGACGTAGTAGCTCCTCTCCTTGACATGCGTCTCTATTTCCTTCTTCTGGTGATCGGTTTTATTGCCACTGTCAACGCTCTAACGACAACTTCAGAAATCAACCAGTCGGCAGGTGCAACGAAGGCAAGCAGGTCACTCCGACTCACTACAAATAACAATGTTGACGCTGAGAAGGACGACACAACCGATACCGAAGAGAGAGGCGGGTTGTCGTTCAGGAAGAGAGCGACTTCGTAACATAAACCGCGCTTTAATAGACTCCAAGGTTTGTTCGTTAATTCGTCAAAGTCAAAGATATGCATCTTTGCGAGAGGCTCAACGGAAAGGAGCGCCAGCTGTGATCTTGTTGAGGGCTCTGCGCTTTGGCACTTCTAGTTGACACCGGTTTCGAACTGGACATTGTCGTATTAGTATATTTGATTACGATCAAACTGAGAAAGAATCAAGCAAAAGAGATTCGCTCTTGCCAACGATCAATTGAAAAAGGGTCGTCACAACCCTGGATTTCTGTATCAATGGCATCAGTTTGGAATTTGCTTCATTTCTGTGTGGACGCAGTAGCCCCTTTTCCTTCTTCTGGTGGTCGTTTTTCTTGCTACAACCAACGCTCTAACGACAACTACAGAAAGCAATCCGTTGGCCTTGTCGGCAGGTGCAACCAAGGCAAGCAGGTCAATCCGACTCACCACAAACAACAATGTTGACGCTGAGAAGGAAGACAAAACAGATATCGATGAGAGAGCCCCTGGCGGCGGGTTGTCGTATCTAGATCTCCGATAAAATCCCATTGAAAGTCAAGTTAGCCTGGTGGCAGCACTTTGCCGGCAAGCCCGCCGAGTACGTGAAGAACAAGCTGGGTCCGAACCACCCGCTCTACCTGAAATACAAGCACACGCGCGAAGAGAATAAGATGTGGACGCTGGCTGACAGAAGCTACTCCACGTTCAAATTTTGGAAAAACCAGGGGCTCGAGGGCAAGATCGTTCTAAAGACAGGTATGACTTTGGATGAAATTGCCGCTGCGATCAAGAAACTAGAAGGTACAGGGCCGTTCGAGTTCTACAAGCGCTATGCCAACAAATTTGACGAACACAGGATTTCAAACTTTGGCTCTGGTTATTACCGTGACACGTATTTTATCGACGAGAACGCATCGGCCGTGGAAAAATTCGCAAGGGCGCATATTTGGGCGGAGTCCAAGAGAGATAAAGAATACGTCAAGGAGTTCTTGGGACTGCTGCACTCGAAACCCGCGCAAATCAGCAAGAACCCGTACTACCAGTACTATTTGAGGATGTCTGGCCAGCAGTTGTAGCTATATAGTATGAACGCAATTGCAATGGAGAGTTTTCGTTGGTGAAGTTAAAGCTTATAGTGTTGTCTTACTTCGGTATGAAGATAACGTGAGTAGACAGTGTTATGAATACAATTTGTGCTCTAACTAGCATCAACATCACAGCTTCCTGTCCTGTAGAAGCTCTAGAGATACATGTAGCACGACATGAAATCTTTCATAACCATCGGGAAAAGAGCCCCTAGCGATTCCAGGAGTGTATAGTTAGTAACCTAACACAAATACATGACCTCTTAAACATCACAACCAAAGAATTTGCCTAAACCATTTTGCATTTTAATATGTAAATTGTCGAGCGAATGTTGGAATGAAATTCAAATTGCCAACTTGGTTGCATGTAAGGCGAAAGGATATGGATCGACCAGCTCATTCTAAGACGTAATGTTGATCCACGTGGTTTTCAAAAACGGACTTCGAAGTTTCGAGTGTTATGAAGCACAAGCTGCTAGAAAACTCAAAGGTTACTTAAGTTTATTCGTCTTGATCTACTCTGGAGAAGCTGACCCGAAAACTGGGGTTTGAATCAACGACGGATATAATCCCTGAAAGGACAAACGACATCTGGATTCCGCAGGTTTAGTGTAGTTTTGGAATCTTGAGATATAATCACAGATGAGAAATCCGTTAACTAGTTAATCAACTCATTTTCTTCTTCTTTAGTTTATTCGTCTTGACTAGGTGATACACCGGTACTATCGACAGTACAATTTATCAACAAGTTGCTTGTGTGTTGGCCTTCTTCTCGTTGTTGTGGAAAAAATCGCTTTCCTTTTCATGACTCGTGATTACGATCAATTGAATAAGCATTTTTGGGCATTTCGATCATCACTTTACAATTTTCTTCGTCAAACAACAAATGACATGCGTCTCTGAAGTTCTGGTGATCGCCGTAGCCTCCTTCCTTTTCGCAAGTGACACGGTTGCTGTTGCCACTTCCAACCAGGCCCAGATCTCCAAGATGGAGCAGCGCAGTCCGAGCCAGCTCCTTCTGAGGAGCCACAAGTACCCCGTCGAGGCCCGAACATATCCTTGTGCAGGTGCGATATCCTCCTTTGTCAGTCCAGAGGTACACGCTCCAAACTCCAAACTGGCCCGCCACCCAAGGAGGATCTAGGTTTTCCTGTTGAGCGGATACACCAGATGGTTTCTAGTCTGCTGTCACTCGCCGGTGGTTCATGATGTGATGGTATCGGATCGCTTTTTCGCGTTCCCATCGTTACAGCCGATGTGACAGTAGTTGTGCGTACACTGGGTAGGCCTTTTCGTAACTAATTTGAATTGGAGGTTGCTACTGAAGAAGAAATTAGTTGATTAACAGTTATCGGACTTCTCGTTTTGCTGTCGGGGGACGACTACGGCCTCATCAACACCAATCTTTTCCGCATGAGAGTAGATGAATTGACAATGTCTGCGGAAGGAACCTAGCACCGCTTGTGTGCTTGGCCTCTCAACTCGTGTTTCCCGAAAGAGTATATCATTTCGGAGTCTCCACGTTGCGTGAAAAACAATTGCAGTATGAACCTGCCAAAGAACGAGGAGAGTCTTGTGCCTCTGTCTCCATTCCAGCTTAAGATCGCTCGGTTTCGCAAATAGCAGTAGCCGCCAATCTAATGCCGCCACACAACTGTGCATTCGTCTAGACGGGTAACACGTTCTTGATTATTTCAATGGTGGGGGAGTTCGCGTTTACCCGGGGCTTGTTTCCAAAGAGGAAAGTTTATTAATGATCGAAATGCAAACAGGCAAACTGAGCCGACCTAACTTCTCTTGTGCTTCCATCCAGGCTCAGCAGTTGTGCAGTCGTAGGCGCGTGTCAACGCCCACTTGGTGTCCGTGCAGTGTGCCCCTGATCCAATCCGGCGCAGTGACGTAAACCTCTCCTTCGCTGGTAGGGATGAAGGCGCGTGCCTCGCCATCCTCAACGCCTGCGTTGACCGGGGCTTGGACTCATTGTATGCTGACGCGACCAAAGCTTGAAGCAGTGCCGTACGCTTGCCGACATAGCCTCCCAAAGCTTGGACGTGACAGCTGAATTGAGCTAGTCGACCTGGTTGCGAAGCTCGTCATCGGGATCCGTTGTGGCGACATACTCGTCGACCTTCGTCGGGACATCTTGCAACAGTGTAGCAAACGGCTCCCAAGAATCTTCGATCGCCTGAAGACCAACCCAGGAAACCAGTAGTTCCCACCGACCTAGAGCTTGATTGTAGCGGTGGTCGCGGATTGCTTCCACTCCTAGCATCATGCCTTGGCTGGAGACAAGTTCTAGCAGTTCAGCCGATTGGTTAAGATTCTCATCGCAGTAGAACCGTAGTCGAGAAGCATGTACATCGTACTCTCGTCCAGTAATGAGGTGCTTGATCAGGAAGGAGTGCTGCTTCGCTTCAACCACCTTAAAGGGGCCGAGCCACTGGCCCAGCAACTTGTTGGAGGGGAGTCTTTGGTCAACACGAGACCACAAGACAAAATCACCCACATCAAAATTCGCAGGAGTGCCCTTGTGAGCAGCCATATCCTGCAGCCGGCGTCGCTCCTTGTTCTCGATCACCTCCCTGTGCATCTCTTGGAGAGACCGACGTAAGGACTCCAGGTGTTCAGCCACATTATCCAGGTTGACGACCACAAAGTGGTCAGCGTTATCGCGGCGTCCGACGATCGCATCTAGTGGTGATGCAGCTGGGAGTCCCATGAACAGTTCGACAGGCGAATGTTGACCGAGCGTTCGAACTGGGGTGTGATTCAAATTTGACTGAAGTACCGGAAGCAGGTAGGGCCATTCGTGTAGGTCCAGGTTGTACTCCAGAAGCAGCGCTCTCACCACCTGAAGGACGTCCTTGTTCAGCCGCTCCACAGTGCCATTCAACCATGGGGAATACACTGGGGAAAATTCTTGTTGGATCTTCATTCTTGCACACAGATGCTTGATAGTTTCGTTGCGAAAGTGACTCCCTTGGTCCGATATCAGCATTTCTGGCACTCCGTAGCGTGCACACCAGAACGATAGTGCCTCAGCAGCTACGAACGCGGTGGGCGTAGCACACGGGAACAACTCACAGAAGTGAGTCAATTGGTCCTTCATAACAAGGAGATAATCCGTGTCCCCGTAGCCACTTCCCAGGTACAAAAAGTCGTAGTGTAGGGCTTCGTTCCGCTTGTTTACCGTCAATGTCGGTCCATACGGGCGAGGAATGATCCGAGGTCCCTTGACATGCTTGCAAAGCAAACATTCGCGAACAAACTTTTCAGTTTTGTCTCCGACACGAGCAATCCAAAAGCGTTCTTCCAGGATGGCCCGCATCGGTTCTTGGCCTCGGTGGCCATGAGATCCGGCATGTGCAACCACAAATAAGCGTGCGAGTAGCTCTTTTGCTCCATTAGGGATCCACGGACGACCGTCGATCGTGACCACTCCATCCACCTCCTCCAAAGCAACTCGTAGCTTAGAATGCTCCCGACCGGAGTCTTGCTGTGCTTGGCGGATATCGTCGAGAGTAGGGAACTGGAACGAATCGTCTGCAAGCGGTCTCAATTGCGAGATTTCAGTCATTGGTGGCGTGCGGCGGCTGCGCGTTTGCACTGCAGCGAGTTTGACCACTTCACGAGCGTGCCAGCGGGAAACAATATCTGCCCAGACGTTGTTTTCACCCGATATGTGCTCGATGACGTAATGGAGCCCACACAGCCGCATTGCCCAGCGTTGAAGACGATCGCGAACGTGCTTTTCCAGTTCATCATGGGGTGCAAAGATGTAGATTAAGTTGGCGTGGTCGCAGTAGAGTCGAAATCCCTTGGGACGAAGCAGTAAGTATTCCAGTTCGTGGCAGGCTTTGACAATCGGGTATGCCTCCTTCTCCACGATAGTCCAATTGAGCTCGTTGTGCTTGAAAGTACCTCCCTTGCAGATAATCAATTGATGCTGCTGCTGTGCAACCAAGATGTTCGGCTTCCACTCAGAGACCTGAGTCACAATAATCGAGTATCCCGTGAGGCTGGCGTCGGTGAACACCAGGAGCTCTGCCTCTGGGTCCGGTGTAGCCATCAGGGCGGAGTCACGGACCAGCGCTAGCATCGCCTGGTACGCTGCTTCCTCGGACACAGACCACACTGTGGACACATTGAGCGCATTCCGGCTGCGACCACCAATGCGTTTCTTCTCGGCATTAAGTTTTTCTTGGAGGGGTGCGATCATGCGAGAGTAGTCCGGTAGCGAGTCTTGTAACCACGTAGTAGCGCACACGAAATACTGCAAGTCGGCAACCGTAGCCGGCAAGGGGAGCGTGGACAGCGCTTGCACACGGTTTGGGTCGTGTCGAATGCCTGCTCCACTGATGAGTCGTCCACACCATAGCACCTCCAATGAGAAAAGTGAGCACTTGCTCATGTTCAGCTTCAGGTTGGCAGCAGACACGAGCGAAAAAAAATCCTTGAGCACGTCAATGAATTCCTGTACTGTATGCGCGTACAAAATGACATCATCAACCCACACGAGCGCAGAGTGGGGGATGAGTGGCGCCAGTACACGTTGCATCTCGCCTTGGAAATGTAGGGCGGAGTCCATTGCACCTTGGGGGACGCGGTTGGGAGTGAAGACACCATCTTCGGTGATAAAAGAGAAAATCTCACGGCTTTCCTCGGCCAGAGGAAGTTGCCAGAAGCCGTGCGTAAAATCCATGTTGCCAAACACCTTCTTGCCTTCCAAGGCCTCGGCTATCGTCGCTGCTGATGGCATGGCTCCAGCAATTGGGATAGTGACACGATTAACTGGTCGGTAGTCTATCGTGAGTCGAAACTTGTCTCGTGATCCTGGCTTGCGCACCGGCACAACAGCGCAGGCCCATCGCGAGGCGTTGTTTTTCTCCACCAGGTTGTTATCCACAAGTGATTTTACATATTCACGAATAAACTGTGCCTGCAGCGGCGCGTATTTCCTCGGTGACGTGCGGTGCGGGACTGCTCCACTCTTCAGTGTCACTTGGAGAGGCTCCACACGAGCTGGCGGGTCTGAGCTGACGGCATCACGCCATATATCTGGGAACTGGGACAGCACGTCATTTACGACGGCTGCGTGCTCTGGAGGGAGACCATTAGAGACAGCCCGTGCTATTAATTGATCCAGTGTCGTGATTGGCTCCTCCACTACTTGGTCCGCCTCCAGTCCATCACCAACCGGAAACTCATCATCTTCAACTGAAAGTGGTAGCAGGCCAGCAAGTTGTGCTAGTTGGCGTTCAACATCAATACCTAACTCCTTCAAAGCATCCCGCCCGAGCAGCAGCTCGTCGCCTCCACCTGCCAATATTAGACACGGCACAGACCGCATAGAGACAGACCCTGCAATGGTAGATAGCTCGAGATCCAGCAGCACTTCGTGGACACACACCAAGCGGCGTCCATCAGCCATTTCCAATTCCACATGGGGGTTGAGCGGGGTCACTTGTAGCGTTGGCTGCACAGCGACAAGCGAGTCCACAATGCCTCGTGGAACCACACTTTTATCAGCGCCAGTATCAGGAAGGTACTTCACCTCCAGCAGTCCATTGACACGCACAGATCCAGCCGGGGCCAGGTACCGGGCAGCCTTAGATCTTGAGGTACTGACACGGCGCTCCTTGTCTTCACGAAACTTCTTCAGCGCTTCAGCCCGCTGCGCTTCCGTAGCCGTCGGGCAGTCATTGAGCCAATGGGCTCCCTTGCACACTAGACAACCATCACGAGGGGGAGCCCGGGGAGGCGACGATGTTGACGCAGCGGCCCCTGGGGCACGTGGTGCTGGAGTTGCAGAGCGAGGCGCTGGCTTCGAGCCTGTGCGATCGCCAGTGGATCGTGGTGGCTTGCGGTCGGTCTTCGCCGCCTTGGCGTCAGTTTTTCCCGCATGGTCCTGCGAAATCCGATGGAAGCGCTGTTGGACTTTCGCATGTTCCAATATCAAATCAAAGAGGGCAACATCATCTGACTTACAGTCACGCCTCTCTAACTCGATAAGTCGATCGATTTGGGCCTTGAGGATGGTGGGCTGCAGATTTTCGACTAGAATTCGGCAGCGAGCCTTCATCCTGTTCTTGTAGTTAGCCTCTTGCTTGTCATCTGCTCCCATCAGCCCTTGTAGACCATTGTCCTCCACGATCCCGTTGAAGTCCTCATAGTAACGGAAAATCCGTGCGTCACAGTCATCGATCGTCAGATCCATCCTTAAGTTCGCACGGAACAAGGACGAGACGTCAGGTACGAACTCATTCTTGAGGGTACGGCAGCGTGCCTCCACGACTCCCATGATGTCAGCATCGGTGACGGAGGCAATGGGCTTCTTGAGCACATACATGGCCAGGTTCTTTAGCGTCTGGCGTCTTACAGAGCCTTTCACGGTGGCTACAACGTTTTCATACGTTTCACCAGTTGTAGTGCAGCGGTGGCGCATCTTCTCGACGTACCGTTCCCACTCACGGTGCCACTCAACCAGAGCGGCATGCTCCCAGCTGGTCAGCTCGGGTGCCTTGATGACCTCGAAAATCGGTTGAGGTATCGACATCTCCACATCTCCATCAGAGTCCACAGTGTAGCGTGTCCCCGACATGGTTGACGTTGAAGTTGTCAGAGCCGAACTTAATGCGAACCGCACTTAAGTCGGGTACGAACTTCCTATTCGCACTTAGCTGACGAAGGTCGGTAGTGTCCTCGACCAACGAAGACTTGCACACGTAGTCCGGACGGCGTCCGGGATCAACAAACTCACGCTTCGAAGAGCTCAAAGCTAGCTTTGTCGCGTTTACCCGGGGCTTGTTTCCAAAGAGGAAAGTTTATTAATGATTGAAATGCAAACAGGCAAACTGAGCCGACCTAACTTCTCTTGTGCTTCCATCCAGGCTCAGCAGTTGTGCAGTCGTAGGCGCGTGTCAACGCCCACTTGGTGTCCGTGCAGTGTGCCCCTGATCCAATCCGGCGCAGTGACGTAAACCTCTCCTTCGCTGGTAGGGATGAAGGCGCGTGCCTCGCCATCCTCAACGCCTGCGTTGACCGGGGCTTGGACTCATTGTATGCTGACGCGACCAAAGCTTGAAGCAGTGCCGTACGCTTGCCGACAGGGACATTATGGTGGGTACCACTTTGGAAGGAAGTACAATTCTCTCCTTTAATCCTTGAATACTTTTGAGAGGGGCGCGTTCTTCCAAGTCCTCTTCGTCATAAGTAGCGAAACCACGTTCCTTGACGGCCACGGAGTCGTCATTCTTCCTCTTCGATTGGTTCAAAGCTCCGTCAGCTCCAAGAGAGACAACAGAAGTATCTATTGGAGCACGGAGAAGCTCAAACTGCTGTATGCTAATGGATTCCAGGACTCGCTCACGTATTATCTGTGTATTTAACCGTCACCTTAACACCTTACTGGTTGTTCATACTCTAGTAATCAGCTGGTTGCGAAGGCGTCGAGTGGTGTTGGCTTTCTTCTTCTCCCAGAAGTAGAACGTTTGTTTGAACCAAGCCTTGAATTTCGGCCACATCTGGCTGCGTTTATCAGTTCCCCCATCGGTGGAAGGTCCCCCGACACGCCCCCTTTCTTCTTGGTTGATGTCCAGCAATTGACGAGAGGTTGTCTGTGTCACACCGTTATCGTCATTGGCAGTGCTCGCGGATACAGCGATAAAGGCGATCGAAACAGCGAAAATGCACACTAGTGCGTTAGTGAGTCACATTGACTTGGACCCCGTCGAGTGAGCTGAAGAAAGAGGAATTGAAACTGCTTCCGACTCGCTTATCTTTCCGAGAAAGCCAGACTCACCATCCCTCCAGAGAAATACCGCGTAATTGTATGGTTTGTAGGATTACGCGGTATATGTATTATGTACATGTACCGGTACCGTACTCGGAGAACCTGTTAGCTTCGTCGCCACTGACAGTTAATTCACCGTTAAGGTCACCGCCGTCTTCCTTTGCCGAAAACCTTCAATTCGTTCGAGTTTGGCTCCGAGGTGATGTAAATCTCGAATGTTGTCGAAACATCACACCCCATATCTTTCGTCGAACTGCGCTTCGTCTCCGTCCAAAGTGCAGCCTTGGACAGTGAAATGGTAGTCCATGGCAGCTTGGAGCTTGAAGTCGTAGCTAGCACTGGTTGACGCAGAGCTTGTCGTCTTCACACTGAGAAGGTTTACGCCGCAACCTCTGATATCAATTCCCGAACTATAGGTGTGTTACCCCAAGCCGAATACAAAAGCTGTTCGTCTCGCATTGCTTTCAATTTTAAAACAAACGAAAGTGCAGAGGAGGGAGTTCTGGAACTGAATTCCTGGTCCTTCTCCAGGCATGTAAGGTGTTCACGGCGTTGATTCCCGAAATGAACTAAAAAATAAAACAAAAGATCGAAATGAAAACGATACATTCACAGCATCCATATTTTATTTGTCTCGACAACGTCATACACCAGTCTTGCGCTCTGGTTACTCCTAATGGCGTAGTTTGTCAGTCTTGTCGTTCCCAAGCTTAAACCACCCTTTGAACCAAGCCTTGAAATTCTTCCACGTGTGGTTGTTACTCTGGTCATTTCCCTCCATAAGTACGTCTCTCTTCTTGGTCTGCGGTGAGTTCCTGCGTTGGACGACCAGCAATTGGTAGAGTCTCAGCTACATTTTGGTTGGTACTAGCAATGATTGCGTCTGATGTGACGATCAAAGCGGTCGCGATGGCAAAGATGCACAGTACATGTAGAAAGCTTGCAGTCTACATTGGGCAAATTGAAATAGCTGCGATTGTCAAGTTGAAACTTCCCAGCGATGAACTCGCAATTATTGTTTACGTTGTGGATTGGACTGGAATTGAGTCAAGAATGTCTCCAATAAGTAAACAAGAATACCAATTCCTGTAGTAAGCAAGGATTTTAACGATAACGAAAAAAAAGTTCTAATCATTTTAGATACGTCTGTGGAAAGTTTCCTGGAAGCAATGATGAAACTCTTTGGGTGATCCTGAGGAGATAGAATTTGTTTTTCATATAATTCGTTTGAGCGTCTCCCACAAATTATGCTTCCTGGAATTACCCCCATGTTGAAATCCCAGACACCGAAAAAATAACCAGGACTTACTGACGTAATGTAAAACGGTTTTATTAAACTTGCTCTCGATGGCACCCACAAACAGATTACCCAAAAGTCTCCAATGTAACTTCATTTCAGTCGCTCGAGACTAGAAGTTTCAACACTGGCCCTTGCTGAAGAAGCTTGTTCCAGTCTTGAGGCCGTAGACATGGAAAGGAACGCAAATTTACGGTGTCAGAAATTCTAACACCAAATACAGGCGGCACAAGCGTGATGTCCACTGGTTGGATCCTCGTCAGGATGCTTCGTCAGAATTAACGTGGTAAAATACTTGAGAGAGCTGCCGGTATAAGGTAAAAGGAGCCCAGAATCGGTATCCCTGAATAGATCTTCGTACAGAAGGCAGTCCAAGTTGGCCAGTGATGATTGTCATTGTGCCACATCACTTGTGTTTTATCGATAAAGGCATTGAGATCTTGTCGATCCAGAACCCACAACTTCCTTCACGAAATTGGCAAAGTCTTAACTCTGTCGCGATATTGAGAGCATCTGAGAGACTTCATCTGGTCACTTCGTCCTGTTATTCCTTCACCACCATGGAGGGGGGGGGGGGGGATTGTAGCCCTCCACTGGTCTCTCTACATGTAGAGATACAAATACAGCACGGCACCCACTTGCTGGGGAATTGTGGCCATTAACACCGGACGGGGCCTATAAATCCCAATGGACCATCTGAATTACACGTAAACCATTGCATTGTACTGAAATGTGGAAATACAGATCAACTGGGTCTGTCTGGAAAAGCAACACTCTGTAAACTACTAATGGTCCTGAGATCGTCGAATCTTCGAGAGCCAGCTAATTCAAAGGAACGGCACCTTGCTCTCGAATCCACTGGCGTCTCTTCCTCGACCTCGCCAGCTGCTCTTTCGCTTTCTTCACTTCCCATTTATCTTTCAGTTTTTCGGGAATCTTCTTCAGATACGTTCCCAAGTTCTTGAAAATTCGTTCTTCTTCTTCAGCTTCCATCTTCTTCTCCATTTTACGTAGAAGACGCCCACCGTCGGCTTTGGCTGCACCACCGGCAGCATCAGCAGATACGATCTGTTTTGAGTCTTGATACGTGGGGTTCGCAGTTCCACTGGCTTGAAGAATGGCTACAAGAACCACTGCGAAGATGCAGGAGAGACGCATGTTGGTTGTTGTTCTTGGACTTGGTAGAAGACTTGGAGACTTGTGGGATAGTGTGCGAATGTTGGAATGAAGTTCTAGTTACCAAACGTGTCCAATAACAAAGAAGCTTCGAAAGGCTTCTATAGGAATTGCGGGCATTTTCTTGTTGGATCGACCATCTTATCCTAAGATATAATCACATGGTACAGAGCAAGCGTTTTATCACGGTAACTTCAACTAGGTGCTTATTAAACTGATAATTGCCGTGCATATGTACTCAAAGCACTTAAAGTACCTTTTTTGATCGAGTAGAAGTATACTACTAAGCATTGCAACCAGGAATAACCAGTACTTTAATTTCCTTCCAGATGAGATTAGCGAAAATTCAACACAATCAATTCTAAAGCCAGCCAAGTGCATGTACTAGCAACCAGGAATACATGTAACCTATTAATCAACTTCGATTTCCTTTCCTACGCCAAGTGCATTGCTTTGTGGTACATGTACGTTGACCAGTGGAGCCCCACTGTGAATCTTACAGTAGATATTTGCGACATGTGCCCAGTCTTCTTAATTTTTACGAATCAACGTTGTAGCTTGTTTGTAGCAGTACTAGTCCTTGTGTTGTTTGATTGTTCGAATGCTAATCATTTATCAGAGAACTTTCGGATCTCCGTTTGAGTTACGTTTCAGTTTGAGATAGACCACCTCAACAGAAACCTAAAACGCTATTTTCGGAGTTCAACAGCATATTTCAACTTCATTTCCAGTTAGCATCGCAAGCACCAGCGTCTCCAGAATACCATGATGCCTAGTCAGTCTGACGAGCAGCAGGGCCTCTCGACTGGAGGTGAACAAGTTGGCAATGCAGTTAACACAGAGCTTGACGCTCGGGAGAGGAAGGCCCTTCTTGCACGACCGCCAATACGCCAGAAATTCGCTGCTGCAGACGACATAGTTCTTCTTAAGGCCGTGAACACCTTCCGTCCGTGGGCATCTGCTGTTGGGACGTCGAAGGGCATCATGAAGGTCTTTGACGACATCGCTATACACTGTCGGCTAGATAAGTCGTTTGGCTTAAATAAACCTGGAACAGCTATGCGTACCCGCTTCACCAATCTCGTCAACCAGTACAAAGCGGACCAGTGTCAATCGATGCGCAAGTCGGGGTCAGTAGAGGAGTATGCAGAGCGCGAAGTGCTGCTTCAGAATATCGTGGCGCTAATTGGTGACTGGGACGAAAAAGAAGCGCAACGCAGGAAGAACAGACAGCCAAGCAGCGCGGCATTGAAAATTCTGGAGAACTTTTGCGCCGTCTTGCAATGGGAGAAATTACATTCGAGGACGAGGACATAACTGAGGTCCTTCTGAAGTTAACCATACCACGCATGATGAAGCGGAAGAAGATGTGGAGGAAACAGCACTATCGATGCGTTTATTGCCGCAACACCAATTAAGCGCACTAGTCGATCATCTTCAGGTGCCAGTAGCGGTCGCAAAGAAAGTTAGCAAGCGAGAGCGCCTCGATGTAGTGTCTAATGGAATAACTCGTGCTCTCATGGGTGCAGACGAAGACGATAAGGCCAGATATAAGTACAAAGATGGAGCGCCTTCAGTTTGAGCGCGAGCAAGGAGAAAAACGAGTTCACGCTACAGAAGAAGCTGAAAAGCGTCGCGCTCATGAACTTCAACGAAGATCGTCGTCTCCTGGCAGATGAAGCTCGCGACAAGCGGATGCAAGAGTTTGTATTGAAAATTCTCCAGCAGCAAAAAAACTAAGTTCCCTCATGGTATGTCGTCATGCAGCGCGCTGCCACCCAGATAAAACTCCAAACTAGGCGGTGCTAGACCAAAATACATAGAAACTTGATTTCCTAATGGCTGCAGGCAAGTATGACAGTTAAACAGAAGCACGGCAACGTAGAAATTTAGCCCAACAGCACTCTGACGCACTCGTTGCTTCTTGTCCCAATTCATAAACTCCCACAACGTTTTCACACGGCCAAATCCCCATTCAACGCTTTCGCGTACACTGCACATGCCCTCATTAAAAGTCGCCCCTGCGCTGCTTGCAACAGACGACGGTGAACAAACAAATCTGCCGCACCCGTATGCAGGATCTCCATATATCACTCTATTTAAGAAAATTCCGTCCCGATTTTCTTCCATAACCTCTAGGACTCCACTGACACTCAGCATAGTCGAATCGTGCTTTCTCCCTTCTACTGGCCCAAACAAGCTGACAATTATTCCATCAGGAGCCTGGATACTCTGCCAGTTAAAGCAATGCTTTCTAGGATGACCATTATAAACCGATCTCTGCAAGTTTTCGTTAGGTAGAGATCCAATTTCACGAGCACTTGGGCGAGATATGTACTGCTTGGTGCCGTCTATAAAACCCCAACATCGGCGAAGCGGAGCACCAGAATTTCGAGTAGCCATACAATAGGCCTCAATCCTTGACGCAATCAGTTCTTCGTTGAAATACAGTATATCTTTGTGGTTCTTGTAGAGCAAACTAACCGTAGCCGCAACGATACGGCTGTAAGCAGCAGTAGACCTACCAAACTCGGAAGCTACCGTGTACAGCTTCGACGCCTCAGAAAGTCTTCGGCAAACCATCGCGAATGCTTCGACTCGTCGCACGTTATCTCAGCACTAGTTCTAACTCCATCTCGAGGAAGTCTCAGCACAGACGCAAGCAGATGCAGTTGATCCATCGTAAACCGAAATCGAATGCGTGCTACTGCATCTGACAGCATTTTGTCAAAACGACGAGAATGATCAACAACAGCGGCTGCATCACGCAACCGAAAGCAGTGTAGCTTCTTGAGCACCCTCATCATCCGCAAAAACCGCTTCTTTCTGCCGCGGGAAAGACGCCACACTTGCTCCAACACGTCCACCGCTTGATCGGCAGTTAGCTTAGGCCCAACAAACATCGCGCACGTCTTGAAATGGCTGTCACCACCACCCATCTCAACTCAAATACAGCAGGGGTAGGCTTGAGGTAACTGGGTCACTAGCTCAAACCTACCCATGTTTGAGTTGACATACAACCCCTAACCAACGTCTACCTCGAACTGAAGCTGAAACACGCACGAAAAACAGGCTCCGAAAGTTCTCTATCATCTGGAAAGTACTGTAAGTCCCCTGAGGGACTCCAAGTGCGTAACTTTGTGGTGCATTGACCGTGGACCACCAGGAGGCCCTCTCTGTTGATACATAGTATATCGATTTTGTTGTCTTCGGCTTCATTCACGGTTCTTAACTTACTAAGCATTTGAACTACAGAGAGTTTCAATGTCATGGTACATGCACCGACTGAACTAATCTCTTCGGGGGTTTTGCATTAGGACAGCTGTGATTTTGGCGTTCGCTCTGCAAGTTGAGACATACTGTACTGAAGTAATCCATAAATCGTAGTGTTGCGATACCAATCACGAGTGCTACAAGTTGTACATGTACCACTCAATCATTCCGACTCCCCATTCCATTGACAACAACCAACATCCGCTCCGAAAGGTCTCTAATTGTCAAGAAGGATTACGATGTTCGTGTGAAAATTGTTGTGTCCGTACTAAATTGTACCACTCCATTTCCGTACTACGGACTGGTACAATTTAGCTCAGAGCGTCTTCGGAGTTTTCGAAGTCGCATGTTGACCCCAGCACAAACCTCTATCGCCTTCTGCGGAAGCCAACGACGATAATCTAAATTGACATCCATAAAATCACGCTAAACTAAACTCGACAGGAAAATCATTTTCGTTCAAAAGACTTTCCTGTATGTGGCACATTTAATGAACGATGAGAAAAAATCGTACTTGTATGTCAGATTCAACCCACGTGAAACCCACAAATGTCAACGGGGTAGATGTAATACTTCCTTCCAAAGTCCACCAACCACCATAGTCATCGACATCATCAAGAACTTGTTACCCGCCTGAACGAATGCATTGGGCACTCACAGTTGTGTGGCGGAAGGCATGACCATCGGCGCAGTAGCTCCTGGATACTCAGCCTCCGCGTGCTCCATCAGGATCGCGTGCTCACGAACCATCGCAGCCAGAACTTCGTGATGCGTCACCATCCCTCGTTGCGCTTCGAGCTCACGTAGTTGGCGTTCCATTCTGACGCTTAAGAGGAGCTCGTCGTTGATTGGTGTTCCAGCAGCTATCGCAGGGGCAGCAGCAGTCAGCAGACGTTGACGAGCAGCAGTGTCAGCTACAGGAGCAAGAGCGAGATACGTCTTGGAATACATCAGAGCTTTAACGAGAGAAACGCAGCAATGAAGAAGGCTGAGGAACAAATAAACAGCAACTTTCTGACCATCACTCCTGATTGAAGTTCTCAATTGGTGTATGCCACTTATCATTTGTGCATCTACCGGTACACGAACGTATTGATACCGGTATCGGAAGAAAATGTACCGACTCGTACCGGTTTTCATCGCGTTCCTCGCCACACAGCCAGCCAAACATGAGCATGTTACGCCTTGCTCGTTCGTTGTCCACGGGCGTACAAGGGCCTCATGTATCTATTCGGTTATTGCAACTACCACTACAGCTCTCGGCAGTCCCAACCGCACCTCTTTCAGGCTCTAACTCCAACTACACACCTAGTTACAGCAATGTAACCCTCTGCATACCCCTCCAGCGCACGTTCTCCACTGCTGCTGCCGTTGCAACGGAGCTTCCAGGCGTCAAATGGCCATCAGACTTGGCAAAACGCGTTCACCGAAGAATGCGCAATTTCCCACGTAATTACGAGGTTAAAGAACTGGTGGTGGAGGCAGGGATGAACCCTGAACAATGGGCTCTTGCGGCGTCCAGTTTCCGTAAATCGTTCCTGTCTGAGCCTTCCAAGTACTTTGAAGACCAAGAAGAGCTCATGGCTTTTGGACGGGTAAGTTTTCATTGTTTTCTGGCTAGTTTTAAAACGAAATTGATTTTTTTTATTGATTTTTTTTAGGATCTGGATGATGTAAAGCGTCATAACTCTTTCATCTTCTACCCGTACTTCTTGGACTTTATCAAGGCAAATAATTACCTGGTCACAGATGAAGACAACGACAATGCGTTGTCGCTCCAGAAGCTAACGGATTTGAGACTTCCTCATGAAATGTATCCATTTGCTACAGCCATGAAGAGGAAGATCATTTACCATGTAGGACCAACGAACAGTGGCAAGACCCACCAGGCTTTAGAGACGTTGAAACAGGCTGGAGAAGATGGCGGCATTTACTGTGGTCCACTGCGTTTGTTGGCCTTGGAAATCTTTGAACGGATGAACGCTGACGGGCTCTACACATCGCTCGTTACTGGACAGGAGAAGAAGATTGTACCGTATTCCAGTCATGTGTCGTGCACTGTGGAGATGGCCAACATCAACAGACCGTGGGACGTGGCTGTGATCGATGAGATCCAGTTGATTGGAGACCCACAGCGTGGCTGGGCCTGGACCCGTGCCCTTTTCGGACTGCAGGCTAACGAGATCCACGTCTGTGGCTCAGGTGAAGCTGTGAATCTCGTCCAGAAGTTTGCAGAGACGACTGGAGATGAGTTTGAACTGCGGTCGTACGAGCGTCGTACGCCGTTAGAGATTGCACCGAAGCACTTAGCTTCTTACAGTCACATCCGTCCGGGAGACTGTGTAGTGGCCTTCTCACGTCGTGATATCTTCCAGATCAAGCGTGACATTGAGGTCAAGACTGGGCAGAAGTGCTGTATCATTTACGGTCAACTTCCCCCCGAGACGCGCTCGCAACAGGCTCGACTATTCAACAACCGCGACAACGACTTTAACATCCTAGTGGCTTCGGATGCTGTCGGTATGGGGCTGAACCTGAACATTCGACGTGTTGTGTTCGCTACGGTGAAGAAATATACCGGTGGTGGTGGAGGTATGGTGGACATTTCACCTGCTCTTGCCAAGCAGATCGCAGGTCGCGCTGGTCGATCTGGCAGTGACTTTGCATCGGGAGAGGCAACGTGTTTACTTGAAGAAGACTTGGAATATCTCAAGGAATCGTACGAAGAAGTGCCTGTTCCACTCACGTCCGCAGGTTTGTTCCCGTCTTCAGAGCAAATGGAGGAGTTCGCCAAGCAACTTCCTGGCATCACCGACTTCGCTGATATTGTGGACAAGTACGTGATGCTGGCGCGTTTGGACGGAGACTACTTCATGTGCAACCACCAGGATATGAAGGACGCTGCGACGTTGCTGAGAGACACGGAGCTGACACTGTCGGATCGCTTCACGTTCTGTATGTCGCCTGTCAGTCTGCGAAATCCACTGGCTCGCAAGGTTTTCCTCGAATACGCTCGGGCTCATTCGCTGAGCCAAAGTGTCAAGTTGGACATTTATCTGCCTAAATACCCTCCACGAACGGCTGAAGCTCTCGGAGACGTCGAGATCAAGGCCAAGATCATTGACTTGTATCTGTGGTTGTCCTTCCGTTTCGAGGAAACGTTCGTGGAGAAGGATCTGGCTTTGGAGTTAAAGACGCGAGTGCTGGAGCTAGTGGAGCAAGGACTCGTCAACACAACGTACAACCGCGAAGAGAAGAAGACGCGGTGGGCCAGTGGTGCAGCTAATGGCCGTCGCTCGACTGCTCGAGGCCAGTTTGATGTCGATCGCTTCAGGAAGCAGAGGAAAGATGGCAACAACATTCAAAAGGCGAAAGGTGACAGGTTAAAGATGCGTGAGTGTCCTAACACGAAGGCAAATACTCGCCGCGTCGATAAAGAGAGCGACGAGGTGACGGAAAGTACGAAATCGTGGATTTCACGAATGTTCGGCCGCTAGATCGATTAGTGGAGGTGACAAAGAGATAGACGTACATGTATCTAGACAATAACATTGTTTTTGACGAGAATCTATCTTGAACTTCGAATGGTAAAACCAATCAAATTGTCCTCTTGATGTCATTGTTACTGTAATTCTGAAATACCATTCTACGAAGCTGTTCGGTGAGGGATTTCGTTTCGAGATTTACACCGAGTAGAGAGAAAAAAACGTGTTCTTGAGATCGTCAACTAATGGCGCTCCCAACAGAGAAAAACGTCATGACCCCCGCGATCGTAGCTGATGACGGCAATGTGGATATGCTGTGCGTCGTGACTGAGATCCAGGAAGAACGACTCGTGAACAACTGGGGTCATTTCTGAAGAAGCTACTACGAGAGACAAGAATGGATTTACGAGCAGGTTCGTAAATTACGGATAGGTTTGGATACAAAGACAACAAGATATCGTGTTACAACTGTGTATTTTACGTTAATTTTTCTAATGGCGCAACGGAATGCGCACGCTTGAGATCTGTCCGCAGTAAAGCTTGTTCCAGTACAGAATAAGCTTCTCGCTGGATGAGTTGAGTGCCTTGGAGTCGTTGGATTAAAGTGCGTTCGGCTTCCTCCATCTCTTGAACTTTTTTTTGGTGTTCACGAATCTGTCGCTCCTCTGCAATAGCCTTCTTTACGAGACGAAGAGCTGCTTCTTCGTCCACTTGTTGCTTCTCTAACATCTTTTTCTTCTTTAATGCTTCTTCTTGTCGTCGAATCACCTGTCGTTTTGCCCTTGCGCGTTCTACTTGCTGTAGCTGCAGCCGTTCACGCTCTGCCTTGAGCCGTTTACTCTCCAGTTTAACTTGTTCGACGTCTTGATATTTCTTCGAGATGATTTGAATTGCTGCGTGCTTCTTCTTGATCACTGACTCCTTTTTAAGACTGTGTTGCTTCTTTTGAGCCGATCGAGACTGTCGTTCTCGCTCTACCTGATGCATACACTTCTCTTCTTGACGTAGTACACTGGCCATTCGCATCTCGAGGATTTCTTGTGCTCGATCTTTCGTTTGAGCAATCTTCTTCCATGCTTTGGATTCCTCATGCTGGAAAATCAAGTCCGTTAGAGGGAAAGTAATTTCGAAAGACTAGATCACACCTGTAGTAACGCAATTCTATTCTGCAGCAGCTTGAGATCGCATTCAGCTTGCTTCCTCTTGGACTAAACCATAAAATGTAGTGTTAGCAACATTTTACTTGACAGAATTTTAGTAAAAATGAACATTGTACCTCAAGTAGTCGACTTCTGATAATAGGAATACTAGCAGCACTTTTCGCTCTTGTTTGTTGGCGAGATCCCATACCTTTTCTTGTAGATTTTGATGGGCCTGCGATCAGTTTACCCCAAATACCCAGTACTGCTTGCTTTGGGATCGATTCCTCTCTTGTCTCAAGCAACAGACGCACAAGTTGCTGAGCTCGTGCCTCTCGTGGCAGTCGCTCTAGTTGACGCACTAACGACTCAACACGCACTCTTTTTACAATACACAAGTCTTAATTCACCATATCCTTTCTTGTCAGAACAGTGACGTACTCATCCCCTGAAGCTTCTTGAACTCTCTGTAGGACATTGGCAACGGATTGGAGAGCCCAACTCTCCGGATCTTCACCCTCTGGAGCCCTAAACCTCTCTGCTTGCTTCTGTTGGTCTTCTTCTTCATCCATACACTGCTCAAGCTCTCTCGCTTCGGCGGCATCCATCGTTCCCATCGTTGTACTGTGTCACAAGTGTAGCCATCTCTCGTGAAGGGACACGCTCAAAATAAGTCGTTTATGTTTGGTACATAAGTAATATTTCATTGGATAAAATTGTAATATCAGTCTAGACCAGCCATTCCTAGAGCTCATTGACAACTTGCCACTTGATAAGCGATGGGACCGCGTAAAGGAGGCAAGAAGAAGGGAAGCCGCAAGCGTAAGGCTAATGTATGGGACGACGCAGAGCCCAAGGCCAAGCGTGGTGCTTTGGAAGGCAAAAATGAGCCCAAACCACGTAAAAATGGGTCCATGATGGGGCAATGGAAGACCCAAAAGATTGCGGAACGAGCTAAAGCACGTAAATTCTTCTCAAATGTGGAAGAGAAGAAGAATTGGCAACGAGAACAATATGAAGAGAAGTGGGACAGGACGGCCAATGCAATTTATAAAGAAGGAGAAAGTGAAGAAGAAGAAGATGTCACGGAAGAGAAGATAGAGAGTGAAGAGAGTGATAGTGAAGAAGAAGATTTGGATGGTGGTCGTAACGCTGTGTTTGACGAGTTTGTCAATACCTTTAAACCTGCTGAACCTGTTGAAGAAGAGGAAGAAGAAGAGGAAGAGTATGAGGAGGTGCTAGTGGATGAGAACGGAAACGAGATTATTGAACAAGGACATGAAGAAGAAGACGAAACTGTTGAAGAAGATAATAGCAACGAGGAGGAGCAGGTTGCAGCGATGGAGAAAGATGACGAAGAACAGCCAGAAGAGACTGAAGAAGAAGAACAGGAGGATCCGTACCGACGACGATTCTTGTTAAGTACGTTCACGGAGCTAGATGCCAAGAAGTTCAATGCACAAACGAGAAAATTTTCCAAGGTGCCGCTGCCGGACTTAACGGAAGAGAATTATGATGTGACGTACAGGAATGGAGCGGAGGGTATCAAGGGACTTACAGGTGTACTTACGACCCCCGAAACAGCTGAAAAGAAGAAACCTTACGTGCGTTCAAGATTGCTCGCGACCTGGAAACAACGTGGATTAAATGCTGAGAGCGTCTTCCCTAAGGGATCAGTAGAGCGCACACTATCTCAGCAAATGGCTGCGTACACGGATGTGCTTTTCGCCGGTCAAACGTACGAGAACACATCGAAGCTCCGTCAATTGAGTGCCATGCACGTTCTCAACCACGTTCTAAAGGCTCGTGATACCGTTACGCGCAACAACGAGCGAATTAAGAAAAACGAAGAAGAAGAGAAGGAGTACCGGGACCAAGGTTTCTGCCGTGCAAGCGTACTGGTTCTTCTTCCTCTTCGTAGTTCTGCTGTTGCGTTCGTGAACCAACTCCTGGAGCTTCTCCCTGCGAATGTTGATACTTTCCACAACAAGGATCGATTCTTCAACGAGTTTGGAAGTGCTAAGGACAACGACGAAGAAGAAGATCCAGCTAAAGAAGAAGACAAGGAGTGGCAACGAGTGTTCGGTGAAGGTAACAACGACGATTGCTTCCAGTTGGGCATCTCGTTCTCCAGGAAGGCAGTGCGCTTCTACAGTGAATACCACCACGCGGATATCATCATCGCTTCACCTCTTGGACTTCGTCAACAGCTTGGAGATGAAGTCGCAGCGTTGAACGAAACTGAAGACACGAAGGACGTGAAGCTCTCAAGTGACTTCCTCTCGACCATTGAAGTGTGCATTGTGGACTCTGCCAGTCTCATGGCTATGCAGAATTTGGACCATTTGCGCACGATCCTGCGTGCTACCAATCTACAGCCGAAAGAAGCTCCAAACGCCGATTTCTCTCGAGTTCGTGAGTGGAATTTGGCCTTCTTGGCCTCGTACTTTCGACAGACGATCATTTTTGCCCATGGAGTGGAGCCTGCACTCAACGCGTTGATGAACAAGACGTGTCGGAACGTCTCTGGAGTTGTTAAGTATGTTCGAAAGTACGATGCAGCGGATGGATCGGCCTCTATCTCTCGGGTGGTGCCTCAAGTGAAGCAGATCTTCCAGCGTGTGGACTTAGAGCACAGCGGACGTTTAACTGCTGCTGATGAGGTGGAACTCCGATTCGCGTACTTCAAGAAGCACGTGTTTGATCCACTGCTGGATCATCCGAGGAAGCGTGTGCTGATCTTTATTCCGTCCTATTTCGACTACGTACGAGTACGGAACCTGTTCAACGACACTATGAACAAGAAGCTCATTCGCAGTGTCCAGTGCTGTGAATACACGACCAGTAAGCAGGTTTCTCGTGCTAGAACGTCGTTCTTTCATGGCCATTGCCACGTGATGCTGTATACGGAACGTTTCCACTTCTACCATCAGTATCAGATCCGTGGCGTGCACCAGCTCATCTGGTACGGACTTCCAGTTATGGGTGACTTCTACGCCGAGATGATGAACATGTTGCCGAATAACGACGCACCAACGTACAATGATGATGGATTTGCCAACAGTACGGATGGTAAGTCTTCCATTGCGTTGTTCACGCGTCTGGATCTATTGAGGTTGCAGCGGATCGTAGGCAACAAGCGAGCAGAGCGGATGTGCCAGGCCAAGGCTGCGAAACCAACGTTTTTGTTCTGCTAGTCGTACATCAGTTTAATCTGAATAGATGTTCGCTACATACATGTACATGTACAGATCAAGGTTTTAGACACAAGAATAAATAATGCACAAGATTGTTCGATGCTCTCATGTCGCCCAGCGACTGAATTTTACGACGCACCACATCTCGAAAACATAGAAGCAGGAGAATCCAGTAGCTGACTGGTGAAAGCGAAACCTTAATACGGATCCTTAACTGTTGACGTGTAGTTGTCTTTCTTCTCGGTGATCCAGAACAACTACCGCTAGCAGATCGGTGTGACAACGAAACTCAATGTTGAAGCCCTCGACAGCAAGTCGGACAACATTTGTCCCATTTTCCACTTCAAACACGCAAAGCCCCTTGTCCTGGATCTCTCTACGCTGCATGTAGATGTATTTTGCGCAAAGGCAAAGGCATGACCCTAATGCTGAAGATACTCACAAGCTCGTAGTAGGTACTCCGTTGCGTCAATCTTCGAGTGAACGTATATTATTGGCACTGCGGCCTCGTACATCCTCTTGGGTCATCTTCGCCACAGATGTCGTACTCGTGCTTCGTTTTCAGCTCTGGCAACTTATATTCCGTCAGCACCTCCCGAATCGATGATGTTGCCTTTGTTAATGGTAGTTTCTCGAAGTTCTTGGGAATTCTTCCTTGTATTACGGCAAGATCATTACTTGACAGCCATCTGTTGCCCATTTTTGCCAAGAAGAGCTGAAGCTTGTCAGCAGGAAACTACCGGTAGTACCCCTTTATCTTCTTGATCGCTTCCTTCAGATGTCCCATCGACTTACCATCGTCGATGTATACAAGGAAAGTGCTGCCCATCTCCACCCATCACACAAGGCAAACTCAGCTCGATTATTGCTGCGGATTCTGGAATGACAAATAACTGACGCGAACTTTGGCATTAAGTGACTGGTAAAGTTCCTCCACATCCTCCACTGTCAGTAGCTGCCTCAGATGTGATAAATCCAAGGAGATGCCGACGTCGTTTACTGGCTCATCATTCCGTTAGAAAACCTCGGCTTGCTTCTTCATTCATCTTCATCATCATCTTCTAAATGGTCCTCCTGTTCACTTTGCGATGACGAATCGTCCGAGCTCGAAGATACCGATCCTCGACGTCGACGCGACGTCTGGTATTTCCCATTACTCGTAGTCTCAATACTTTCTGGATATACACGACAGCCTTGGACCAAGCACTCCTTCTGCAAACTCTCCACAGAATTCACGAACGCTTCAAGAGCAGAGACCCGCAGTTCACCCTTTGCAGAGCCTTCCGTCATCAGCAGTAAACTGTTTAGTTGGTCAGCAACTGAATCGCGGAAATCAGGTGTAAGGAACTTCAGTGCGTGACTGGTTTCTGGAATGCTCTCACGCTGGTCATATAGAAGCAAACTCATGGCGAGCGCAACTTCATCTGTGCTTTCATATTGCTTCTGTGCGCCGTTTCTCGATTTCCTTTTTCGCTTCCCATTTGATGAGGTCTCCGTGGTAGTTCCAAATACCTGCCGTGCAAATTCAATCGCCAACTCTGGGTTCCAGCCACCGCTTTGCACCTCACTGGGATCCGACGGGACTGCTGCCGTTGATCTACCATTCGTCTCCAATAACGAAGGTTCCGTTATCTTCGTCTCGCTTGCACTAGTCAAAACGTCAATGACGCAGAGAATCCGACAGTATAACATGAGTTTTCGAAGACGTCGAGAACGATAACCGGACCAATTCCTTAGCAGTTCAGGCACATGTTGCTCGAGTACAACCAGCGCTTGAGCTGTCCGGAAATAACGAATGTGATCACGAACTTCACTGCGAAGACTGAGAGATTCACGCATTTGCTGCTGCTTCGGCGGGTACAAGCTCGGTCCGGAATCTCCATTGCTTGCATCCTTGCTCTCGCATTCACTCTCCAAGTCTTCAACACCGTTTACACTACGATCCACCTCGGCCTCATCACCGTCCATTTCCGTATCACCTGATGACAGCCGTTGCCGCTTTGATGGAGCAAGAGCTGACTCAAAGGCTTTGTACGCATTCTCGTATCCGTAATGGAGAAAGAAATCTTGTACCAACTCGTTCATGGCAGCCTCGTCCTTGGCTTCTGACTGCTCGACTACATTCGGAGAGCCATTTTCACTTCGTTTCTCACGGTCGGCCAGCAAAGCACGCTGACGTTCCTTTTGGAGCTGCTTTTCGAACCCTGATAAGTCGAATTCGAAATCGTCTGCCACGAACTTTGCCTGTACACACTCACCAGCTCCATGAAGGCTTACAGAAGGGAACAGAACCTTTTCCTCATCGTTCCGTCCATCAATATCTTCCATTTCGACGTCTTCGGTCCTGTCCATGAGCATTCTTGCTCGTCGCTCTATGTCGACGCCGTTGCTTTCACTTTCTTCTTCACTTTCTACCGACTCTTCCTCACTATGCTCCTCTTCTGAATCTTTCACGTCTCCAAAATCGTCCAGATCGTACACATCTCTAGCTGCCAGCATGCCCATCAACTTGCCATTCAACGTAAAAAAGAACGTGTTGGTGTCCAACAAAACTCCACAGCCAACGACATCTCCAGCTCCATATTTTTCACACTGCAAGAAGTCTCGTCCATGGGAGACCACACGACCTGTTTTACCCACGTAAGCCAGCGAATTGGCAGCTTCTCCCAGATCTCGATGTAAAATATCAGGTCGACTTCTCCTGTTCTTGTTCTCTCCTTCCCCTTCTGAAGACTCCGAGTTTACATCGTTTAAAACGCTCTGCATCAACTGTTTCACCGTTCGACGAGCCTCCAGAAACCCACTAGGAGTTGATGGACCTCTAAAACCTTTTACAATATGTCCTGAAGCTGTAACTTCAATCTCTGGTTCGTCCAGTAGAAACCCTACTGCAATCTTGTGGTTAAATCGCTTCCTTTCTTGGCTGCGTCTCAGTCGGCGTCGGTCAAATCTCGACCGAATCTGCTGCATTGTTCCGGAATTGGAGAAATTAAAATTTAAGGGTACACCTCCAGTACTTGATCCTCTATTTAAAGGAGGGATCTGCATATCCTCGAGGTCCATGGCTTGTTGTTCTGCTCTTCGTCTCCAGTCTCGAGCTGTAGCAGCTGCGTCTCGATCTTGAGCTGCGTGACGTCGAATAGTAAGCGAGGAATTAAACATATTAACTCTGGCAGGTAAAGAATTAGCAGCTAATTCGGGCGTCGGGTCGCTACTTGTGGCCAAAATCTGAGTCTCGAAGTAAAACACCCGCAGGCCCCCAGAACGCGCGCTAGAGCCCACAGCGCGGGTAGAACGGAAGCAGGCAGCATCTGAGTCGTTATTGGCGCGTCCTACGTACTCGGCAGTGCGGTGATCGGCGTGGAGAAGCCCCTGGAAGGAGACGCAGCGCGGGTCGAAGGCCATTTTGGAATCAGACGGCGCTTCTCGGAATGAAGGTCTGCATTGGTTACTGAAATGAATACCGGTTTTAACCCTTTCGCGAACAGAGCTTATTGACCTTGACTACTATGGTATACAAAGTTAGCATGTTAACATACGAAGGGGGGCAAAATGACCCCCTTCTTAAAACACGGTACTTGCCTGATCGGAGTCGTCCTGAACATATGGCAATAGGTCAATCAAGGAGGGCAATTTGATCCCTTTCATAAGCCACTGTACTCTCCTCAATATTCTATGCAATAATTTCATTGGCTGACATAACAGCTGCCACAAGCAAAATCGACAGCGAGTTTTGTCATTGGTCAAGCTGTGTTCACGTAATGCACAAAACCTGAGACAGATAGAGGCGGATCCGTGATAAATTACGGATCCCACTACATACCTTACGCGTTCAACTTCAACGGATGTGCTGTCAGTGGCCCTGAGCGGACACGATCTACATGACGAAGTACATCCGCCTTCACTCCGCAACGCGAGCCAACCCCATCGGCCCAGTAGAAACGTACCCATATTGTAGCCTGCTTACAGCGGCACAATGAACACTCAGTTGCATGAATATAAATAAGTGTGGCACGTAACTTGTTTTCAGTATTGAAATTGAATTTTCTAGTGTGGCACGTAACTTGTTTTCAGTATTGAAATTGAATTTTCTCAAATTTGATCTTGTACCAACTGATACAAATCGACGGACGCAATGCGTCTCAGTTGCCACTTACAAACCGAAGACGCGTGGAAGGCAGAGGCTTGCAATGACTACACCCTCACAAGCGATCGAGCCTATGCAGGAGGTAGCGACACCCATCAGCACCCCTAGCGATGAATCACGTACGCTCGAAGCTGTGACCCGTGGAAGGACAGCACAGGAGGGCCGTAGCACCAGACATCCAGCATTCAGATGCCGCCCCACCCAAGCGGAAGCGAGGCCGCCCGAGGGGGTCAAAGAACAAGCCAAAGTCTGCGTCAAAGCGAAGCCGGCCGCCAGAGGAAGTGCCAGTGGTGAACAAACAGGCCACTAAACCCAGACGAAGTCTTGACCTCATCTTGAACGACGTCGCTGAAGCCTCACAACGACCCAGCACCAGTACAGACGCCGTACTGCCCACTACCACAACCAACACCAACGAGTCGCCGTTATTACGTGCCGCAGCATTGTCACCTGCTAATGCTACGGGACTGCCCACCAGGTTGTCTTCTACGGCCACTGTTACCGAGCCAAGTACACCGACGCCTAATGGTACAGCTACTCGACGTACGAAGAAAAAAAACCTGCCGTCAGTGTTGTCTATGTATGTAGACACACTGGTAGCATTCGCTCCAGCGAAGGAGGGCTTTATTACTCAAAAGAAGAAGTATGTTGGAGTCGGGAGTGCGTATCTGGTTGGAAGAGTCTGCCGAGTTTTGAAGCAGTCGCTGTTCCAGATTAACTGGTTGGACTCGCAGTTCCAAAACCACGTTGAGACTTTGAATCTGAGCGCTGTGCAGCGGGGCAACGCTAACTATCGGGCTCTACACGGACGTTCTACTGGGGCTGGATGGGGGCGCTTGTGTGCAGTTGATGACGGTGAGGAAGTCAATGTCGATGATGACACCGACATTCTAGAGGAGTACATGGAGCCTTTCGACCCTCCGATGGAACTTCCGACGTCATTAGCAGAGGTAGAGGCTATCAAAAGCATCCGATTTGAGCCCGAAAACCAGTGCGAGGCTCCTCCTGATCTGTACGAACATGCCGATGGATCAACTAAAACACGACTGCGACCAGAATTCAAGCATATCTTCCAGCACTCAACCTCGTCGAGTTTTTTCGCGTACATTCCGGTTTCATTCTGGCAGCAAGTTGTTGGAGAGATGAATACCTATGCACGCCTGAACAATATCGCAGTCGGGAAACCGTTTTCACTTGATGAACTCATGATATTTTTGGGGATACTGCTGTTCCTATCTCTTGTCGACAAAGGTGAATACGCTAACTACTGGGGCACACAAGTGGAGAATTTGATATTGGGTGGGGCTTCAGTTGGGCTGGATAACGTGATGCCTCTGCGCCGATTCAAAGAGCTGAGGAAAGCTTTCTGCTTTCAATGTATTGAGACCAACGCGGGAGCACAGGACCAGGCCGCCAAGATCCGCCCACTGCTGAATATATTGAAGACAACTGGGGCAAAATACGTGGAGGTCGGTCGTAACGTTGCGCTAGACGAAGCAAGTGTTGCTTGCCGGTCAAAGTACGGCAAGGCCCTCATTGTATATAATCCTATGAAACCGACGGGGAAATACCACTTCCGGATTTACATGCTCTGTTGCGCTACGAGTTGGATATCGCTGAACTTTCGGTTGCATTGCGTGAGCGAAATCACCGAACGTTTGGATGGCGTTGTTTCACCTGAAGCAGCGCAGGCGTTGAGCGATGAAGTCGCAGAGCTGTCCTCGATTCGGAAGTGCGTTCTAGAAAGTTGTTCGGCCGCTGTATGCTACTCGTCGGATTGTCAACTCCGACAACTACTACACTTCAGTGCAGCTGCTGATGGCACTACGTCTCAGGGTCTCTACGCTCGTGGCACTGTGCGGAAGACCAGCTCCCATTTTCCTCGCCATGTACTTTTGGAGAAGAAAGAGCTGCTCCCGTGGAACCTCCCGGCAGGCTGTTTCGGCTGATAGCTCGCTGGTTGCAGCGTCGTGGTACGATAGCGCTATTTTAACCGTGATCTCAAATGCCGACCCGTCAACGCTTACTTCAGTAGCCCGACAAGTTGCGCTCTGAAAAGCGAAGTTTTCGGCCCCGACATGCATCAAGGAGTACAACGCTAGTATGCAAGGCGTAGATCGCCTTGATCAAATTCGCGCTCGGTTTTCGCTGTCAGATGGGCACTCGTTCAAGAAATGGCACAGAAACTAGCATTAGCTCTTATCGACGTTGCTCGAGCTAATGCTTATTTGACCCGGAGGTTGGCGGTGGATTTTAGTAAGGTGCGAGACCCACACCGAGATTTCGTTGTTGAACTCTGTTCCGAGTTGTTGTCGGGGAAGTGGAAGGAGGCCCCCAGTGAACGGTTGATGTTTTACGCGGACAGTGCGGCAAGCATGGATCCTGAACATTCATCTCCGTCGAGCACAGTCTGGGTTGCACGATCAACAAATGAAACTCCATGCTCTGAGAGTCCTCAGAAAGATGCTCGGCTGTTTCCTCGAAGCAATTCTATACTGACATGAACCGCAAGCGTAGGAAATGCGTCGTGTGCCGTTGGGAAGATCGCTACGCTACTGAAGTGACGGACGTGTGTGTGCTTCATAACGTTTGCCTTTGCCAGAATCTCCATGTCTCCAAGGAGCCGTTTGCTTGTCCAGAGACCACTTGGACGTGTTGGGAGAAGTTTCACCGCTTCTATCTCCCCAAGAAGCTCTTTTCACAAAGAGGAAAGGCACGGACAAGCTCAGAATTGTATAAACTAAAGCGGAGTCTGCTATCAACTGCGGTTCAAGAGAATGTGGACACTGGCGAAGAACTTAGAGCTGATGGAGGTCGTACAGTTGTAAGGTCAATAGTTCTGTGAGTTGTGGGTATTTATCTTGATCTAAGTATGTAAAAGCAGCACAAGAAAAATTACGGTGGGTTAAATGTGGCAATACACTTGAATATAGTATAGAAACAAAAAATGTATATTGCTGTGATTTCACTACGCACTTCAGAGCGACTTGTATAAAAGATCTGCTGGAGGTCGGCCTTCCAGCTACAGGGAGATCGAGCACCTTCTCCAACTTGAACGCACGACAGAAATCGTTGTGGCAGCTGTCGCGGTGTCTTGGACAGAAGTTTAGAGCGCTCACCAATACGCGCAGCAGGAACATCCCAGAAAGCTCGTTCTTCACGTACTCAATAGCTCGCTGTTCGAAGATAACATTGTTCCAATATACAACTGTAGCGTCGGCGTAGGGTAGTGTGGTCGAAATGGGCAGGCCAACAATGTCCTGACATATAAGTTGGGATCTTTCGATGAGCCGTGTCGATCTCACGCTCCTGGACATCATCTCCAACCCCACCGTGCATAACTCGCGACGAATTTCAATGCCAATTGCCCTATGCACGTTTGTTGTCAAGGCAACATGTGCGATCACATTCCCAACACCAGCACCGATGTCGAGAAAGATGTCAGACGCCTTGATCTCGCCGATCTCACGGAGCAGAGTAGAAATTCCACTTGGCAGTAATTCTCCAGCGTTGCGATGCGGCATTTTTTATAGTCCCTTGAACAATAACTTCGCGAGGGACATCGGCAAAAATTGCTGTTACATCTCGTTCTCCACTTGGCGGGGACATTGGTGGTGATATTGCTTCTTCTTGAACACCGGGAAAACTTAGTGAGCTGCTACCACCACAAAGGGATCTGATCACGTCCTCATCCCGGGCGGTTTGCGACCCCAACGAACCTCCTGCTGTTGCCTGAATTCTTGGGATGCTATGACCACATGTCTGTTCTGGCGCTGGTGCTGTTTGAGTACCGAGAGATCCTTGTAACGCTGAAGGGGAACATGTTTGGGTGGTCGTAGGCGCTAGAGATGCTTGAGATGCTGGTAGTAGTAGAGGCGCAGGTGTCCCAGGCGGCCGAGATTCTGAAGGTACATGAAATGTTGGAGGCGCTGCAGAAGTCACGTGCTGAGGTGTGGAGGCAACACGATGGTGGATTGTGTCCGGATGCTGCACTAGAGGCGGTCGTGGCGCAGCGCTCGTGCCAGGTCGCTGTTGCCGCACCTGACCACCATCACTCGAGCGTTGCTGTTGCGTTATCCGTCCTCCAGATTCGCGCTGTTGTCGCGGAGCGGCTTGCCGCAACTGACGTATCACTGTGAGTGGCCGACCCCGCGGCCGATGCACCGGCGTAAAGAAGCTTGGCGGGAACTGCTGGATGTCCGCCCCCCATGTCTTCTTCAGAGTCGAACGCGCTCCCGTAGCGCTCTCGCACCGTGGCCTGTGCGCTTCATATGCTGAGCGATGTCCGCCCATGATATTCGCTTCCTCGCGCGCACGTAGGATGACGCTAGCTGTACGACCTCCTTGTCGTCCTCAAAAGTGAACGAAGTGGCCATGTTGTCGACAAGCAGGCACCACAGACTGAATCCTTGTAGGGAAAGTTGGCAACTGACTTCAGTTTTGTATGAAAAACTAATGTGGAAGTAATGGTGTGGAGACAGGGTCCTTACCAAAAGCACCTCACTACGCTGGCGCATCACCAAAATTACGTACTTAGTACGCATATTGCTGACGCAAACACCATAGTTTTCGTACCTAATCGCGTATCTTACGTGATGTTTGCCACACCACGTAAAATATTAACCTGCGTTATTTGACCGGATTGGTTGTAATTGGAGAAGGTGATGTGCTCGTTGAACTTCTGCGAAAGGGGTCAAAATGACCCCCTTCATAGTTTTGATGGGTTCAGTCGGAGGAGATGTCAACGGGGTCACCTTATGGCCTCTAAAGGGTTAATACTGAATACCGGTGAATTCAAGCTGAAGATGCTGAGTTGCGCTAATGATTGAGCAACTTAAGTAAAGCAACGCTGCTGACGTTCTGTACCGTACAGACTGTACGCAAAACAATACAAAACACATGGCACAACTACTTCGTTGGTCGTTCTACATACTATGTATGTCCTCAGCGAACATCAGCACAGCAGCTCCAAGACCAACCCTGGCTGTCAGTGACAATGTCACCGATTGTGAAAAAGACTCCGAATGTACGATGTGCCTCCGGCGATGGAGCTGATGTCCGTGAGATCTGATGATTTCACACTTGGAATCTTTCTGAATTTAAGTACCTCCAATGGGCGGGACTCCTGGACCGAAGTTGCGGAAAACGCTCCCTCTGTCCCCTTCGTCTCTAGATCCAACTTTTTTTTTTGCACAGGCCCGACATCGTACGAGCTCAAATGTCAATGACAGCTCCAGTCTGTGACTACAGCAGGCCAATGGCCAAGCTCTGTCGGCTCAAATTCAAGCCTGAACGCTTCATTCGACTGGGATCAACCGTCATTTTCGAGAGGGAAACCTTCCAGCGCCAAACGCTGGACAAACGGCAGCGGTTGCTCCAAGAGGCGGCAGCAGACCAAACCGCAAACAACGTACTGATCGCCAAGAAGGTGCTCAAGTACCGCAATCTCTACAACTAGAGCACTTGAAGTGTCTTGTTTAGACGAGATGCATATTGGGAATACATGGATAGTGTTTGGCGTTGTGAGTATTTCGTGTCGGGTTCTATTTCCCAAAAATGAAAAAAAAATATTGTAAAGCCGACCAGTAGGTGCTGAACACTAGTGGGTACCAAGAATGTGTTATCTGTTTGTCATGGGCGATGCTGGAAACGGTACTGGACTTGGCTCAGGACTTCAAACGGCCACCTTGTTGCATGTCTGCTGACAGGATTCCACACACAGAACCAAGCACTAGACCACCAACCATTATCCACAGCTAACCAACGTGAAAAACTGTTAGAATGATAAAACTGTAAGCCTTAAAATTAGGAAAAGATAAGATCTAACGTACATACTCGTACTGTCCGAATACTCTTCACCTTTTGACTAGTAACTTCATCCTAGACTGGCAAGTGGTATGGACACAGTACAATTTGATCGTTGAGATGTCCCTAAGTGGCCGGAAATCTCTAAAGAGACCGTTTATTTCGACTCATCCAAAGTTTTTCTTCTAGGAACGGCCCCACACATTCAGCTCCTCATCTGGTCGTAGACTCAAGTGATGCTGGAGCTGGTTCAATAGGAGCTCTCTGTAGCGAGATCGTACGAACACGATGAAGCGTTCGCCTTTGTCACTTGTAGCTCGAGAGCAAGTTGCTGTGGACACTGAACGGAAGTAGCGGGCACTCTGAAACGCTCGGGAACCAACACTGCCCACTCGACGACTAAAAGATTTTCCATAATTGAGTTCCACGCGTCGAGTCATTCTTCAAGTAGCCACGAAAGACTCAAATGGCAAGTGAAAGCGCACAATGCGGAGTTTTCCGCTCCCGATCACACAGTGAACCTGCGCGTCGACTGCCCAAGGGCGAACGATTCGTCTGGTCCGGATTCAGCACGACGTTCCAAGATAAAGAATTCCAGCAACGCACTCGAGAGAAAATCGACCAGTTGATTGGTGAAGTGGCGACGGAATCCAACCAAACCAACGCCCGAATTGCTTTGAAGGTGCTCAAGTACCGCAAACTGTCCGTTCATGCAGCCACTCGCTGTGTGTAAGGATAATGTTGCGTGAAAATATTTGTTTTTGTTATATGTCAGTGGATAAAATAAAACTGGTGAAGATATTTGAATTATTTGTTGGGGTTCTGAAGCCACTCAAAGCGGAAGGTAAAATCTGCGCCTGCAAGACGTGGTTAGTCATCATGTTGCTGTTTATGACTACAGGACACGCACCTAAATGGATGATTTGATACTGAAGTAGACAAACCATAACAGGAAATAAATGAGCTTGAACAGCTGAAAACTGCGTCTCCAATACAAATGCCAGTTGGTACAATGGAGAGAAGCCGAACTTCCGTTGGATAAAAGCATGCAGTAACACGAGTGACCCCACTTCTAATAGTCCAAACACCACCAGATTTATCGCCGCTGAAGTCCCCCAGTTCCCTCGTCCACCGGGAAAATAGACGATATTTGGCAACTGTTCCAGAATCGACTTGTATGTGACGAAAATGAAAGGGACGATACATTCCACGTACTCAACGAGGACGAGATATTCACAGTGAAACAGTAGTTGCAAACCATGCTGGATGAATTCTGTCGATGGCTCAGTAGATCTATGTCTAGATGTAGTGACTTTGGAAAGTGTTGGATGTTTTGCTTGGCTGGGGTGTGGATTTCTTGGAGCTGGGAAGACAGCAATCTGCTTCTTCTTCCACGGTGTGAAGTGAGGTCGAGTTGTTGTCTCGCTGCTTGAAATCCGCATTATATTCGGACGAGGACCGCGAAATAACCCACATGTTTCTAACTCTAGCAATTCTTTGTAAAGATTTTCAGGAACAACGTGAGGTGGACTTGCCCATAAGCGAACGTTATTCAGAGACGTTACTCGGTAGGAGCTGGAGTTGTGAATAATCTCAAGCAGCATTGTTACTAAACCTGTCGACTTCATTTGTTTTAACTTGGACGAAAGCCGAGTGTTCATACTTCGACGGTCTTGGATTAATTGTCGGATGATTTTTTCACTTTTGTACAGTTCTCGAAATTTCAACAGAGAATAAACTAAATCCACAACAATAAAAAGAGCCGTGAGGTGGAAGGAACCTGAAGTCGACATGCAGACAGAGACGAAGAGCGCGCTGAAAAAATCCACTGAAAGCGCCACAAGCTCTGGGATAAAATCCTCTAAGTCTCGAACCATGCGTAGTGTAAAATGTTTGGCTGCAAATTTCCATAATGAGACGATGAGAATCACAATTCCCCGATATGATAAAGGGATGAAATCATACAAAACGCGACATAGTGGATAAATCGCCATGAGCGCCATGTGCACGATAAAAGTCTTCAAGAATCGTATGTGAGCCTCGTGTATAGGTGAAGTCTTTGTAAATTGTTCTGGGCCGTACACGATGCGTGACACTATTGGCACATAAATCCCCATCGTAATTGCTCCAAATTGAAACAAGAAGGGTACAGGAAAGCCGAAATATGCAGCTTCGAGAATGTAGGTCCCCACTTGTAAGGTAGAAACACCCACTGCTCCTATCACAATTCTCCAAAGGGTTAGATTATATCCTGGTACAAATGCATTAACTTGATAAGATCCAACCATGGAAATGAGCAGTAGTATCGAAGACACTCGAATCCAGAACATCCAATTAGCAGCCCACCCTTCGGATGGGGATTGCAGTGGTAAACACTCAATCAACACAGCGAGTAGTAGCGGGGGGAATGGGGTAAACAAACACACTAGAACAGCTTTTATCCGTGATGTTTCGCGGCAGTATAGGTCGAATAGTTTTAACCGCTCAACAGAGAAAGATCCTTGGTATCCGACTTGACTTCGATGCCATTTCATCTCCAGATGAGACAGTATGTGATTGAAAATTGAGGACGTTCTTGGTTGCCAAGGAACCTGCATGGCCTCTGACTGCAATTGGCAAGCCTGAAATTCGACTGACGGGAATTTCCTGTTAATTATAGCGTTTTTTTATTTACAGTGCTTCTAAGTCGAACCGGAAGGTATCAAATATCAACAGCTTGAAAGTACCTAAATGGGCGATTTGATACTGAAGTAGACAAACCATAACAGGAAATAAATGAGCTTGAACAGCTGAAAACTGCGTCTCCAATACAAATGTCAGTTGGTACAACGGAGAGAAGCTGAACTTCCGTTGGATAAAAGCATGCAGTAACACGCATTCCACGTACTCAACGAGGACAAGATATTCACAGTGAAACAGTAGTTGTACACCACGCAGAACGAATTCGAAGGCTGGGTGGACCTGCCAAGAAGTGTTGATTTCGGATATTTTACTTCGACAATGCGTAGTTTTTGAGAAATGGGGACGACTGATATATGCTGGTTTTTCCTTAGATTAAAACGATGTGAATTGCGCCTGTACTTAGCTCGTATTTACAAAATAAACCTGAAGCTTCCAGCGCTAACAGTTGTGAGTAAATCTCTTCCGAACCAACGTGAGGTGGGTTTGCCCATAAGCGTAATAAGCGTATGCTTTCTACAGGTTCAATTTGGAATTCTCTCGGGTTGCGAACTGCCTCAAGTAGCATAGAAATCTGTTCAGTCGGGTGACGTAGTGAACAATGTCGAATTGATCACTTTTATACAGTTCTTGAAACTTGACGAGCGAGTGGAATAAATTCACCGCGATGAAAAGTGCTGTGAGCTCAACGGAACAAGACGTCGACATACACACAAAGATGAACAACGCATTAAAAAATCGCTGAAAACGCCACTAGCTCTGGAATAAAATCCTCCAATTCGCGAACCACGCGTACAGTAAGGTATTTCGCTCGAGTTTCCAGATTGGTACGATGATAATCACAATTCCTCGATAGGATTGCGGGATAAAATCATACAGAACTCTGCACAATGGATAAATCGATACCAACGCCACGCACTGCAAACGTCTTCATACACCGCATTTAATCCTCGTGTATAGGAGAAGATTCCCGAAATTGACCCATTCCATACACAGAACGCTGTATGAGCGGAACATAAAATGCTGCGATAACTGCTCCAAATTGCCACATGAAGGGCACTGGAAAACCAAAAAGCTCAGCGACGATGATGAGCATCGCTATGCGTAAGAGAGCGACCACCAGCGCCGCATCCAATAGCTGCAGCAACGTTGGGTTAAATCCTGGTACAAAAAGATTGGTTTGATACGTCCCTATTAGCATAAACGTCACTGTTTCTCGGCTCCAGAACATCCAGTTAGCAGTCCAGCCTTCGGACGGAGATCGCAAGGGTAAACACTCAAGTAGAACAGCGTCTAGAAGAGGGGGGGGGAGCCAGAACGACTTTTATTGGCGAAGTCTTGCTGCAGTATTGGTCGAAAAGTTTTAACTGCTCAATAGAGAAAGAACCTTTGATACCCGACTTGTCTTTGGTGCCATTTCTTCTCCAGATGTGAAATTTGAGTGAAAGCTGGAGCCATCTTGTTGCTGCTTGGCTGCTACGTACAGGAATAAATCGCGATTGATGTGGTGTCAGATTAGAGAAGTCAATTTTCCAAATCGACTGGGGAAGCATGTAAACATACCGTAAAATGCGGATGGAGTGAGACAGATTTTATTGGTCTGCAAACAGCAAAACATAAATAAACCTTATGAGGTTATATTGCTGGTGCGGGCTATTGCCAGCCACGACTTCCATCCTGGCAGAGCGCAATTTTCCGCAATGCGGAAACAAAAAAACAGCAACAGAAAGAAGTTCCATGTAAGTTATTAGGAACGCTATGCTTTTACTTATGTATCTAACTGAACGTGGTGACTGTAGGGAGCTTGCGCGGCTGAAGCCCAATCAGCTGTTGCCGTTGCTAAAGACTTCAAAGTACATAGGTCAACTGTGTATCGCTGGAAAGCTCAGAAAAAAACGTTAGCAACCGCAAAGGCTAAAGCACCTAACAAATGCTACACCACTGTACAAACCCAGCAGAAGAAGTATGTTAGATTTCCAGAGCTGGAATCGCGGTAAGTTGTGAACGTTATTAACCCTATCGTCACCCAGAGCCATTTCTATATTAAGCAATCCATACTTTATTCAAGTGAAAATAGTTAAACCGTACTTGAAGTAAGGTTTGATATATTAAGTTTCATCAGGTTATTATCGTACTTAGCGATTATTTAATTGGTTTTCAGGTTGAAACCTACTTCATGTATGCTTTTGAATGCTGCGTTATGATTCGACAAAATAACGAAGGAGCCACGCTCAACCGCAACATTGGCGCTAGCAACGACAACATTCCCACTAATAGCAGTACCGTGGAAGACGTGGAGGAACCTGGCGACGCCTCAGATGGACACTGTGGTAGGCAATTGGTCAGGAGACGTTGTTCTCCTTCTGGAAATATGAGCTCTACATGATGCGCGAGATCTACCGCCGCAAGAAGCACCTGTAGTCCATGCCCATCGACATGCAGCGCCCCTACCGCAGTCCTCCACCATCCGCAACTTGCACCACTTTGTCAATCCTGCCCACCACAATAAGGTCTTCTAGCGTATGGTTCATGCACAATTGGATAATAGACCGATCGTGTAGCTTCCCGAAGTTACACTGTTGCTGAGTTCTCTGCGCCACTTCTCCAAGCTCAAGAGCAATCTCCACCAGTTCGTACGCGACTCAGAGTCTTGGTGTATGCACTTAATGATAAATTGCTGTTGTGGTGCTGCAGGGCAAGAAGGAGCGTGATATGTCACACCTAGGATCAAGGAGCTGCATCGTGTGCTGGAGAGTTCCTGATGGCCTGCGGTAATGATAAAGGTGTGTTCCTGTCCTTGAGGCTGCTTACGTTTCTTGTATACTCACACTTAATCGTTTGATCTTACAGAATGTTGGGGCAGTGTCGTGACCTGCTTATTGTCGTAGCGCCAAATGTGATCGAGTACATTGCTGCGTTCAAACGGTTGAAACCCAGCGGCTATTGGATTAGTGTGGTATTAGGCGGTGGAGGTGTCGAAGACGAGCTTTACGAGCAGTCGGTGGAGCTTGGGTACGAATATTGGGACCTCAAGTCTATTCGATGAGGGAAAGTGCGATCACTGTGTTGTAGGATGATGAACGTCCGATGAACAGTCAATGGTGTTTATCGAGGCTCTTTAGTAAGCTCTCTACAACTCTGATACACCTTATCTCCCTACTACTGTGCATCTGCCACAAATGCGGTTGTAGCGATGCTGGAATGTTTCAGTGACCAGTTCATCCAAAAGATTGGAGCTAGAGGGATATATCCTTTTGAATATTGCAACTACTTTATCGCAACCTACTCGTTTGTTGGTTTCTCACCCTGGCTGGTCAATCCGGCTTTGGTAAGATGGACATACAAAAATACGATATTTGGTCCACAAAACGGTGCACTACGCAACGTAATGACACATACAAAAATACCATATTTGGTCCACAACCTATCTAGTGTAATAGTCAGTGGGTTCACTTCGAAGTCGCAGAGCGGAGCACGACGGCGATCAGGATCGAAGGAGTTCCAGGATACAGCAAATGACGGAAAGAGTCATCAAGCGCCCGCGTAGAACGCTTGATCATCAAGACAACAGTGCAGTAGCCTTGCCCAGCGGTAACGTATTCATTCCTGAATCTGACCGCCGTAATAGCTGACTAATGTGATCACATATAGCAACATCTACGTCTGTGAGTTTCAAGGAAGCCTGGAAAACGTTACGGCGTGCTGGTTGGACATCTAAACCACCCTCTAGGCGCAGTTTGGATATACACTATCGCTACGTCCATCCAGGAGGCAATCCAAATGGGAAACAAGGAGAAGACTATTTGTTAGGTGAAAACGCTGTTGTGGAGCATTTTAACGATTTCTATGGAGATGACGGATTGGATATTGTGAGAACAGCCTCTGAGCGAGTTGTAGACGTTTAAGGTATTGATGGTGGAAGTTTAGGCCTTGCTTGCGTCACCCCTCCGGCTGGTTACCGAAGAGAGCGTAGTGCTCCGATGTCTTCTCAAACAACGCGTGTGGAAGATGAGCGTACGGTTTGTCCTCCAAAAGCTGTCAGTCATCGAGACATTGTTATTCAAAGTGACAGAGGATCGAGGATGGGTGAAAACCACCCAGCATCAGTTCCCTGACGCAAATGCTGATCCACAACAGAATACTGAGAGCGCCATTCTCAGCCCTCTATGCGCGGTGTGCGCATCCGCCTGTTCAAACCAATGATCATGTACGGCTTGTGGATCATTTTTACATCACTTTGTTCCCATGACATTTGCAAGACTCTCGGATTGCTGGACTCAGATGGACAGCCAATGCTGGATTTTGGAGATGCTTCCTATTGCAGCAAGAAATGCTACGAAGTAAGTCAGCGAAAGCGGATGAATATTCGCCTCGCATTGCTGCTTTAAGTATACCTTCTGCTTCAACGCTAAGTATCGAAACGTCCCCAAGGACGCTCGCATCAAGCCCGCCACACCTCACGCGAAGCCGAAAACAGCTAGCAGTTCCCAAACCACCAGGAAAACACTCTCAAACGTGACGGCAGCAAAACAAAATTCAACGCTAAATACAACATCTCGCTCCAGCGGAACAAAACCACGGGCAAGATCATTGAAGCCAAAACGCGAAGGAAATGCCCCCAAAGAAAGAAACAACTGCAGTAACATATCGAAAGGAAGTGTTGTATCGGACACAAGTAGCAGCGCAAAAGTTTGTTGGCGCAAACGTGGCTTTCACACCTGCGGAGGAGAGCTGGATGAATCCTCAGCATTATCGAGATGTTGGCGCAAGTTTTCTGATTGGGATTGTTGCTAAGTACTCGGTGCTCAACAAGTCAAATGTAGGGGGTGTCGCCCTACCAACGGCTTTGTTTCAGATCCGATGGACAAGCACCGTTTTTCAAGGCAAAGTTCATGTTCACAACATCGAAGAAAGTGATGTTTATCGTGGGATAAAAAACTATGTGGATATCAAGAAGAAGAATTTCGAGTTTGGTAGATCTTGGAGTGCGCTTTGCACTATGGTCCTGACGTAATACAAATATTCCAACGTTGACAGATGCATTCGATGAGGTGGAGGAAGGTGACTACCGCGAATGGTCTGTGTTTCGAGCAAGAACGAGCTGCATATCGATCTGTGTCCTGCAGAGGTAGAGGCGATTTCAGGGATGACATTTTCGCAGACGGCTACACTTGGTAAGGCACCGGGTCTATTTTCACACGCCGATGGATCTACAACGACCAAGCTCTGCGACGCGAGCAAAACACTTTTCGGTCAAACCGCAAGCTCAAGCTTTTTTGCTTTTTTACCTTTATCACTGTGGAAGCAAGTTGTCATTTTTCAAATGACTATGCTTCAAAAAGCGCCAACCCACCAGCGGCGCCTGTAACACTCGAAGAGGTGATGAAATTCCTTGGTATTCAGTGGTATATGACGCTTGTAGACAAGGAGAGATCCGAAATTACTGGTTTGCTAGCGAAGATGACAATATATTTCCTGGAAGTTCGTCGACGAGTCTGGGAACGGTGATGACATGGAAGAGATACCTGCATATTCGCAGCAATTTGGCGTTTCATGGAGATATAACAGCAGCCGAATTAAAACGAGACCCCGCCGCCAAAATCCGCCCTCTAATCGCAATGCTGAAGAATCGGTGTAGTCGCCACGTTATTCCAGGCAGAAATGTTGCTGTTGATGAAGCGAGTATTGCGTACAGATCGAAATACGCGAGGCACATTAACCCAAGCAAACCGACCGGGAAGTACCACTTCAAACTATACGCTTGCTGTTGTTCTACGTCGTGGATAGTTCTGAACTTTAAACTCCACTGCGCTAGCGAACTACGCGCTCGTCTAAGCAACGTTGTTTCCGATGGCGAGATCGATGACCTAGCAGCACTGACGGCTAAGTCTTCAGACATTAGGACTCACGTTCTTGAAGTCACCAACTCGCTGAAAGGATCAAGAAGGGTGGTAAATACCGATAACTTTTATACCTCGTGTTTACTTCTCGAGAGTCTACGAACGATTGGTCTTTACGGCCGAGGCACCGTGCGCGTCAAGTAAACACTTCCCAAAGTTTACTATGATTCTGCCAGAGGATGAAAAAAGGGGAACCATGAAGCAAGGAGTGTGTTTGGAGAAGCATATAGTCGCGGCAAGCTGGGTCGATGGATCTATCGTTAATGTTATTTCAAATGCTGATGACTCTGGAACGACGACAGTGTACCGCCGCATTCGACAAGATCGAGAGGCCTTTACAGCTCCAACATGCATCAAAGAGTACAACTCGGCGATGCAGGGTGTGGATCGTCATGACCAAATGCGGGGCCGGTTTTCCGTTGCAAACGGTCACACGTTTAAAAAGTGGCACAAAAAGCTCGCAATGGCGATGATAGATATTGCGCGGTGCAACGCCTACATATGTCATCAAATGGCGTTGGGGAGAATCAATCCTGTGGACGATGAAGAAGCTGATGACAACCCTATACCTGGCTGTCGTGACGAACACCGTGCCTTTGTGGCGAACCTGGTTCGCGAGATGTTTAACGGGACCTGGAAGACGTCCTTAGATGACATGGATGGACTGTTGTTTGCGAATAACCACGACGGAACATCCTCTATTCTAACCGAGACACCCGCAATGGCTATTCCAAACCTGGTTGAAGAACCTTGCACTGCCAGAGAGTCCTGGATAGTACTAAAAGATCGCAGCCGAGCCATGCGGGAATGTACCATTTGTCGGTTTGAATGCAGGACACCAACCCAAAAAACCGATTATTGCGAAAAGCACAAAGTTGCGTTGTGCAAACGGACATATCCTGTAGACACAACAAAACCATATCTGTGTCAAGTAGCGTCGTGGTCGTGCTGGCAGAAATTCCATGGATATTACTTCCCGAAACAAGTCTTTAATATTGATGGGCGATTGATGCGCAGCTCATCGATTTATAAAGCCCAAGCACCGTTCCTCAAAGAAGCCAGAAGTCTACAAAACGACGTAAAGATCTTCCAGTAATTACTACCGAATGAATCACCTGTTCTTTGATACTGCTGCCATGGATTGCTTTACGGGGATCATCTTAGCCCAGAAAGGATCAAATATATTGAAAATTGTATGAAGGATAACTGTAGAAAATGAAATGAGTATTTCATGAATTGTTGTTTTCAAAAGCTTGAGTCTCTTGAAATCAGTATTTTCAGGAGGATATACAAGCGCAAACAAAGCAATCGTCTGAATATTGTTTATTATTTGTACTTGTACTACATGAACGGCAGAGGAATAGAACTCGTGATGTCCCACCGTAGTATGAACGACTCAACGCAAGAGGCAAGCATTGTAACAAGATATGACTTGGCCTACCTTTACGTCACCTTCTACAGACCCATTAGGCCTCTTTATATCCGGCAAGGTGTTGAGTGATATCGGTCTGATGGTGATGTGGCCCAATAGCCAGAACAGTAGGCAGAATTGAATTTCTCTGCTAACGAGCTGTGTGTACCGAACGCCATGTTTGACACGCTGGTGCAGTTCCCCAGGATCAAACAACTAAGCGCACCCATCCATCTCGCTGAGTATCATCAAGCAAGCAGTGGAGAGATGGCTTCGCCCCAAATCGCGACCTTGCTGTGAATTTTCGCGTGTTCACCAGAGCTCGGATCCTCGAGCCAGCCAATAGTAAACGCCGCCACCAATAAATACTGAACTTCTTGAACGGACATTCCACTGATAATGTGGACGTCATGAATCGCTGGACGGTGCCAATGAAGCGTGCGCTCGCCAATATTCATCGAATCATCGAAGGAGCATGGTGGCAGTGCGACCACGGTGGTGGCGCCATGGGAGAGCAACGATGAAGCTCATCCAACTTCGCTACTGGGTAATCAGCACGATGACGGATAGTGGTGTGGCGAGTAGCGTCTCCGACAGCGAGCAGTATCATAGATCAGCACACGGGGCAGAGCAATACTGTGTAGTGTGGCGAGTAGCGTCTCCGACAGCGAGTAGTATCATGGATTTCGGAGAGAAGCTAGGCAAGTAACGATGTAGCCACTCTCGTGTGAGGATTGTCTGGGTCCGGGAAAAATGGGAAATGAGCTGCGTTTGGATTTTGGCGCGTGCTGGGACAGTGCAGTGTGTTTGAAGTTTTCAGCCAATCAAAATGCCAAAATACCGGAACACAACCTGATTGGCTGCCAGACGCAAAGCGAAGACATTGGCGAAAAGTTTGGATGTTGAAGTTTGCGTTTGCGCGCTAAAATCTTTCTACGTTGAAGTCCAAGTTTTTCTCCGATGTCTTCGCTTTTGTTTGACAGCCAATAAAATGCGTCCCGAGATCCTGACACTCTGATTGGGTGTCTTCGAGTGACCCTTAGTGTCGACAGTGCTTCTAAGGTTAACCCTTCCAACGATCTTGGGACCAAATATCTTTCTTTGTGTATGCCAGTTTCACTTTTCAGTCGAAGACGCGGTGTACGATGGCCGATTTCTCTGATAAAGAAGACCTGCAACTGTATCGACTAGCGAAGACTCAAGTGGACGCAGGAAAAAAAATATGCTGGCGAAAAGTGTGGTTGGGAATGCCATTTTTGTGGTAAAAGCCAACACCAACTCCAAATCAGGCTAAAGACACTAAAAGAAAACGTACGGCATCGACTTAAATGGTTTTCCGAGGCGCTTCACAGGTGTCCAAGACAGAGGAAAGAAAGCTCCAGGAACCCGAAAAGCCAATGCTGATGCGCCCATGGACATTCACCTTGTCATTTCGACGCTTTTGCGACTGTCCCGCGGCAAACGATTCCTTTTCCAGATCACCACACTGGCGAAGTGACTCCACCCGGTGTTTCCGACATCCTTGACGTTCTCCCGGACCTTCAAGCGAAGGATGTTTTCTTGATGTTGGCTCAGGAGTTGGAAACATCGTGGCTCAAGTGGCACTCCAAACGCGGGTCGGGATGTGCATCGGTATTGAACTTCAGCAACAATTGGCTCATATGTCTGGGTCGTTGTTTTCTAGTAGCGCTTTACAGCATCCAAGACTGAAGATCGTTACTGTCTATCACGGCGACATAAGATATATGGACAAGACAGTCAACACTGTGGCAAAGCGTGCTACCGTTGTGTACGCGAATAATCTTGTTTTCGAACCTACCAGCAATGTGGCACTAGAAGAACTGTTCACATCATCAAGACGATTGGAGCATGTTATTGTCACTGAGAGAGTCTGTGCTCGCCATCGAACTGGGTGTAAACGAAACTTTTGCTCCACCTGGAAGCTTTGTCAACCTATTGGCATTTCCGTGTCTTGGTCTTCAAAACGGCGTTATGCGTACTGGTACACGAAGCGTACACCCCAGTGACGCTAATACTAATAACAACGTTCGCTTCTTCTTTTTTTTTCTTTTGAGCACTCGTATTTTGAATCTGGGCAGGTACCGCAAGCTAATCGATCGCTTTGTGCGAAGACACTGTTTCAGCCTTCTGCACGAGTACAAGACGCGCGCGCATCGAATGCAACCGGCTGGATTCAGGAGCAGTAGAAACGTAAACTACACGTGCGCGTCGTCAATATCGTGCGCTGTCGGGAGATGCCGATGGAAGTGCGTTTGAGGCTGCAGAGCGACGTCCCTACTTCTGCCACTCTGTCGCGTGAAGAGCTGGAGATGGATATATCGGAGCGTCGGGAAGTGAATCGGAATGATGTTCAGGTCCATAATGACATTCAGATTCACAATGAGGACGTGGGGGAGGAACAACAGGAAGTGGAGACGCCACCGGAGCGTCGTCCAGTGTTAGGCAAACGACCGAGAGCTTCGACCCCTCCTACTGGTCTTCAGGAGCCTTTAGAGCGTTTGTTGACGTCCATTCGAGATGTCATGACGCAGACGTTGGAACTCAAACAGCAGGAGTTACAGTTGAGACGAGAGGAGCTACAGTTCCAGAAGGAGGCACTGGCTACGAAGATGGAGGACAGACGCCAAGCCAGGGAGGAGGAAAGGAGAGACAGGAAGGAGCAACGAGAAGCTGATCGGAAGGAGAGGTTAGAGCTTGCCAAGATCGAGAACGAAAAGAATCTGGCTTTCCTCAAGGCGGTGATGGAGTCATCGGCGCAACAACGGCGCTGAACAAAAGGAACAAGGGGAAGGAGAAGCATGTTGCTAGTTCTGGTTATATACATATCGTAGTTTTACAAAAGCAATGGGGGTAGGCTAAAGAGCTCCTAGCGCTCGTACTTCTTCCACAGATGCTGGAAGTGTTCATCAAAACGGCCTAAAAAAACAGTTTTGCCAAGAAAATGTTTGAGCTCTTGGGAAGTCAAGATTGACGCCAACGTACGGCCGTCCTTGTGGATAACAAGGTTTTCAGCGTTGCCTACGACAGCCTGGCGGCTCCAGTTGAAAGAACCTGCAGTACAACATCCTGTAAGAACAAGAAGATGGGTATCTCTAGTGTGTGAAAACCAACATACCATTCAGCAAAACCTTCTTGTCGATGATGCAGAACTGTCAGTGGACAAATACAATATTGCATCAGTCAAACAGCACCCTATACTTTTCATGCTGTCTCAACGTTACCTTGTGGTGCATGTAGGTGTAAGAGTGGTCGTCTCGAACGGGGATTCCCTGTTCACCAGCACATGTCAGTAGCTGTGGTCATAAGTCTTAGATCTAGCAACGTACAGCGTCGATGAACTTCTGAATGTCGGAGCCTTTGCCTTTCGCCTGACCGTCGTCCGTGATGACGCGGATCTTGACGCCGCGTTCATGGGCTTCCAGCACGACGTCTGCAATCTGAAGACCAAGGGTTTATATTGCATCAAAGACTCAGACCATTGCACCTCGTACCTCATCACAGGTGATCGTAAAGACGCAAATGTCCATCGTCTTCTTGGCTGCCTTGAGACACCCGAGCATGGTCAATAATGAGCTGTTCTGGTCGTGGATCTTCTTGCAGTTTTTGCGCGTGCAACCCTCGCTCGAGTGGAAGTTCTTGCACGGCATGGCCGTGTCTGGGAAGAACAACACGTCCACGAACGAGTCGCCCGTGATAGCCGTCGTATCCGTTCCTAGACAATTGCCCATGTTGATACTACAGGACTGGAACTAGCTCTGCTGTAAACCTGGCAAATGAGAAAGTGAACCTGCTGGCCTGTGGGTAATGCTCGAAAGCACTACGTCGCAGTAAATGCGATCGTAGCTTGGATCCGGAGCCTCGAGGGGTTCCACCTTAGAAATATCCACGTCGAACGGAAGAAGAAGAATGAGTTGATTAACTAGTTTCCGCGTCGAACGGAAGAGTTCGCTAGGCCGTTTGAACGCTACTTACACAAATATATCGAGTGAGCCCATGGTCATTGTGCAAAAAGCACCAAATAATACGAGATGACTCATTACAGTCTGTGATGATCATCACGATAAGGTAGTACCATAATACGTTTAGAAATATGTCACACTAATTGAAAAGTGTGTGTTTTTTTAGTCGTGATGAATTCCCAAAACGCTGGCATACACAAAGAAAGATATTTGGTCCCAAGATCGTTGGAAGGGTTAACCTTAGAAGCACTGTCGACACTAAGGGTCACTCGAAGACACCCAATCAGAGTGTCAGGATCTCGGGACGCATTTTTATTGGCTGTCAAACAAAAGCGAAGACATCGGAGAAAAACTTGGACTTCAACGTAGAAAGATTTTAGCGCGCAAACGCAAACTTCAACATCCAAACTTTTCGCCAATGTCTTCGCTTTGCGTCTGGCAGCCAATCAGGTTGTGTTCCGGTATTTTGGCATTTTGATTGGCTGAAAACTTCAAACACACTGCACTGTCCCAGCACGCGCCAAAAATCCAAAACGCAGCTCATTTCCCATTTTTCCCGGACCCAGACAATCCTCACACGAGAGTGGCTACATCGTTACTTGCCTAGCTTCTCTCCGAAATCCATGATACTACTCGCTGTCGGAGACGCTACTCGCCACACTACACAGTATTGCTCTGCCCCGTGTGCTGATCTATGATACTGCTCGCTGTCGGAGACGCTACTCGCCACACCACTATCCGTCATCGTGCTGATTACCCAGTAGCGAAGTTGGATGAGCTTCATCGTTGCTCTCCCATGGCGCCACCACCGTGGTCGCACTGCCACCATGCTCCTTCGATGATTCGATGAATATTGGCGAGCGCACGCTTCATTGGCACCGTCCAGCGATTCATGACGTCCACATTATCAGTGGAATGTCCGTTCAAGAAGTTCAGTATTTATTGGTGGCGGCGTTTACTATTGGCTGGCTCGAGGATCCGAGCTCTGGTGAACACGCGAAAATTCACAGCAAGGTCGCGATTTGGGGCGAAGCCATCTCTCCACTGCTTGCTTGATGATACTCAGCGAGATGGATGGGTGCGCTTAGTTGTTTGATCCTGGGGAACTGCACCAGCGTGTCAAACATGGCGTTCGGTACACACAGATCGTTAGCAGGGAAGTCCAACATCCGCCTCCCTTTCTGTTCGCATGTGGAATTAGTATGAGTTGTTTCCGAAGCATGGTAAATTCGGAGCTTCCCAGCGAACATGGCGCTGTACTGGAAGGGGGTTGCACTTGATGGATTGTCCTTTGTAGCTATCCCTGTACCGATAGACGGAGCTCCGCTATTTAAATCTTTGAATTAATAACACGCCAATATACGATCAGACATTTGATGTAGTATCCAGGATTTCGCCGTTGTAGTCTTGCTGAGACTATAATTGCCTCACATGATTTCGCTAATTGCTGCACTTGCTGTCTGGCATGACTTTAGCCAATCATTACTATTGAGAAAGGTGTCAGATGCAATCCGTAGTCTGAATGATATGTGGTGATACACAATAGCAGGTTGGAAGGCAATCGTATGATCATACAATTCGCGAGATATTTGGTCCTGTAGCTAAAGGATATCTTTTGGCATACTATTTGCAAGATATTTGATCCAACCGATTTGCAGAATTGAGCGAGTCCACGTCAAGGCACACTTCTCATTCTTGTCTGGAACAACGAGATGGTGGATAACCGACACGACGCCGAAATAATAGAGGTAGAACTCCACATTGTTTGATTGAGATCGGCATTAATGCACTCATTTGTATTGTTGCAGCTTTGGAGCCACATCAAGACACATGCCAGCAAGGGCGCCGCCTGTATTCTGACAATTGTACCAAGAAGTACGTTCAAAGCTGCCTTATTATTTGCGGTTATAAATGACTTCGATTGTGTTCGTATTCGTGGGCCATCTTTAGTGCTGGTACGAAGGTCGCATTTGATGAAATTTATACGATCTCCTTGACTTCACATGATCGGGTACAAGTACATATATAAAACGACTACACATTACGCTTCTCTAAACTAACTTCGTGATTTTGATTAGTAGTTCGACCCTGAATTCGGCTCATCGCCAGACGTGAATGACTTTATTGCGGCGTTGCTGCGGTAGAAGGCAAGATGACCTTGCCAGGGCCTCGATACGATCGATATAACGTATGGACGAGCACGAAATTCGCTTTCCCCGCTAGAGCTGGCTGGATTTTGAAGGGCTCCTGAACTGGAAGATATAGGTCTTAGGGGTGTTTTCAGCATAACAGTCTATAACTGTGAGCATACTCACTTCCTGGAATCGCAATGCTCTCTCGTCCGATCCAATTTGCTGTTTCACACTCCGGTTCAAATCTATAAGCACGAGGACGATTCAATTCTGCCGTTCCCACTCTCTAATTCATGTCCATGCGCAAGCGACCCCACCAACCCACAATCTCCAGACTGCTTCTTGTGCCACAGTCTCCAAGACCTCATTTATGGGCTCAGCTCACGATCCAAAGCATCTTGTTGCTGTCGAAGAAGTAATAGTGAATAAGGGTCGTTCTCCTTGTCCTCCAGCTTTTCGATGTACACCATGTTTACTCACCACCAGCGTTGTGAGGGACTTGAGTACGCAGGATTGTCATTGGAGCCTTCAAGTCACTCAATAACAATATGACATGGATTGAGACCGTGTAGCGTAGAAGACACAATAGCACTACAGCTATATTTGTGAATCCTTTCGGTCATGATTGGTAGATAATGATACTTGTGAACCGTCGCCAGCTAATTATTACGTTAGCAAAACACGGAGCATATTTTCATTTGTATAGTGAATTTAGTATACGATTTCACAAAAGAAGTGACAAAGTTTTTTTTCACATCCTTATTTGCTAAACCGTACATAATGTATTTTTTTGTAAACAATCGGGTTAACGCATTGAAATTAAAACTTAATCTATTTTCTATTGTAGATTAATCGACTGGATCAATTCAATGCGACGCGAAAAAAGTCGCTGCGTCACTGTAAAATGCATCATGCTTATAATTGCTAAGTTTGACCCAGCGTTTGCTCTATCCCGCCGCTTTGGAGCACTAAGAGCGTGGGTAACTCGCTTTTTAAAGCGCAACCGTCTCACTGTCCGACGTATTACGCACCGTGGCACAAAACGACGGGAAGACCTGCAAGTACGTATTTAAAATTTTTATTTATTTTATTTTAACTAATATTGTATTAGGAAGTTGCAGATGCATTTGCAAGTGCTGTAAACACAACTGTGGAATTGGAAGGTGTCCTCTCAAAACTGTCTTCATACACGGAGAAGTACTCCAGCCTGTTCAATATGGACCAGACCGGCGTGTGTATCGATAGTCCTGGCCGTTTAACAGTGGATTATGTAGGTACAAAAAATATTGACGTTGTCCAGGGAACAGCGATCAATGGCTCTCGCTGCACGGTGTTTTTGTGTGCGTCTGCAACGGGAGAAAAGCTCCCGCCGTTTATCGTATTTACCGGCGTTCCTGGAGGGCCCGTCTCAAAGGAGGTTGAAGCAGCAACATTCGGCGATCCATCTTGTGCTCACACAGTCCAGCGGAAGGCATGGACCGATCACGACACAATGCAAAAATGGATTAACGAGGTAATAAGTTTTGGTTGTCGATCTAATTTTTATTATTACTAATTTTTAATTTGTGAATAAGGTGTGGGTTCCACATCTAGATGGCTGCAGATTGCTGCTTCTAGATAGTCTTAAGGTCCACAAAATGGCTAGCGTGAGGAATGAGCTGCAAGATCATTGCCACACACAAGTCGAGTACTTTCCTCCGGGAATTACGGGGCTGAGTCAGCCTATGGATGTCAGTGTAATGCACTCATTCAAGGCGGCTATCGAGTACGTACAGTATACTTTCTCTGCAAAATGCTAGGTTTTCTGATGTACGTCTGCGTGTAGGAGGCTGTATATTGAGTATCATGTCGATCATCCGTTTCCAAAGACAGCAAGCGACCGCCGTGCAATGCTGTCGCTGATGGTAGCGAAGGCTTGGGCTGAAATTACGCCTGCTACCATCATTAGCGGATTTAGAAAAGCTCATCTGATACCTATTGGCCCCAGTAACGAACAGGATGTCTTCAGCACTTTTCAACTGGAAGCTGTTGAGAATACTATCGTTAGCGCATAATAGGTTTTTCAAAATGCACAAGTTTTTTCTTAATTCTATCTTTCAGGATTTTTTTAATTTTTATATTGGAGGAGGTGTCACCCCTACAAATCGCTTGATGTCGCACTCAATGCACTTGTCTCACTCCATCCGCATTTTACGGTAGTTATGTATTGTGATATTACTTGTGAAGCCAGTCAAAACGAAAGGTAAAATCAACTCCTGCAAGCATCATTTAGGCATGGAGAGCAAATAAAATAAAACAAAAGACGTACCCAAATGTTCGAGTTGATACTGGAGCAGAAAAATTGTCACGAGGAACAAATGAGCTTGTATGGCGTAGAATTGCGTCTCTAGAACAAAAGCGAGTTGGTACAATGGCGAGAATCCGAATTTCCACTTGAGATAAACGTGGAGTAGAACGAGCGATCCAATCTCCAATGCAGCGAACAACAGTAGATTTATTACAGTAGCCATCCCCCATTGCCCAGCTCCACCAGGAAAGTGTGGACAGGTAGTGCTCCACGCACCTGAAACACAAGCAATGTCAGAAGAATCCCGCGTCGCAGTGACAATTGATCTCACTGGTGACGACGAAGACAGTTGAAAGTGGACGACAAGTCAATCGGGATCAACGGAGTGCAGGACGGTGACAAGCAGGACTACAGACACAAGACATTGGCGGAGACGTTGAAGTTGCAGGACGACGGCTACATGAGAAGATCGCTACAGGAGGGATGACACGGAGCAGTTACGATGGAGATAAGTATACAACCAAGGCGAACGACGCAGATGGAAGGCAGTGAACGGCGGAGAAAGCTTGCAGAGCGTCGCCGAAGGAAGATCCTGACGGTGGCGACCAGTATAGTTAGTTTAGGTGTAGTCTAGAGGGGCGACGGTAGCTAGGGGAGCTCTGGGTGTGCGGTCAGCCGCCACACCTCCCAGTTGCGATTCTGCTCGGTTGAGAAGAGTTAAGCAGCTAAACACGACGCGTGGAGTACTGCGACCAAGGGGTCGGCTTCACCCAACAGCATTCAGAGGTTTCGTACGTGGCTTCGTTCTGCGACGTACTGGTCGGCGGAGGCGTATCGAGTCATTAGTGAGGTGAGGCACAGGGTTCTGAGGTGGCGATCATGAAGGAGTCTGTGTAGAGGGCTGGGACCTCGGTTAGCGACCGAGTGGCTACGGTGCCTATTGATGGCGTCTTGGCCGTATGAACTGAGTCTGGAACGTGGAAGGTGAAGACGTGTTATGAGAGTCTCAGTTTACGTATATTTACATGTTACATGTTCGGGCAAGCGTGAGGACAGGCTGTCAACCTACCCGAGGCTGATAGTTGCTGCTAATGTCCCCTCCCTAAGCTGTCTCTGCTGGATTTCAGCAACCGGTTGGTCCACCTAGTTTTACTGGTGACAGACGACTTCTAGCTCCTGCTCGTGTGACCCACACGCTCCCTCTAGTTGGATTACAGCGGCGTTTAAGGGAAGTAGCCGACAAAAGTAAATAACGTTTGGAGATTGTTCAAGGACGGATTTATACGCAACAAAGACCAAAGGAACGACGCATTCGATATACTCAACCAAGACGAGATATTCGCAGTGGAAAAGCAGTTGTAAGCCGTGGATTACCAGATATTTCGAAGGTTCGTTTGGTCTGATGCTGCTTTCTTTTCGAAGTTTCGAGATTTTAACGTTAGATGAATTTGGCACTGGGATTACCGAAATGTGTTGGAATTTCCACGATAAAACACGTTTTTCCAGTCCGGATGACACACGCATTACGTCACCACCGAATAACCCCGATGCTGCCAGAGTTTGGAGACGTTTGTACAGTTCTTCGGGCACTAAATGGGGTGGACTAGCCCACAGTCGTACTCGATCCAAAGACGAAATGTGGTAGGCCAAAGGGTTTCGAACCGCTTCAAGAAGCATTGGAACCAGTTGTGAGCAGTTGGAAGCTGCTAGTTTTGCTCGTAGTCGTGAGGTTGCATCGCGTTTTCTGGCATTTAGAAGCTGCAGTAGAATTTTCTCGTTTTTGTGGATCTCTCGAAATTTAATGATTGCAAAGAATAAATCAACTGCGATAAATAACGCTGTTAGGGAGAAGGAGCTTGAGGTGGACATGCAGATTAAAACGAAGAGTGCACTAAAGAAATCCACCGAAAAAGCTACAAGTTCCGGGATAAAATCCTCCAATTCACGTGTCATCTGCACTGCGAAATGTTTGGCTGCAAATTTCCACACTGGGATGATAAGAACCACCACCCACCGATTAGAATGCGGGATAAAGTCGTAAAGCACTCTACACAAAGGATAAATCCCGACTAAAATCAATTCAACCAGGAAACTATCCAGGAATCGTTTGTATTGCTTTCCGAGCGCAGAATCTTTGACAAAGACAGCTGGACCGTAGAGTAATCGCGTCACTACCGAGACGTAAAACCCCATCGAAACAGCGCCGATTTGCCACATGAAGGGGACTGGAAACCCGAAAACAACAGCTTCGACAAGAAAAGTTCCAACTTGTAAAGCACAAACTGCAACAGATTCAATTAATATCGTGACCCTCGTCTTGTTAAATCCTGGGACGAATAAATTGGCTTGACTAGCTCCTGGGATGTTAATTGAGAACATCATCAAAGTCAAACGGATCCAGAATATCCAATTGTTAGCCCACCCTTCCGACGGTGATCGTAATGGTAAACATTCCAGAGCAATAGCTACTGCAAGTGCTGGTAAAGGAGTGAATAAACAAACGAAAAGAACTCGAAATACCGACGTATTGTCACAATAGCGAGCCAAAAGCTCCAGTCTTTCAACGGAATACGAGCCTTGGCGCCCAACTTGTGCTCGATTCCACTTTTTTTCTGCTCGACTCCAAGACGAAGTACGGGAAACGATGGGATTTAAAGAGGAAGAACTGGGACTTCGTAGGTCCATCGTCTCTTAATGATAAAGTGCGTTGGTGGACCTACAGGAAAGAGTATAAATACTTTAAGACCGGTTCAGTTTTAGATTGACGTGGATGTCATGTATGCTCGTTATTTCTCTGCTTGTTAAGTATTGACGCTGCCAGTAAGAGTTGCGCAGTGATCATCCTTTTCAGCACTTTGTTGTCACGCTCTGCACGTTCTCGTTGCCGTTTGCTCCTCATAGCAAAATCTTTCCATTGTGATGTCCCTGAACTCTTTTCACGCTGTATATCTGCATCTTGTTCTTGAAGCTTCTGGATTTCGTCAAGTAAAGTTGTAGCGTCCTCAAAATCGAACATGGGAAGAATATTCGCCATGAAAAGCTGCTCTTCACCTTCTTCTAATCGGAATTTTGAGATCAAAACCACAATGAACAACTAAACTATAACACAGTCGTCTACACTTTGCCTTCCAATCAACATCCTAGCGCAATCCTGCAGAGACATAATCAATACTACTACAGTATTATTGGTACACAAAACATACATCAAATGTCGGTGGTTCAAGTACACTTTCTATCACCAATTGGCTAACACCCAAAACTAAGGTGAATTTAGTGTATCCATTTCATCTGAACTTGTGGTCATCAATGCTGCTCAGTCGGATGCTTCGTCTACAGCGCTCTGTGCTGCTTCCTGTTCGTCTACAGACGCTCTTAACGCCGCAAATTACGCTCCATATACGTAGTTTTTCGTCAGTTCCCCGTGGGTTCTCAAGTGCTCTCCGTTTCGACACAATTCAGCCTCCAAATGGCCACTTTGAGCCAACAGATTTCCGTTTTAAAGCGGTTTTAGTGGTGAATACAGCGTCAAAATGCACGCACGCAGGGCAATTGAAGCAGCTGCAGACGCTACATGAGAAGTACAGTAAACAGGGTCTTATAGTGATCGCAGTACCCTCTAATGACTTCGCAGGCCAAGAACCAGGAGATTCCGATGAGGTTTTGAAGCGATATGCGGACTTTGGAGTGACGTTCGCTATTGCTAACAAGACGCCAGTGTCAGGAAATGACGCTCATGCGTTCTTTAAGAGGATTGCGGACAAATACAGCTCTTCTGTGGCTCCTACATGGAACTTTGACAAGTTCTTGGTGGACCACAGAGGCGACATGCGCGCTGTGTTCCCAAACGATACGGAACCATTGGTGAAGGAGGTCATTGTCGAGATTGAAGAGGTGTTGGAGGATGCAGCCGAAGCGTTGAAACGTGGACAAGAGCTTTTGGAGGATGAGGAGGACAGTGATGACGAAGATAGTGACGAGGAGGACAGTGACGAGGAAAGCGATGATGAAGATGATGAAGAGAACCGACGATACAAGTAGAAAGAGATGTATCGTAAGCGGTTTACCTACTGCCAGCTGTATTCAGCGCTTAAGCTGGAGTTGAAGACACCGTCGTACGCATCGTCAGTGCCTAAGAGTGCGTTTATATACTCCATTGGTGCTGCATAGTTGAATTCCGGTTGTTCGTCAACGCAAGATTTATCCAGAAGCTGTAAATCGCCATTGTTCTTCACGTACGACACGAGTAAATTGAGTCCACACGTGTGACTTCTGTCTCAATTCTCTTCGAGAGGTGTGGATGAAATTTGGTCATGTACTGAATACTCGAAACTCACCAGCTCCTTGTTGTCACCGTCCAGAGCTTCCAGTAAGGCTTCAGCGTACTTGTGTAGGGTCAAAGGGTCCAGTCTACCGTTTAGTAGGAGAACACTGGCCTGTTCCAGGATGACGGCACTTGTATTCCAGTATTTGTCCTGCTGGTAGATGATCCCATTGCCCGAGTAGTCACTGGCATTGAGCTCGTTGCAAACGGTAGAATTCTCCTTCGAGAACGCACAGTAGAGTGGTGTATCCATGTAAACTTCAGGGTCCGACATCTTGGCATCTGTGAATCGTTTCCTCATTTCCATTGACGTAGGAGTCGGAGTCTCCCACATCTCGGACAAGATGATAAGGTAGTACAGTAGTGGCGAGTAGAACGCATCATCTTGGCTTTTGTAGGCTGCGTCGTAGTTGTAGTATGTTCCGAAGTAGGTCAAAACTTCGACATCTTCATGTGAACATCGGTTCAAACGATACACGAGAGGGGCGATCAACTTTCGAAGGGTCAAACGCTACCTAACGCACTACGTGCTGGTGGTTCATTGATCAAATTGGTCGTCAAGTAGTTCATCAGCACTGCACAAGTAGAATTAGGCTCCTTGTCAAAGGTCTCCAGTAGATCTTCAAGTGTATTCGCCAGTCCTTTAGGCTCAAACCGAGCTTTACACTCTACATTTTCTTCACAAAGAGCAAGAAAAGCGTCCCCCACCTCACCAAAATCAATATTCCAAGTTACTCAAACTTGTCCCTTGGAGCTCCAGAACTGACTGCAACACTATCCAAGACATACCCAGTAACGGTAGGAGGGTTCAAATGGATCAACCGTTCTACCCATGCTGTACCATAACTCACACCATACACAGTCGTGTTGGCACCATTGGAGTAGTCCGAGATCATTACTGATAAATCCATTGCTGCACTTGTGACTGAAAAAGAGGCAAGATCTCCGTATTTGAACTGTAGATCTTCTGCACAAAAAGGAACTTCTGCTGGATCAATACTACCGCCATGGGGAGAACCGGTAGTAGTTGCTTGGGCTGCCACACAATCTAGAAAGGTACTACGTCCGGTTCCTCGATGGTCCATTGTGTACACATTCACAGTCCCTTCAAGTTGATCGTAGAGATCAATCATCAATGATTCCATCGCAGTGGAAGAATACCCTGGACCTCCTTGTAGAACCCACACATTCGTCGCAGTATCCGACTTGTTGGATGCCAGAATCCGTTTGACGAAGATGTCAACGGTAGTTTCCGAGGTAGAATCACAGATACCTGGGTAGCATAGTGGGGCAGTGTAGATGCCACATTCAGCTTTAAGTAGGTCATCCGGAGCGCCTTCATCTGAAAAAGTGTAGTCTGAGCAAGGGTACCAGCCATTTAACTGGGTCTTCACTGCTGATACTGATGAAAATACCGACAGTATCAGGACATGAGAGAGCTTCATCTTGGGATGTTGTCGAAGTGCCGCTAACTTGAAAGTGAGAGAGCTGAAGATGAAGAGATGAAGTCGTCAGAGGCTGTCGGAGTAGGAAAATACAGTTTTGCTGGTCGAAAAAGCCACCTCCCTCTGGCTTTCGAATGACCTATGGAATCATGAAATCTGGTAGAGTTGCTAGTAGTATCCGTTTGGTTTCGGTGCTTCTAAAAGACCGTCTCCGTCTAGAAGCTACTGGTATCTGTAGTGCGTTTCAGGCGGAGAGGAAACCACTTTCAAGTGTAACTTTAGCATCAACTTGGCGACTACCACTTCCATTTAGGTTCCGTCACCATGTTGATCTCACCGAAGAGGCTACTTCGTCTCGTGAGTGCCATAGTAGGCTTCATGCTCTTTGTTGTATCGTGTATGGGCTGGTAGTAGCGCTTCTGCGCTGCGTTTTTTGTTAGCGAGGTACTAGTATTGTTTCTGGTGAGTACGCCAGGACTTCAAATTGATCGGTCGGTCCGCGTCCTCGACTAATCCAAAAATGCAGCGACATGACGAGAAGTCTCCCAGCTAACCCCCCAACACTCACGGGATTTTCGTCGTTCTGTAAAGGCGTGAACATGTTGTTAAAAACAACATGTTAATGCCAGGCTATACTTGATATTTGTATGCTCCTCTAAAGTACGCTGCCTGGTTTTGAAATGCTGGACTGGATCAATGTACAAGGACGGCCCTGTCGCACGACCTTGTCCATACATGTTGTCAAATACTCCAACGGTCAGAGTTGATTTGTCAACATGTTGTATATCCGCTATGAGCATGTTGGCCCTTTTACTAGAAATGCACAAACTGTGTAAGATCGATGAGCAAAAGATAGACGTGTCGCCACGACTTCGCCACTAACTCCAATTGACACGCAAGGAATGTATTTTACTTAGCAGGCCTCCTACCAAAGCCAGCCTACGCGTCCCCGGCTTCCTCCACCTCGGCCACGTCTTCCACCACCTCGGCTGCATCTTCCTCCTCCTCAGCCGCGCCGGCGCCCCCGCTCTGGCGTTTCTTCTTCCCGAGGCCACGCATCTGAATGTCGCGGCCAACGAGTGGTCGCGGCCGCTCACTCCCATTCTTCCACTTCGTGTGCCAAATCTGGAAGCACGTGAGCATGTTGCCCGGGTAGTGCTGAGGGCGCACGCGGTCGCATAGGTAAACACTTCACACACAGCACAACAAAGCAAGGTTAGATACCCCTAAAATGGCATGACATACGACGCGACTTACAATTTGCCGTCCTTGCTGCAGGCCGCGCAGAAGAAGCGACTAGCAGATCTCTCGCCAACTTTACGCTTCCTCAAGGAGCAGACTTTGCATTGGTGTTGGGCCTTCTTGCGGTGCTCCTTGTTTTCCCCGAAACGGCTCCAGTCCTTGAAAGTGACGAGTTTGTGTTCGGCAGACGCCGCGGTGGGTATGTCAACATGCGTAGCAGGCACGGGTGAAAGCATCTGCACCACAAAAGTCGTTAGTATTGATCAGCGCTGTCCGAGCAACATCAATCAGTACCACATTGGCGAAGTCACTGGCCGTTAGCTCAAGCATCTGTGCCTGCAGGAGGCGCAGGAACGTGGCATGGTCTGCGGGGCCTTCGTTTCGAAGCTTCCGAGCTTCCCGATACACGATGTATGCATTTACAATCGCCATGTCTACTAAACCGAGGAAAATGGTCTTGTAATATTTCTTGAAGACGACTGCGAGCTGCAGCGAGTACCGCTGGAGGCGGAGCTGGTCATGGTTGTCAACCCCACCCATCCATCGATGATAATCACGCATCATGGACGGGCAAGGGACGACGACTTTCTTCCCTCCTGGAAGCCGTCTCTCTGTGAAGGTAAGTTCAAAAAAGCATACAAAAAACAAGTGATTAGCACATGAGAGACATCAAACTGACCAGCCGCACGTACCGCACGACTTCATCTCGCGACTTGCACCTGTAGCGAGGAACTGGACTGGCAAACGGTCCCACCACAGCAGCGCCGTCACCTGCGGCACGTTTTTCAACACGGCCATCTTCGTAGACCCGCGAGGCACACTGCGAGGACGTGTGGCGTGCTCAGATGTCACCGCCGCGGGGTAGCCCGCTTTGTTCGCCTGGATGGTGCCTATACTATATATGTTGCGGCTCAGCAACTGGAGCGCAAGTTGCAGGGACGTGTAAAAGCGATCCGTCACGACGGCGTGGAAAACGCCGTCCTCCGGAGGAGGCAACACTTCGTGCAAATTCCGGACAACAGCAGCGGGACCTGCATTTGGGTCGGCAGAGAACTTGTTCGCTGATTCGCCTCCCAGCTCGTTGGCATGCTGGTTTTTTCCACAAAAGATCTCAAGTCTACCACGGCACCACATACAACATGTTCGTTAGCAAACAAGAGGGTGTATACAACATGTTGAACTTTGCCAAAAAAAAGTCTCGCGAACCCCATCATGGGGCCGCGAGACTTTCTTTTTGGCGCCACATCCAAAAATGCATCACACACAAGCACACATGCATCCAGTACACACACGCAACAACTCCAGCACGCAACGTACCGCAAGCAGTATGCAGTATCAGCACAGCACGTCATGAACAGCTTGGTGCCCCATTTGTGGGGTTTGTCCTTGAGAAACTGGCGCGTTACGTTGTGTCTGCTACGCGATGGGATCATCGCCTCGTCAAACGCTAGCACTGGAGGCACCTTGTAACCTGAACGGAACGTCTGCTGCAGTTTTTGCACCACCGGTCTCACCTTCCACGCTCTGTCCGTTGCGGCCCTGGGGTCCGCGTTGTCTGAGAAGTGGAGGTTCTGCATTATACGCCCGAAGCGGGCCTTGGACATGTAGCGGCCGAACGTACCAGTCGGGACAGCTCCAGTAGCCGATGTCGCCCAGTGATCAGCAAGACGTCGTGAGTGAGGGCACAGCATGCGTGCCACCAGTAAACCAATGCACCGCACAATTTCGTGGCCTTTGATGTCTTTGTGCTTCTTTGTTTCAGCTTCCATGACTTGGTCACGTGTTACGTCCTTCCCGGCATCTCTCTGCTTCCGGTGCATTCGATCGACTCTCTCGTTCAGGTGCTGATTGTAATATCGATTGCTCTCCACAGCAATTCTACTCCACAGAGACCTGGGCATGAAAAACAAGAACAAATCCAACGGCGACTCCGCCTTTGCCAGCACCTCATCCGTCGGTCCATACTCACCACTGTACAATCCAGGATAGTTGGTATCAGCAGGAAATGAGGTCAGATCTAATGCAGTCATAGACAACATGAGAAACATTAGTACATGTTGTGTATCCAACATGAACAACTACCACGTACCCATGTTCCAGCCGTCCGCGCGCACCTTCTTGAGCGCCTTTGGATCTTGTGCAAGCACCGCCATCTCCTCGCGCGTCAACTCGGTCCAGCTGTCCATCGTGGCGTCCCACTCTCTTGGCAAATTCTGCACAGATTCACGCAGCCGCTGCGTAGCAAGCCGCTTGTAGGCGTTCTTCCTCTGGCGCTCGACAATTGCCACGCCATCTAACCCGTCGTCACTGCTATCATCCTCCACATCCTCTTCGGGTTCGTCTTCCTGTTCCTCCTCCTCCATTCCCCCCTCTCCGCCCGCGTCGCCTTGCTCAACATACCAGCCTTCAGAATCGGAGCTGTCCCCCTCCACATCTGAGGTCATTCCAGCGTCAGGTTCTGCGTTTTCGTCGACCGCGGCAATATTCGGCGAGTCAGAACTGTCCTGCTGCATATTCATATTCAAGGTACTGTAGCCAATCGTAACACAACATCAGTTACTACTTGTTAGAATTCAAACATGTTGTATAATATATCATAACGCCACAGCTTACCGAACAGGCGTTCTTGTTAGTCTCGGTATTGCAATCGTGTCAGTCAATGGTTCATCAGGCTCCTGCACAACTGATGAGTCTCTGCTCGTGCACAAAAGAAGTTAGTATGATGTCCTCACAGAGAATGCACGAGTCACGTACCCGACCGACGATACATCTTCGCTTTCGGAGTTCGCGTCGTCTTCCGCATCCTGCGGTACGTGTGGGCTCGTCCTGCGCTTCTTCTTTCCTGCGGCTCCACTTGCTGCCTTTGCCCCACCTGCCGTTCGCTTTGTCCCTGACTCCTTCTCCAGGCGTCCAAGTGCTTCAGCACGGGCTGCAGCACCGCGCTTCTCCTCCATCTCCAGTCTGCGTCTCTCCTTCATATGTGCCAACTTCTTTCGGGTCTCCGCAGAAGCAACTCGCGCTACAGCCCTCGTTTCTTGCGCTATCCTATTCTCTCGTGCCACGCGTGCAAGCTCCTTCTTCGACAGCTTCTTCGGAGGGCCTGCAGCAGCTGCCTTTTCAGTACCGCGCTTTCCTTTCTTCTTCGCGTCCTTTGCGCCATTCTCCTTCTCGATCAAAGACCGGTAAGCGGCAAGCTTGCCCATAGGCGGTGGTGGTAGCGCGCCGGCCGGTCGGGGCACACGCCCTGTCATTGCTTGCTGTTGCTGTGGTGCTGCAGTCCCGAAGTCAGCGTCGGTCTCTCTCTCCCCAGCAATGAATGCGCGATGCTCGGAGATGGCTCGGCGACGATCGGCTGGTCCCAACCCTGACAACCGCGCCTTGAAAGCTTCTGACTCGGCGCGAGTTTCGCGTCTCGGTGCCATGCTGTTCCTTCCGGGTTTTTTCTCGAATGACTGGTTTTGACGCGGCTCCAACCCCCACTCCCCCCTTTCCCAGCAATCAATCTGGGCAGGAAATGCTTTGTACTCCCCATCCCAGGCCTTTTTTGCAAAATTCTGACCTACCCGCGTGCAAACCGACAGAAACTCTACGAAAAACCCAGTCCTTAACATGTTGTATTTAACAACATGTTGCGAAAAGGTCCGGAAATCGATGTTGTCATATACAACCGTAAGTGCTGGTGGGTTAAAGAAAACGCTGACCCTCTCTGGTATGCGGTCAACGTCCGTGATTTGTCCAGTCTTGTTGCCTCGGAAATCGATGACAGCGTATTCTTTTGCTGCAAGCGCAGCATATTTCCCTTCTGGAGCGAATCGAGACATATACTTGCCGATCCTGTCACCATTGACGAGTAATTCGATTCCCCACCGAAGACTTCCATTCAAATAGAAGTCAATCGCTCCATCGATGCGCTTGCTGCGTTGACAGGGTGACGCAGGAAACACTCTCGATAGTTCGGGGCATATGCAACACGTGCTCGTCGTGTGAAGCGCAAGAGCAGCCATAAACTGATGCTGGAAAACAGCTTCTTTCGGAAAGTCGTATTCGGATTGTTTTAGTGCAGAAGCAGACATACTTCCAATCGCCTTCCGGATCAGCTCAAACAATGATGTAGGATTTGCATATCCACGACCAGGAAACAGCCACTTGTAGTAGTATCTCTCAGCTAAGGGAGATGTAAACTTCACATAGCCGCCATCTTCAACTACAACACCGGCCTTCTTTAACCCCCCGCTCTCAAGCCTATTTTGACCCCCCGGCAAGTCTTTAACATGTTGTATAATACTACATGTTAAGGACAGTCTAATCTTGATTTTTGTATTACCTGTGATAAGTACGAGTGTAAAGTCTGTACTGCGGGAAGGCAACCTGATTGCTTGTACATCGTGCGCAGCGCTATGTACCAGCGAAGTTGTCATATACACCTTCTCCAGTCTCGCAGGTGGGCGTATGTTGTATATACTGCGACTGGTTTGGGCCTTTTTATTTGAAGTTGACACAGAGCAAACATTTTTGCCTAGCTATGCCATGCTTCAGTTCCAGAGGGATTGAACATCATGTTGCAAGCAATCTTTTCTTTGCGATTGTAATCATCAGTGTTCCTACTTGTCTTGTTCGCTACCATCGTCCTAACGCTTCTTACGACTCCTCCTCGCCCACCTCCTCCTCTTCCGCTTCCTCCTGCTCGTCTTTTTTCGCTTCTTCTTCTCCCTCCTGCTCGTCCTCTTTCTCTTCTTCATCTCCCTCCTGCGGCTCCTCCTTCTCTTCTTCCTGCCCCCTGTTCTCAGCATCTTGGTGGCCACGCGGCCACCAAGATCCGGAGTCTTGTCACAAATCAGTGAATCTATCTGTGTCTTGGCCTTAGCACTTTTCTGGCTTTTCTTGTTACAATATTCACCTACCCGCGTGCATTTCACGGTTTTTAACATGTTGTATTATACAACATGTTAAGAATAAGCCAATTCTGGTGTGGACCACTAATGTAGTCATATACAACGGTTGAGAGCGGGGGGGTTAACCTTGTAAAGCATTGTTCTTCATCGTGACTCAATTCCTGCACCAATGGATGACAGGTGGGGTCGCTGACCAAACACATTGTAAGAAACTTTTGCTGATCGGGATGGGTTGGAGCTGTGTGATTGCTTCCGAAGCATCGTGCCATTTGTTCCACAAAGGCCCCTGACATGTAATATGTCAGTAAATCGTGCTCGGTTGGTTGTTCTGCCTCTTGAAAATGCGCGTAAATTGTGTTAATGGAGACGCGCAATGAACCAATGTGCCCATTGCACTCTCGAATGATCACCTCCAAAAGTGTCGGGTATCGCCAGCTTGGCGGCAATCCGTTCTCCAACTCTAAACATTCATGCGCCTCGACATCACTGATCAAGAAATCTTCCCTTGTCAACTTCCATGGAATGCTGCTGAAGGCAACAGGGCTGGTAGGAACGTCTGTCTCCAGCAAATGCGTCGCAGATATGATGAACCGGACATGGTTCGGTAACCATGACGACGAGCCCTTGACCAGACCAGTCCAAAAATCCAAATCTTTATACTGTCGTTGACAGTCATCCATCATGAAGACGCACAGCTTGCCTTCGGGTATTGAACACTTTTTACCACCAATATCGATCCCATGGCTCGAGAGAATCGTCGTGGCATCAGCGGCGGCGCTATGAAACGCGATAGGTACATAGCGAAAGCCAGGATATCGGCGAGCAAATAACGTCAACAGCGAGGTCTTTCCTGATCCCGAAGGCGACGTTGGTTACGATTATCGCGTTGTATAATTTCTGCACTAGTTCATCGCGTGAAAGGTGAGGGAAATTCAAATCAAGTCCTTCTGCATTCGGTCGATAGATCGGGAATATGTGGGGAGGGTTGACAGGTGGCTGTTGCACCCGAGCCTTCACCAGCACGTGGATCGTCTTCTTCGTCGAAACATCCCCAAACAAGTCGCCAATCCCTTCTGCTGGGTCGATTTCGTCGTTCAGCAGCTTCTTCACTTGCTCAGGAATGTCTCCACTTCGCATACTAATCACGTTAGGGTCATCCGACCGCAGCCACCCGCCGTCCTCCGTCCTCGCCAAGAAGAGCTGCAGATCGTCAGGGTCGACACCATCCAAGGCATTCTTCTTTCTATTCTTGATTGCTACTTTCAACGCGGACACCGAAGCATCTTCAGCGATGACCACCTCGAACGCGCTCCCCCCCATACCAACGATCGCACAGAAGAGCTTTACCATCTTTTCTCAAGCCGGTGGATTCTGGAATGGGGAAGAAGGGAGAAGATAGTATTTAAGCGCTTTCTATCACGGATTGACTAATGATGTGGAATTTTCATTTCATCTCACCTTGTGGTCATCAATGCTCTCTGTGCTGCTTCCTGCTCGTCTTCAGACGCTCTTAACGCCTCAAAATACGCACCTCATACGTAGTTTTTCGTCAGTTCCTCGTGGGTTCTCAAGTGCTCTCCGTTTCGACACAATTCAGCCTCCTAATGACCACTTTGAGCCAACAGATTTCCGTTTTAAAGTGGTTTTAGTGGTGAATACACACACGCAGGACAATTGAAGCAGCTGTAGACACTTCATGAAACGTACAGTGAGCAGGGTCTTATAGTGATCGCAGTACATACCCTCAAACGACTTCGCAGGCCAAGAACCAGGAGATTCCGATGAGGTTTAGAAACGATATGCGGACTTTGGAGTGACGTTCGCTATTGCTAACAAGCATCAAGCGCAAACTGCCCGATTCTACCAAACCTCAGATTTATTGCGGAGTCAGCAAGATTCCATCTGGATATCCCAAATCCAGTGTCTAAAAGGGATAAATTTGCAGCATCAATGGAGTATGTAAACGCACTCTTAGGTACTGATGACGCGTACGAAGGTCTCTTTAACCCCAGTTTAAGCGCCGAATATAGCTGGCAGTAGATAAAACTACCCCCTTTCGCTTACGATACATGACTTTCTACTTGTATCGTCGGATCTCTTCATCATCTTCATCGTCGCTTTCATCGTCACTCTCCTCCTCGTCACTATCTTCGTAATCACTGTCCTCCTCATCCTCCAAAAGCTCTTGTCCACGTTTCGCTTTAGCTTTAGGAAACTTTTCGCCGACTTTGATTGCCAGACAATCGAGATTCAATTCTGTAGGACTTCTACCATATTTTTTGATAAGCATCTCCAGACACTCGTCTAGTGAATCGTTCCGAGGGACGTGAAGAATGGACCGCGTGAGGATCTCCGCGTCTTTTTGCATTAGTATGGGGCACGCGGCTCTTCCTTCAACAAGATCAATCCATAAACGTTCTCCATCCTTCTTGACAATCACATTCGGCACGCGAGGATCTCCATGGACCACGTGAGCAGAGTGGAGTTGCCATAGCAAATCAAAAAGGGGCTTAACCTCTTCTCTTGTGGTAGGATATTGTATTGGTTTCCCAACAGGAGACAGCAACATCGCAACCCCATCAGAAATCGCTGCAGCCGCCACGTATCTAGTCGTCAGACTAGTTTTCTGGGCAGCAAGGTTTAACGCGTCTACTTCTTGAAAAAGACGTCCAGCCGAGCTCTCCTCCACGATCTTCAAGGCCAATTCATCTCCATCTTGACCCGGTCGTTTTACCTTGAAAACGCGTCCAAATGCACCACGACCGAGAAATGCATCACCTTCCACCACCTCAACGTTTAACGCAGAGCAAGCAGCAGTCAAACGGGTCACCCACGGTGACAAGTTCTTGGTAATAAAGTCACGTAACAACGCTTTCGAACCCTCCATGACCCACTTGGCCTTGATGACACGTGCCACAACACCGCCCAAGCTGTTGATCAACCAAAACTCCGTGCGGTTGAAGAGAACGACACTTCCTTCATCCTTAGGGAAAAGGTGCTCTACGTATCGCACGACTTGGCCAAATGGTTTCCCATTCAAACTAGTGATCTTGCTCTCGAAGAGAATGAGGCAATCAAACAGTCCCTTCACTGCTTTCCCAAAACGAAATGAGCCACCTTTGCGAATGACCGTATCATTTGGTTCCTCCTCCTTGCAATACATCCCACGATGAGTCACAAATCCATCTGGCTTGAGTTTTGTCTTTGTGTTGCCAAATGAAGACTGCGGCAACCATGGATAACGCTTGCTATTGACGAATACAACACCGAGGCCGTCCAGTATATCGCTGAAGTAAGGAGTAATGAAAGCGTCAAATGATTCCTCCTTCTTAATGCAGTCGACGTGTGCCTGAACTTCCATCGACCAAAAGGCATCTCCGACTTTTGGTTGAGCATCCAAGACGTATCCACCAGTACTCAATAATCTCCAACGATCTCTACCCAACTCTGAATCGGATTTCGTCGATGTCGCGGGTTTTATAGCTCTGTCAAGTTTTCTGGAGAGTTCGCGATCCCGTTCCTCTTGCTTACGATCCCGTTCCGCTTGCTTACGATCCCGTTTACGATCCCGTTTCGCTTGCTTACGATCCCGTTCGCGAATTTCTTCCGCCATATTATGCCAATTTCGAACATAGTCTTCTGGGATCCTTGTCAATGCACGGTTTGTGAGTATACTTTCGAATTCCCGCCCGCCACCAGTCCCAGGCGGAACCTCCACCAGCACATGCACAGGGCCATTTCCAGCTGCTTCGTCATCTTCATCCACTTGATTATCCACTTTGCTCACTTCGTCGTCTGATAATCCAACACGACGCAGTTTTGCACGCGCAACAGCCAAGCGTTTTAAGCCACTACTGTGGTTGTGCCCGAAGGCACTAACCGCGCCATTTATCACATCGTTTTCCGTCAGCCACGCGCCTCCCTCCCTCTTCGCCACAAAGAGCTGCAGATCGTCAGTGTCGACACCATCCAACGCATTCTTCTTCGCTTTCTTGATCTCCACCTTCAGGTCTCCCACTGACTCACTCTCACCGATGATTACGGGGAACACGCTCCCCCCCATACCAACGATCGCACAGAAGAGTTTCACCATCTTTCTTTCTTCAAGCCGGCGGATTCTGGAATGAGGAAGAACGGAGAGAATTTCCGAGCGTATTTAAGCGAAGATGAAGTCGGTGTTCAAGTACACTTTCTATCACTGATTGACTAATACCACAATATGATGTGGAATTTAGTGTACCCATTTCATCTCAACTTGAGGTCATCAATGCTGCTCAGTCAGATGCTTCGTCTACAGCGCTCTGTGCTGCTTCCTGTTCGTCTACAGACGCTCTTAATGCCGCAAATTACGCTCCATATACGTAGCGTTTCGTCAGTTCCCCGTGGGTTCTCAAGTGCTCTCCGTTTCGACACAATTCAGCCTCCAAATGGCCACTTTGAGCCAGCAGATTTCCGTTTTAAAGCGGTTGTAACACGTCTACTATCACCTGCGTGCCGGCGGGTGATATAGTTGTCCGTGCTTCGCTTACGTTTTCTCGCCTGGGTCCTCTTTCCACGTCCGTCCAACACTCGATGGCTCGGTTCACCGCGCCGGTACGCCACTTGCTAGTGAGCGTCCCTATTTATTATTATCTACGCTCGTCCGTCCTACAACTACTACTTCCCGGGACTGTACGATGACACTACCTGCAGGTCGAACGACTTCGTGCTGAGATACTAAGCTGCTTGAACTGTACATGTAACGGGGTTACACGTACAAGTGGTTGTACCACTTGTAACTCTAACAGTTAGGATAACTGTTAGAGGTTGGAAATGGACCTCAGACCTTGGTGTGCTGTACACACCAAAGGATACATGGGCGAACCACATTATTGGGTGGTTCGTGTGCATTTGTGCATATTATTGGTAGAAAGTAACGGATTTCTACCAATCACTGAGCAGAGTTTCTGCCAACCATGTGACGGGGGTCACACAGCACTTCACACAGAGGAAGGCTTGGAGTATACAAACTCCTAGTGAACGGCAGTTCACTCGGTCCCCAAAGACTTGGGGAGACTAACTAAAGATTAGGTAGATTTAAGACTGAATATATTATAGATACTTGTTAGCTTGGCCTGCAATACAAACTAAAAGATATCTATAGTGTAACCTATATAGAAGGTGATAGGTGGCTGCGGAGCCACCTGCCACGTGTCACCATGATGTGTGACACACCAAATGTATCCACTTCGGAAGAGTGACTAAAGTCACTCTTCAATGTAACCCCGTTACATCCTCCCCCACTTAGATTCGACTCTCGTCCAATCAGAGAAGAGAGAAAATCCCTTTCACATTTCTCTCTTCAATGTCGAAATCGATCGACCTGCCGCCAGCTCTTATCGCCGCGGCTTCTGCTCTCACAGAGCACAGGGCGCACTGCCAACGCGCGTACCAGGCTTCCTTGGAAGCCCAGCAACATGTCTGCAAAGGGTGCAAACCCAGACGCGCAAGCGTCTTCACGGAAGAAGGCTGCAAAGCCAACTTCCAGCCAGCCAAGCCTCGCGGCCAGGCTTCGGCACTTCATGAGGCCACCGATGTGGCCTCCAGGGCTCTTAGCTCGCCCAGCAGCACTGCTGCGACGGCTAGCCCTAGCCAAAGAGCGCAGTAGGTCTCCGTCCTACCGCCTGATACTCGACCGAATCCTCGGTTCGAGTATAGGGACCATAGTCCCGGTTCCTGGAGTCCTTCCGAACAGGAAGCGACTCTTGTCATCTACTCGGGCGACGAGAGCGACAACGGCGACGCCGAGGGCAAGCCTGCGGCGGGTGCTCCGACCACGGAGGGGCACCATGGAGACAAGGACACCGCGTCCAAGTCTCCCGACAACACCAGCGGCCGTGGTGGCGACACTACGCCACCACCTGTCAGACATCTGACACGTGCTGAAGGGCGCGAACGCGCCCGGGCTATTCTGGCAGAGGAGAAGGTGCCCAGCACCAACTCCAAGAAGCGTCATGCTTCACAGTCTCCTTGTCAAGACGATGACGATGAGGAGAAGGGACTCATTCGTGAGTCCCAAGAGATCACTAACAATCTCGACGAGCAGCAAGAGCTCTTTCAGGCTGCTCAACAGCCAATGCGCACCGCACCAACGGTCGCAGGTGGGTCTCATCAACACGATGAGGACTCTGTCCACCAGCGGGACTACCTGCCCGATCAAGGCTCGGAGCTGCTGCGTATCTCGAGCAGCTCCAGGACCCGCGTCCTCTCATAGGGGGCCATACCTCCAAAGGCGCCTATGAGCGGGCCTTGGTTCAGAAAGAACCTCTCTTTCAAGGCAACCTCTCTGTTGCCAGGTGCGTGCTTCTAGCACAGCACCGAATTCCTCTCAAGGAATTCACCTCGCTTCGCAAGAAGCCTGAGACTAAGGGTGGTCTCAAGCCCACATGGGGTTACCCATGGGTTCTCCCAGAGAACACTGCGTCGTGGATCGACGCTGAGGACCTCTTCTGGCAATGGGTCCGGTTGACAGTCAAGTCAACCGAGGAGTACAACAAACTCCGTGACGAAGATCACCTGGAGGACATCCTCCGCCTCCGGGACCTTCGTGTCCAGTTTGCCCACCTCGTAGGCAAACGTCAGCTCCATCATCAGATGGAGCGACTGAGAACTGAGTCTCAGTCCAGCGCTCACAATGAGCGCGGGTATGGAACACATACGCCTGTGTCCCAACCCCGTTCAGCGGCTAAGAAGCCGCGGACTACTTACGAGGCAGCCGACGTGCCTCTTCCCAGCACGCGACAGCCTTCGGGCAGTCAACCGGGAGCCGCTCAATCGGCTCCCAGGTACTCTGCGACGCAGGGTACCCGCGCCACTTCACTCGGAGCTGGCGCTTCCCACCGCGACGCCGCTCCTGGAGAACCCGCTCCACATGGTAGTGGCGTTCTCCGTTCCGGTCAAGCAAGGCCGGAGGAGGCCTCGCCCGACTGCTCTTTCGAGCCGTCCCCGACGTTGGGGACTCAGAGGCCTTCGACTGGGCCTCTCGGCCAACTTGTTGCTCAGCAACAGGAGGAGATCCGCCTCCTCCGAACGCGTATCCTTGCGCTTGAGGTTGCCCTTGGCCTTGGGCATGGCGGTCAGGCTGCCTCTGCAGCCGGCCAGCCTGGTGTCGTGCGCCAGTTGGAAGACCTGCGTCTCGCGATGCAGGGTCTTCATGGTCGTGTAGACCGTAGTGCCTCTTCGCGGGCACTTGACTCCCTCCGTCAAGAGGTCTACGACCTTCAGGCGACGATGTCTCGCCGGGAGTCGCAACCGTACGCGTACTCCCCGTTGTCGCGCGACTCGCGCCTAGGGGCCTACTCACTTGGCCCCTCGGTGTTTCCACACCGCTCGTACCTTCCACCGGGGTACGGCTTCGCCCCTGGGAGTCACCAAACTCCCTATTACCTGGGGCGCTCTGCGCCTGACGCTCAACCTCGCGTCGAGGAGGTTCACTCTCCTCCTCGCGGCCGCCTTCAACCTCTTGAGGGGCCGCATGACCCTGAGGGTCATGGTACCGCTTCAGACGACCCACATAAAACGTCGGGTGGGTCGTCATCGACTTAGGCAAGTCGATCGTGTAGGCAGCGCCGTGCCTACTCAGGACCTTAAAGGGTCCAATGAAGCGATGCTTCAACTTGTTGCTCACCGTGGAGCTAACAGTGTTAAGAGGTAGGTTCCTAGTGTCGAGTAGCACTAAGTCACCCACATTAAATACACTTAAGTTTCCTCTCCCATGTTGGTCTGAGTACTCCTTTTACTTGTCCTGTGCGAGTGCCATTGCATCTCGCACCCGGCTGATCACATTAAGCCTGTTGCCGACAAATGTCGACAACTTCTTCCGCAACGCGGCTGGTTCCACACCGGAAACCTGGGAGGAAAACTCTTTCCGAGCCTCTCCCCCACTTACTCTCGAAGCCGCGGTGCCCCCACCCAGTGTGAGCGGCACCAGGGGGTTCCGAAGCCCGTTCAAGTAGAACGGCGTGAACCCCGTTGACGCGTGTACCGCGTTGTTGAGTGCAAACTCAACCATAGGCAGCTGCGCTGACCAAGAGCGCGGCGCCTCAGCGCAAACACTGCGCAGCACGTCCTCAACCACTCGGTTGACGCGCTCAGTCTGACCATCGGTCTGCGGATGGTCCGCTGTTGACATCGTCAACCGTGTTCCTAGCAATTGGAACAGCGTTTTCCAAAACGCAGCGGTAAACCGCGGGTCGCGGTCAGAGACAACAGTCTCAGGCAACCCGTGATAGCGGAATACGCTATCAAGGAACAACTTCGCAGTTTGTTCCCCGGTAATGGTCTCAGAGACCGGAGCAAGATGCACCATCTTGCTCAACCGGCATACAAACACCACAATGCCGGTGTTCTTCTGGTCATCGGCCGGAAGGCCGAAGACAAAGTCGAGACTCATCGACTTCCAGCAGTCCAGTGGGACTGGCAGGCTCTGCAGCGGAGCCGACGCGTGCCCCGCAGGCTTCACGCGCTGACATGTTTCACATGTCTTGATGTACTTGGCCACCCACTTGTACATGTGGGCCCACCAAAACATCAGAGAGACCCCATGATAGGTCTTCTCTCGGCCCAAGTGGCCACTCGAAGGCACATCGTGTGCCTCGTGAAGTATATCATACTTCAGATCCTCGTCGTTCGGAACAACGACCCGCGGAGGATCCCGGGCTCCACCCGATAGTGGAGCAGGCCATCGGCCCACTCATAGCGGTGGAGCCGTGCCCGCTGTCGAGGCGTAAGCCATTCGACCTTGGCATCTGTGCCAGCGGACAAATACCGCACAATAGGGGCGAGGTATCATCGTCCCGATACGCCAAGCGTATTCGATCGTAAAGATCCGTCGTGGCCCGACTAATATGAGCGAACTCATAGTCGGGCCTGCGCGACAAAGCGTCGGCAAGCGTGTTGAGCTTGCCAGGCTTGTATTCAACGCGGAAGTTATACTCCGCGAAGAATGACAGCCAACGCGCCATCCGCTGCGATAAGTGCGGCGTATGGATGGCTGTCCGCAAGCGACGCGTGGTCCGTATAGACCACAAAGGGCCTTGAGCCCAGAAGATGCACCCTGAACTTGACAAGGGCATACTTCATCGACAAGAGTTCCTTGTCGTGAACGGGATAATTCCGTTCAGCAGCCTTCAGCTGCCTGGACTGGAACGAGATCACCCTATCTCGTCCCTCATCGTCCTGTTGCAATAGCGCACAGCCAATTGCATAGTCGGAAGCGTCACAGACAACGCTAAACGACTTGGCATCGTCCGGCAACGCCAGGACGGGCGCGCATTGCAAGCTCGCCTTGATGCTGTCAGCATCCTGGTGCTGGCGCTCCCAGCACCACTCGGCCTCCTTCTTCAGAAGGTCCGACAAAGGCTTTGCGAGTCCCGCATAGCCAGCACTGTACTTGTGCAAGTAGTTGGCTAAGCCCAACCACTTCCTCAGGTCCTTCTGTGACCGAGGAACAGGCCATGCCGCAATGGCTTTGACCTTGTCAGGATCCGCTCCGGACCCCGACGCTGCTGACGAAGCAGCCGAGGACCTTAATCTCCTCAGCTGCGAAGACGCACTTGTCGATGCTTGGCATAGAGCTTGTTAGCTCTCATGACCTCAAACACTCGACGGAGGTGCTCTCGATGCACCTCTATAGCCGTCTTGCCTCCTCGGCACGGCTATGGACGAATATATCGTCAAAGTACGTCTGCGTGAACGCACGCAAAGGTCTAAACAACTGTGTGACCAAGCGATTGAAGGTCGCTGGTGCGTTGGATAGACCTTGTGGCATTACCAGCCACTCCCAGAGCATACCGCTCGGCGTGCTCACGGCCGTGAGCGGGATATCACACTCCCGCATCAGGATCTGGTAATATCCATCCACCAGATCCAGCGCGCTACTACAGCGTGCAGCCGGCCATGTTGTTCAACAACACATCCTTGCGAGGATCGGCGTCTGTGCTGGCACAGTCGCGCTGTTCAGCTTGTTGTAAGCATGAACCAGACGCCACTTCCCGTTCGGCTTGCGAACGCAGAAGGTTGGCGTCGAGTGCGGGGACTTCGATTCCCGCACCATTCCCGCTTTCGCCTTAGCGGCGAAGAACGCGTCAATGACGTCGCTCTGCTCTCGGGGCAGGGGCCATTGACGCGTGACACAATACTTTGTGCCTGGCACGAGATCAATCTCGTGCCTGATCCCTAGGTCTGGTGGGAGCTTTGAGGGTGGGTCCTTAGACACCACGTCCTCAAACTCCTTCACTAAAGGACACAACGGATCCTTCGGATTCTTCAGAATCTCGGAGCCCGTGCGCGACGCACGCTGCTTCCGGAACTCCTCCAGGACGTCTTCGTCCATCACTGAGGAGGAGTTCAACTCCTCTGGAGTGGGCTCCGGCCTAAGGAGAACCATCTCCGATATCTCCCCGGCCTTCAACTCGGCCAGGAAGTCATCCATCGCGACTTCCTCGAGGTTCAATAGCTCTGATACCTCAGGCAGGGGTGCCAACTCGATGGCCCCCGCCTTCACGCGATGCCCGGTCACGCCGTCGAAGATGTGATAGCATTCTTCGACCGGCTGTGACCTAGGAGCCTTTAGCTCCTGCCCCAAGTCCTCGTGGACTTCTTCGGGATGGTATTCTACCAACCCCGGCTTACGACCATGGCGTGGGGTTAACTTACCCACGCCAGGTGATGCCACCACGATGGCATCACGAGCCCTCATGGCTCCGTGCGGAACTGCGTTACCCGCATCGGAAGCACCCTTGGTGTCTTCCTGATCAGTTATGGTCTGAGCGACCTTGCGTGGAACTACTTCTCTCACGCCTGGTGATGCCACTACTTCGGCATCACGAGCCCTCGTGGCTCCATGCGGAACTCTGTTACCCGCATCAGTTATGGTCTGAGCGACCTGGCGTCGAACTACTTCTCGTACGCCTGGCGATGCCACTACTTCGGCATCGCGAGCCATCTTGGCTTCCTGCGGAACTCTTTGATCCGCTTGTGGACCTAAGTTACCCACCTGGTTAGTGCTCTCGGGCACTACCACAGTCGCAGCCTGTACGTCGCTGCGACTTCGTGCGTGGGGCCCTGCTATCGTTGCAGACCCACACGTAGGGCAAGGGCCTCCGCCCGTTGCCCCGGCCATCCATGGCCCACGATCACTTCTCGTGTGGGGCGATGTAGCACCGACTACACCAGCCCCCCAAATACTCCTCGGACGCTGCCGCGTCCTGGCGGTTCCAGCGAACGCCCTTAGTCCTGACAGAGGTGGGAACATGACTCACCAAAGCTCTGTCAGAGACTGCAGGCCGGCTAGCCCCAATGGCTTTGCCGCGCCAATCGATCCAGGGCTCGTGCTTCTCAAGCCACGGCATCCCTAGGATCAAGTCGTACTTGTCCATCTCGAGGACAATGAACGACTCCACGCTGTCGAAGTCCTCAAACTTCACAGCCAGGTCCACCTGGACCTTTGGTACTTCCACCACCGTACCATCGGCTAGTCGTACGGCGACTAGCCCACTTCCCTCGCTCTCACGTAGAGCGTCCTCAAACTTGCCGCGATTCCTTGCGACAGTTTGTCGGCGAGCAAAGTTCTTGCTCGCCCCAGAGTCTATCAAGACTCTAAAGGGGTTGTTAAACCCCCGTACACTCGCGTGTACCACCAGCAGCCCACCGCTGCCCTTCTCCGCTTTGAGAGTCCCAAGACTCTCTGGGGCTAAGTCTCCACTGCGTGTGCCTCCCGCACCACCCGCATGGGGACTTAGTGTTTCCCCAGTAGGGCGCCCCGCCCCTACTGGTCCCCGGAGTTCCCCTGACTCTTGGGCGCCGGCTTCTTCCAGCGGCCCTTAGAGCCCTGAGGCTTGGAAGACCTCTTCCATTGCCCCCCAGAGGGGCAGACACGTGCGAAGTGTCCGAAACGCCCGCACTCGAAACAGCGGATGCGTTTCTGCTCGGCGAGCCCCAAGTCCATAGGGGCTGGTCCCGAGCCTGCTCCATTCCCAGGAGCACTGGCCGACGCCGTCGTCGGCCCGCTGTGACCTTGCCACGCAGAGGCAGGAGTCTGAGCCTGTGTATGGCTGTACTCCTCCTGGAGCGCGACTTGAATCGCCTCCTCCATCGTGTTGACCTGCACGCGGAACAGTTGCGTGCGGGCCGGGCTTACTCTTAAGCCGTCCATGAACACAGTTACTTGGATGTGTTCAGGTAGGGGTTTCCCTACCAGAGATGCCGCGAGAACGCGCATCTCTTGGATGTACTCATGCAGGTCACGTTTCCCTTGCTTGCAGGCTAGGAAGCGTGACCGCTGGCGATACTCATAGTTCGCCGGGAGGAATGCGGCCCGAAGCTGTTCGCACAGCTGGGCCCAGGATGTAAAACATCCAGGCGACGTCGCTTCGCGCGTGTACGCCCATGTCTTCGCTCGACCCCCGAGGTTAGACAGCGCGAAAGCGACCCGAAGTCGCTCCACCGAGATGAGAGCCGCCTCCATGGCGAGCTCAACTTCTCGGATCCAGAAGTGAAGGTTTTCACCTTCTTTCCCTTCATAGGGAAGATCCTTGAGTCTTAAAGGCTTGGGTTGAACCGGCCTCGGTTCAACCACAGGAGCCTCAAAGAAGGTTCCTCGAACGTGCTCAATGAGCCCACGTTCGTACATGTCGAACGCCGCCACGCGTTCGACCTGCTCGGCCGGCGTCGCCGCCGCCAAGCTTCGGAAGGCATCCATCCCAAAGATGCCCGCCATCTTCCGGACCGACTCAAACTGAGAGTCGGTCAAGTGAGGAAACTCACTTCGATCCATGGTGGCCAACTACTTCTGGCCACAGAGGATTCAGGTAATCAATCTACCCGCGTAGGCGTAGGATTGACTACAAGTGCTACCAAGTGTGACGGGGGTCACACAGCACTTCACACAGAGGAAGGCTTGGAGTATACAAACTCCTAGTGAACGGCAGTTCACTCGGTCCCCAAAGACTTGGGGAGACTAACTAAAGATTAGGTAGATTTAAGACTGAATATATTATAGATACTTGTTAGCTTGGCCTGCAATACAAACTAAAAGATATCTATAGTGTAACCTATATAGAAGGTGATAGGTGGCTGCGGAGCCACCTGCCACGTGTCACCATGATGTGTGACACACCAAATGTATCCACTTCGGAAGAGTGACTAAAGTCACTCTTCAATGTAACCCCGTTACAAACCACACGTTGGCAGACCCTTTAGAAATAGATAACAAACAGTTTTAGGAGGTCCGTAATTGGCTTATGCCAAATTCAATAACAGTTCTCATTTTACGGTATTTTGCAGTTTAATTTAGTTATATTTGATTTAATTATACTTATTTAAATAAGTATACTTAAATTAAGTCTATTCTAATTGCACGCTTCCTCATACACGTAAGCGCACGTGTACGCAATCTAATAGGTCTAGGTAGACCTATTACACCTGGTAGCACTTTGTAGTCCGTCCCACGACCGACTGCTGTTCGTTCGTATGGGATCATACGAACGCGGGGTAGAGAACTCCCCAATGGATGAGGGATCCACTGGGACCCCTCACATGTCCGTGACGCGCACGGACTGTGCCCACCTGTCAGATCCAGAGTGGGAAGCTCTCCAAAGACTTTCACAAGTCATTGGAGAGGCAGCGGTAGCGACGATGCTTCGTACGCTATCGCCGACAGAGCAACACGGTGTTGCTCTGGGGTACATTGTTAATGAGCAACGAGATGTTTGCTGCCTCGGTGGCTTCCCCTAAGCCACGCGTGAGTCGTTGAAACTCCACGTGAGTACCTACACGGGGAAGGAGGACGAGACCCTCCTTCGGTGGCTTGTCGAACTCGACACAGCCGTTGCGGCTCGACGTATCGTCAATCCGATGTCGAAGGTCGCGTTCGCCATGTCATGTCTTGGCGGACGTGCGAGAAGTTGGGCCTATGGGCGCCGACTCTCGGATCCTACGTGCTTCGGCACGTACGAGGTGTTCAAGGAGGAGCTCAAGCTTGCGTTTGAGCCCCCGAAGAACGAGTTCAGATCGAGAGCGGAGTTTCTCGATCTGCAGCAGGGCAAGGATGATGTTCACACCTTTGCCCAGCGTGCTCGATACTTGGTATCGAACATAGTGGCCAACCCGATCGACGAGGCGACCAAGGTCGTCACGTTCATGAAGGGACTAAGAGATGGTCCCGTCAAAACATATCTCTTCCGAGAGTATCCGAATACTCTCGAGGAGGCGATCAGCCTTGCGATGCAAGAGGAGTTTAGCCGACGTCAAGCTAAACTCCATGCGAACGCGCCGAAGCCGGCGCGTCCTGTTGCGAAGACGGGAGGTCCGGAGCCTATGGACCTCTCGAGTGCTACGACTGCTGGTCAACAGCAGCGTAAGAACGTCAAGGTTCGATGTTACCTGTGTGGTAACATCGGTCACTATGCACGCAAGTGCACAGCGGGCGGGCGTTCAAAAAACGCCAAGGACCAGTAGGCGCGGGGCGTCCTACTGGTGATGCAGTCTCGCGTGTCGAGCTTGGACACGCGACGATGAGGACTGCTGCCCCCAGCGAGAAAGTTTCTCGCTGTGGCTGCAAGATGACAAGCCAAACCTTGTCATCCTGAACGTGATGTCGAAGAGAGTAAACTCTCTTCGTGCCCTAGTGGACTCGGGCGCGTCAAACAACTTTGTTCGACAGGGAAGTCTTCGAAGACTTGACTTCGAAGAGGCCGACACGCCTCGCAGCGTGTTGGAGGTGCGGTTGGCAACGGGTGCCACCGTGAGGACTGAGAAGCGCGTAGTCCGTGTGCGCTTCTCTTACAAACGAAGGACGTTTGTAGAAGATCTTATCGTCTTGGATCTAGACGATAAGTTCGACTTAATATTAGGCATGCCGTGGCTTGCACGGCATGACCCGGTGATCAACTGGGAGAAGCGTACGCTCGTACGCTTTAACAACACATGCGCGACAGAGAGCGATGGCCCTGTCAGTGCTGCACATGCACCGGCCGGTGCATGTGGATCCCCAGTTGAGGCAGCAGCGGCCGCCGCTGCCTCCGATCGCCGCCGGCGACCATCAACGACTCCGGGGGTCGTTGTGAGAAAATGTGTGTCGACTCAGAAATCTGAGCCGAAGGGTCGCGGTCACATGAGTGATGGTCAGGTGAATGTGAATCACCTGACGCGTAAACATCTGAATGATGTTTGTCACATGAGTGATGGTCAGGTGAATGAGATTCACCTGAGAGAAGGTATTATACCGGTATTACCGGTATCCTTGGAGGTACTTCAAGCCCCCAAGGGTCGCGCCGACGACGTCGCGTCAACTCTGGGAGTTGACGAAGAAAATAAAATTCGGGGAACCGAAAGACGTGCGTCAGCTCTGGGAGCTGACGCCACTGGCGCTTCGCTGCTAGTTCCGGGAACTAGCGATCGGTCATCAGCTCCGGGAGCTGATGAGACGTGTATAGGCGAACAGTCGCTGCTAGTTCCGGGAACTAGCGATCGTACATCCGCTCTGGGAACGGATGATATGTGTACAAGCGAACACTCGCTAGCGCTGGAAGCTAGCGAGAGCACGTCGACTCGGGGAGTCGACGATGCAGTTGCTTCATCCGTTGTAGCGGATGGAGGCGCAGCGGTTCAGGGAACCGACTGCGCGGCAGGAGGTGCTGGCGGTTGCAAACGTCCAGCACCCGAAGAACCTGCGTGCTCACGTGCAGCGGTGCTGCACGCGATGAGCGGCACACAAGCAGTGCTTGAATGTGCGAGTCAGCGGAAGGAATCCGCTGACGATTGCGATAAAGTCCCGTCCAAGGTGGGATGCCTTGGACGAGCGCCTGGAGCTGAGCTCCATGGCAGACCTTCGCGGCGCAAGCTCAGGGAGCTTTGCGAGTCCCAGTCCGTGACTGTGGAGGGTGTGTCTGCGGTGCAGACACCGAGTGTCAAGGCGTTGGACGTCTTGACACGAACTGATACTGCGGTACAGTATCAGAGCGCGCGGCACCAGCTCAGTGAGCTGTGTGAGTCTCAGTCCGTGACTGAGGAGGGTGTATCTGCAGGGCAGACACCGAGTGTCGAGACGTTGAACGTCTTGACACGTACTGGTACTGGGTTACAGTACCAGAGGATGCGGTTGGAGAATCCGCCGACGTGTGCGTCGGCGTTGACCGCACTTCCAACGATGAGTTGGAAGCGCTTCACGCGGGACTTGTACGATGGACGCATCGAACAAATTTGCATTCTCTCGGATGTCGAGAGAGTGGATCGTGAAGCCGAAGAGCTGAAGCAGCTCGTCGTCGATGGCATCACTGAGGGCGATGACCCCCTCAGTGCGAAGACCAAGAAGCAACGCTTCGAGGAGCAGAGTTGGGACTCGTTGAAGTCGAGTCCCTATTACGAGATTCTGCGGGAGTACAAGGATGTACTCCCGGACGAGATTCCTTCGGAGCTTCCGAAGGACAAGGGCGTACAGCACGAGATTGATCTCGTGCCGGGCACGAAGTACTGTGTTACACGGCAGTGGCCAGTGCAAGCGATCGACGACTTCTTTGAAAGTCGTCGTCTTGCAGGTCAAGTGCGGGAGTCAAAGTCCCCGCACAGTGCCCCAACGTTCTGTGTTAAGAAACCACAGGGCGGCTGGCGCATCGTTCATGCGTACAACAAGTTGAACGATGCGACGATACCGGCGCAGACGCCGATACCGCGAAAAGATGTTATCATCGATTCGATGGCCTTGAGCACTATCTTCAGTGCTCTAGATCTGCGTGATGGATTCTATCAAATCCTCATGCGTGAGAGGGACATCCCTCTCACTGCGGTAAGCACTCCAAGCGGTATGCTTTGGGAGTGGCTCGTCATGCCACAGGGGCTTAAGAACGCCCCTGCGACGTTCAATAGATGCGTGACACATCTATTGCGCTCGGTGCGCGACTTCGCACCGAGCTACTTCGACGACGTGTTCGTCCACAGCCGGGCTGTGAACGGGAAGACGGACATTGAGATGCACAAGGTGCATCTCCGGAAGCTGCTAGAGCTTATGAGGAAACATAAGCTCTATGCGAACCTGAAGAAGTGTATCTTCGGGGCGAGCGAGATACCTGTGCTGGGGTGTCTCGTGGGGAAAGACGGCGTGCGCCCTGACCCAGAGAAGGTCAGAGTGATCAATGAATGGCCCACGCCATCCAATGTGAAGGAACTGAGGCAGTTCCTTGGGCTTGTCACGTACTTGTGCAAGTACGTGGAGAACTATGCGGGCAAGATTCGCCCGTTGTCACAGCTTCTTAAGAAAGAAGCTGAGTGGATTTGGACGACCGAGTGCGAGGAGGCATTCGGTGCAGTCAAGCAGGGCTTGACTGAAGCGCCGATCTTGGCCGTGGCGGACCAAGATCGTCCATTCCACGTAGTGTGCGATGCATCCGACTTTGCAATCGGATGTGCATTGATGCAACACGATCACGAAGGGCGTGATCGTGTAGTCTACTATCAATCGCGTCAGCTGAAGCCAGCTGAGCGTAACTATCCCGTACATGACAAGGAGCTCCTTGCCATGAAGTATGCACTCGCAAAGTTCCGAGTGTATCTACTTGGGAGTAGACCGTTCGTGGTCTATACAGACCACGCATCATTGCGTACGGCGATTAAGTCGCCGCACATCTCGCAACGTATGGCGAGATGGTTGTCCTTCTTCGCGGAGTACAACTTCCGGGTGGAGTACAAACCCGGAAGACTCAATGTAGTGGCCGACGCGTTATCGCGTCGACCTGACTATGCGGAGACGGTCGACGCCAACGCTGTTGGCGTCGTGAGGACAAGTGTGCCGTCGTCAACGTTGATTGACGACGTGAAGAACGCGTATGCAAAGGATGCAGACGCGAAGGGGCTGCTGGAGTTCCTCGCAGCACCTTCCGACGTGGCACGTCGGAAGCTAACCCCTCATCTTCGAGCTCGTGTACACCGCTATCGTGTACACGAAGGCCTACTGTTGTACAGTGCAGTAGACGACAATGCGGATCGCATTGTCGTTCCGAATGATCATGACCTCCGGTTGAGGATCATGTTCGAGTATCACGATGCCCCCACGGCAGGGCATCCGGGTCGTGAGAAGACATACACTCTTCTCACGCGTGACTTCTACTGGCACCACCAGTACAAGTGGGTGCGCAAGTACGTACGTGCTTGCGAGGTTTGTCAACGCGTGAAGCCTGCGCAGTTCTCGCAGGCTCCTCTTCAATCACTACCGACTCCGTCGGAGTGTTGGCAGTTCATGTCCATGGACTTTGTCTTTGGTCTTCCGCCTGACAACAAGCGGAGGACGGGCATCGTTGTCTTTGTGGACCGATTCAGCAAGATGGTTCATCTTGCTGCCGTCCCGGCTACTGTTACAGCCGCGCAGACTGCGCGACTGTTTGTTGACATGGTGTTCAAACACCATGGCATGCCGCTCGACATTGTGTCGGACCGTGATCCACGCTTCACAGCGCGGTTCTGGCAAGAAGTGTTTACACTTCTTGGTTCACAGTTATCAATGTCGACTGCGGATCATCCGCAGACGGACGGACAGACCGAACGTGTCAACCGTGTATTGGGTGACACGTTGAAGAGCTACGCTCACTCGTTCCCGCATTGAGCGAGTGCTTGCCGATGGCAGAGTTTGCCATCAACAACTCGGTGCATGCCTCGACAGGGCATACACCGTTCTACGTGAACGCCATGAGGCATCCACGATTGCCGAGCATGCTCGGCGGGGTAGCTTCCTCCTTAAGTGGGGGAGGATCTACGGTTGCGTCCGAACAACCGCAGAATGCAACTGATAGCAGCACACTATCAGCTGCGGTGACGCGTGCGACGTCTCGTTCGAGCAGGAACGAGCGCGCGATGTCTATGCCGGGCACAGACATGAGAGATGATAGCGAGCAGGCAGGGCCTGCTGCTGACAAGGGCGACAAGCTGAAAGGATTCAGCTCGGGTGCGCTAGACTTTGTCCAGCGAAGACAAGCCGTCATACGGTTTGTCCAGGATGCTATCGCAGCTTCTGTCGATCGACAGAAGCTGAACGCTGATACTGTTGGTAGAGGCAACACAAATGAATTCGAAAAGGGTTCATTAGTTTTGTTAGCTACACAAAACCTACCTAGACATGCAGTGTCTGACTTTGGAGCAAGCAAGCTTGCTCCAAGATTCATTGGGCCGTTCAAAGTACTTGAACGGCACGGCAACGCGTACCGGCTGGACATACCGTCCAGCATGAGGCTCCACCCGACCTTCTACGTCGGGCGGTTGAAGCCGTACGTGCAGCACGGACTACCTAAGGTTGGTAGTCCGACTGAGGAGTGCGAGAGGCCTGGAAGGCCTTCTCGAGACCGTCGACACGGTCGATCAACCGGTTCACTCTCGTCCCAAGACCGGACGAGAGGTTCGAGGCAGTCTGAGCTGCCTCACAGACCTCAGCAAGGAGGACACGAACCTCCTGCTTCAGAGCAGCTATCTCAGCGCTCTGTGTCTGCTCCAGCGCAGCAACTCGATCGTGCAGGGCACGATCGTCATGGTCATAGCGTTGACCATGCGGAGGAGTGTTCCACCCCTCCGCCGCCGTTGCGCGACGCGCGTGGAGCGATCCGCTGGATTGTGGAGCGGATCGTGGCTCATAAGAGAACGAACTCTCAAGGGGTTCGTTTTCGTATTCGTTGGAGAGGATTTCCTCCCCATCGAGATACATGGGAGCCGCGGAACGTCCTGATGGAGGACGTTCCGGAAATGGTGAGGGCGTACGAAGCCCACCATAACTTGCAGGGTTAAACCCTGCACGAGGAGTGCTGCGGTCAGCCACAGCACTCGGAGCTTCGCGTGGCACAATACGACCACGGAGCTCCTTGATGTGATCGGGTACACGGACGACCGTGTACCCCAGGAGATCACTTTCGGTGAGACGTGTTGCCAAAGGTTGGCAACACGGACAGGGTGTGCCAAAGGGAACGGCACATGGGATCCCCGCTTCCATGGACTGATCATGGAGGCGTTCACACTTACCACGCGTATTGTAAGTGTAGTAGCGATCGCGAGCCGCAGCAACGCGCTCGCGATAAGCCTTCGGGTCTTTGTTGAAGTTATCAACAAAGGCATTCCACGACTGACAAAGTGCCTGCCACTCTGGCACTTTGCTCTTGCGCGAAGTCTTCTTCGCTGCATAGTATCGGAGCTCGTGGAAGAGCCCGATATAGTAGTCGCGTCTTTGAGTCTCGGACTCAAAGACAACCTTAGCGGCGACGTCGTCGTCGTTGATACTGTTGCATGAGTACAACAGTATCGGGTTCGGTGGTGAACTAGCACCGAACCGGTCATGGATTTCTGCCTCAGTAGGCATCCATGGTGTGCGCACTGGCGGATCAGTGCGCGGTGCAGTGAGCGCCCTCGACATGGGGGACGCTTCATCATCACTGCGCGGACGCTTCGAGCTTGAAGCGTCCGAGGCCTCATCACGAGGTCGTCGAGATCCCACGGGTGGGTCTGACGTGTCTTCGGACGAAGACACGGGAGCGGGAGCCTTGACATCAACCTCCCCCTCCTCGACATCCTCCTCGTAGTCGAGGATGTCTTCGTAGTCCTCTCCAAAGAGTTCTTTGAGAGGGACAGCAGGATTCTTAATCTCTGCTAGAGAAGAAGACTTCTTCTTCTTCTCATGCTTCTCCTTATGGAGAGCATGGTACTTGGTGACAGAGAGCTTCTCTGTCGGACCGCTGGAAGCAGCAGTGCTAGTGAGCACTGCTGAGGCCGTTGTTCCTGCTACAGAGGCAGCAGGTGAGGCTTGCGCGTCCGCAGTAGCGGACGGAGACGTGGGCGTTGGCGAGTCCATTGCGAAATGAACTCGGATTTCTCTTGGGAACTTGACGGTCTTGTCAAGTTCTGTTGATTGACGTATCGAGACCGATACGTCGAATCTTAACGGGGGGATGGTGTAACGGGGTTACACGTACAAGTGGTTGTACCACTTGTAACTCTAACAGTTAGGATAAATGTTAGAGGTTGGAAATGGACCTCAGACCTTGGTGTGCTGTACACACCAAAGGATACATGGGCGAACCACATTATTGGGTGGTTCGTGTGCATTTGTGCATATTATTGGTAGAAAGTAACGGATTTCTACCAATCACTGAGCAGAGTTTCTGCCAACCACACGTTGGCAGACCCTTTAGAAATAGATAACAAACAGTTTTAGGAGGTCCGTAATTGGCTTATGCCAAATTCAATAACAGTTCTCATTTTACGGTATTTTGCAGTTTAAATTAGTTATATTTGATTTAATTATACTTATTTAAATAAGTATACTTAAATTAAGTCTATTCTAATTGCACGCTTCCTCATACACGTAAGCGCACGTGTACGCAATCTAATAGGTCTAGGTAGACCTATTACAGTACAACAACAGTGAGCTTCACGCTTCTCCACGTCCAACGACTATGAAGTAGCACGCCCCTTCACGTCCAACGACTGTGAGTCAACCCAGCTTCCTGCTACCCGTCCAACAACGAGTGAGCACGCCACCTCCACACACAGCCTCGCCTGAGCCTAGTCCGCCGCGTCAGTCTCGCCGTTCAGTCGTAGCCTTCAGCCGTCCGCTTCGTCCGTCCGTCCGTCCGTCCAACAGCCTCTGCTGCCTTTCACTCGTCCAAGGTCAAAAGAGAAGTGAGACCTCCGTGTGGTCTCCGTCCAAAACTAAAGTGAGACCTCGTCGGAATCTCCGTCCAACCCGCCAAAAGCTCGCCACGTGTTCGCTCCTGGGCTTCGCACTATCAACCCACGGGAGGTATCCAACTGCGACCGAGGTACTTCAAGCCACCTGGCCGACTGCCCGTCTCCCGAGGCCACTTCCTCGCTACACGTCTCGTCCGTCATAGCGCCCATCCGTTCGGATCCGTCCTTCATCGAGGATCCCTTACACGCCTTCTCCTCACTCAGGGTCTTCCACGATCCTGACGCTATCGAATAGTCGTTCGTATTGTTCAACAGATACCCATCGGCCTCCATCGTCGTGTCCATCGCTCGCAGGCTTGAGTTGGTACTCGAGTACGTAGTGCCCTGCCTTATTTCTTCGCCGCCTTCGTCGAACTTCCACCAAGACAACGTCCGATTCGTCTCGCTCGTCCTCACCGCCCATTGCCGTTCGATTTCGCTTTGCACCGCTAATCGCCTTGGTCGCGCCAACTGTCTTCGTCGCTGAGCTAGCAGTCGCTCTTGCCGTCGTGCTGCTCGTCCGTGACTTACGCTCATCCTCGTACGCTAACTGCTCGTCAATGTCTGCCGCCGTCTTCGCTAATAACTCGGCAGGATAAAAATACGTCACTAAAAACGAAACATGCGCCACAATCAATTCGCCGTCTCCGTCCTGGTCCTCACGCTTTAACAGAAAGTTGTCGTAACCCGCAGGCTCGATGATCTTCATCGGTCCAACCCACACGTGAACAAACTTTGATGCCTTTGCTCCCCGTGGTGGCCTGTACATCCACACTCGATCGCCAACTCGGAACTCTCTCCGTGCTCGTACGTTGCGGTTATAATACTTCGCCTGTCGCGCTTGTTCTCGTTCTCTCGCTTCTTGTGCACACTTGTAGCTAGATTCCATGGATGCCAATAATCGCTTGTGATAACTCGTCAGCTCACCAGCCTCCGTAACACTCGTTCCTCTCTAATTCGTTCGGTGAACGAAGCCGCCGTCCCATCATTAGTTCGTTTGGAGACAACTGCACCGTTGAATGTCGTCCAGAGTTGTACGCATATACTGCAAAGTCCACCCATGTATCCCAGTCATGCTGTAAGTCGCTGTTCATGTAGATCGACACGCAATCCTTCCACGTCCGATGAAAACGCTCAACCAGCCCAATCATTTGTGGTCGATAAGGTACAGGTGTAGTCTGCTCCGCCTGTAACATCACCATTAGTTGATCAATAGCCTTCCCGGTCAATTCAGGGGCTCCGTCCGTAAGAAGTTCTCGAAATGCACCGAATCTTAACACCACATTGCGCATCAGAAACTCTGCCACCTTCTCTGCTGTGTGTCTCTCCACCGTCGTCGCTACTGCGTATCTCGTAACGTACTCGAGAGCTGCTATCACATACCGCTGTCCGCCGTCGCTCGTAGGTAGTGGCCCTGCCACATCCAACGCCCACCGATCACATACATCGCCTCCTTTCAGACTTCGTAATGGAGGAATGACCTCCTTCGGCCTTGCCTTCCTACTACCGCACTCTTGACATCCGCGCACCCATTGTTTAACTTCTCTTTGCAAATTCGGCCACCAATAGATCTGTGCAATTCTTCCATAGGTATGGGGAGCCCGTAAATGCCCAGCCCACACTGAATCGTGACATTCCTTGAATACAACCGCCCATAGCTTTGGAGGTAGAATTACTCGTTCTCCTGCTGCCGTGCCGATCAATACCAATCCGTTCCGCTTCGTCACTCGCATTCCTCGATGTCTGCCCGCGTTCAACAGCTTCTGGACCAGCTGACTCTTGTCCTGTGCAGCCACGATCTCGTCGTCCGTTAGTTGTAGCGTCGGCTCCGTCGCTCGATGCTCTTCTCGTCCTCGCACAGCTGCGTCTCTCACAACCACCGTCTCTGGTGCACTGCTACCGACTCGTTCTTCGCTCGCTGTCTCGCCGTCGTCATACCGGGGCCGTAAAGGAGGAATCTGCTCCTTTGTCTGTCGTTCCTTCTCCGTGCGAGTCGGTTGTCGCCTAACCACCGTCCGTTTCTTCGTCGTTGGTTCCGTCGTCGTCCCCGGTTCTCGCCTTGTCCGTGTCGTTGGCCGCTTCGCCATATCATCAGATGCGCATGTACGTGGTATCACGTTCTCCACGTCTCGTTCAGCCGCCCGTCCGTCCTCACACGTCTGCCTCGTGGCCGAAGTCCTGCCGTTCCGAGAGTTTGTCTGTTCCGACTCCGTTCTTGCGTCCGCACGTTCAGTGTCAGCACTCACCGTGTCACCAGGGGCTGGTGTCACTGCCCGCAACTCCACTTCCAATTGCCGTAGTTCCTCCGCTCGCTGTATTTCCATCGCGCGCCGTCTTACCGCCCGTGTTTGTGGTCGATTCCCCGTCTGCTTGTCGTTCGCGCTTACCGCCGTGTTATCGCCCAGAGCCTTCGTGTTTTCCGTCACCTTACCGCCAGAAGACTGCTGCCGTCCGCCGCCACTTGGTGCACCCGCCGTTCCTGTACCTGGCTGCTCATCGCCCTTAGTGCCGGTACCCGTAGTCGCCGCCGTGGTCGCCGTCGCAGGAGCGATCTCCCCCGCACTCTCATCCATCGCAGCTAGCCGCCGCGCCGCTCTTTGCCTTGATTTTCGTCGTCGCCCGACCGCCGCCAATACCTTCGCCGCCACTGGAGCTCTAGACAGTGCGTCGGCCACTACATTTGTACTACCAGGCCTATACACCACGTCAAAGTCGAACTCCTGTAAGGTTAAAGCCCAGCGATGCAACTTGCCCGTCAACTCGGAGCTCGTCATCAACCACTTTAACGCTGCATGATCCGTCACAATGGTGATCCTTCGTCCGTATAAATAGGGTCTAAATAGCTTGATCGCCCAAACCACTGCGTAACACTCCAACTCCGTGATTCCGTATTTACTTTCCGTAGGGCTGTTGACCTTACTCGCATATGCAATGGGTTGCCACCCACGTCCGTCGTCTTGTAGCAAACACGCGCCCAAACCAACCGTACTAGCGTCCGTTTCCACTCGAAATGGCAACTGAAAATTAGGATACCGCAAGACTGGCTTCGTCGTCAGGATCTTCTTGACCGTTTCAACGGCCTCTTCCTGCGCGTCTCCCCACTCCCATGCTACACTCTTACGCAACAACTTGGTCACTGGCGCCAACAGCGATCCAAAATTCGGCACAAACCTCCTGTAGTAACCCGCCAAATGCACGAAGCGCTTCGCTTCCTTCACGTCCTTCGGCCTTGGAAACTCTCGCACCGCCGTCACCAAACGCTCTAGAGGTTGCACTCCGTCCGCACTCAACCGATGTCCCAAGTACTCCATCGAAGTGGCTGCGAACACACACTTTTTCAGCTTCAGGGTTAACCCTGCAGCCGCCAACCGCTCCAATACGCACTCCAACTCAATCACGTGACGCTCAATACCTCCTCTAGTGTATACCACAATGTCGTCCAGATACACCAAGCAATTCGCCCATGTCAATCCGCGTAACACGTGGTTCATCATCCGTTGAAAAGTAGAAGGGGCGTTTGTCAGGCCAAATGGCATCCGCACAAACTGAAACAGCCCTTGTTTCGACGTAAACGCTGTCTTCTCCCGATCTGCCGCTGCTACCAAAATTTGCCAATATCCCGCTTTGAGATCTAATGTCGTGAACAGTAACGCACCCCCCAACGCTTCCAGAGTTTCATCTATCCTACACATCCTTTCGGGTAACCTTGTTCAAAGCCCGATAGTCCACGCAAAACCGCACTTCGCCGTCCTTCTTTCTAACCAATACGACCGGGAAGCCCCATGCTCCGTTGCCTTCCTCAATCACACCAGCTTGTAACATCTTGGTCACGTTCTCTTCGATAATTGCATCCTCCGTTTGTGCTTGCCGTCTTCGTTTCAACATAATTGGTCGTGTTTCCCCCGTATCGATGTGGTGTTCCACGTCCAAAGCCGTTGCCGGTGGGCAATCACCCGTGTCCTTCGTCAACGTTCTGTACGCCCGTAGTAGTTTCAAGATCATCTCTCGACCATCTTTGTCGTCTACGCCAATGTTCACCGAGCTTTCGTCATCCAGAGGCGTTTCTGTATCGCCCAATTCATTCACCCATGAGAGTACGCGATCTCTCTGTAGTGCTCCGTCTATCTCAAGCACCGACATGTCCTTATCGATAGGCACCCATACGCCGAGCTCTCGCTTCGAAGGTAGACAAACTTTTTCATTACTTGAGTTTATCGCTGGTACCCACGCACGTCCATTCTGCACCTTCGTTACTGTCGCTGCTAGCATCACTGCTCCTGCCGCTTTCGTGGGAAGAAACACGCCTTGCTCGCCGTCCGCCGCTGCCACCGCCACGGATATTGGTGTCACCGCGTTTCCGTCCAACATATGCCGTCGCGCCAACCGTACTGCCGCCACTCGTGCGTTTCCTCCGTCGTCATACGTTCGAAAGGGGATCGTCACCTTACGACCGTCCACCGCGTAGCGAATCTCGTTCTTGTCGAAGTCCATAGTCGCTCCGTGCTCTCGCATAAAGTCAACGCCCAAAAGGAACTCGTCCGTGCACCCGTCCACGATGCAAGCGTCCACCGTGATGATCTCATTGAACTCCGTGTGCAGTCGGAACCGCCATACGCCCACCACGTCGAGAAGAAAGCCTCCGACACCTTCTACGTAATCCACTGGGGCTACTCCGTCCACCCTGTCGCCGTATTGCATCCAGTCCGTTCCAGCGATAGTATACCGGGCTCCACTGTCCAGCTTTACTTGTCGACGTACACCACTCACCGTCACGTTCGTTGTCGGTAATCCGTCGCCCGCGCAGATATGCTCTTCCACATTATCCTCGTTCTTCTGCTCCTCGCCCGACTCAGCACTATGTTTCACCAAGTTCACGTGCGCTGTCCTCGTTGGATCCACCGTCCGTGTTTTTCGCGTTCGTTGTATCACTCGTAGTGCATCTTGTGCTGCAGCCGTTCGTTCCCGTCGACGCGCTTCGCTACAACGCGCAACTTCCTCTTGCACTTCTTGCCGCCGTCGTCGCTTCTCGGCCAACCGCTGAATCGCCTTCCGCCGTTTCGCTTTCTTCCGTGCGTGTCGCCTGAGCAGCCGTGCTTGCTTCGCCGCTTCTTTCGCGTTGGTCACCGTGGGTTCGGTACTACTCGCCACTGGTTCTCCGCCCCCGGCAGCATCCGTACTCTCGGCCAACATCGACTGTGCACTCCCAGCGTTGTTTGTGCCCGCCGTCGCTATCACTGTGCTCTCGGAGCCCACGTCTTTTGTCGTCGCCGCTGCCGTGTCGCCTGTGACGTTCATTCGTCGTGCGCCTTCTCCAGTCTTGCCTTCGTCACCTCGCAGTGCGATGGTTACTGCTGCGCCTTCTCCAGTTGGGAACTCGTCGGCACCATCTTCATCCTTCGTCACTTTCGCAGTGGCTCGCACATATCTCGCCGCGGCCATCGCTGGTCTCACCGTGGCCAAGTACAAGTCGGAACGCTCCTCGTCATACTCGCTCACGTCCTCATTCATCCGCTTTCTCGCCTCGTCCATCTCGTCCTCCGCGTGCGCCAGGTTTCCCTCTCCACCCGCGTCTGTCTCCATTCGTCCGACGTCCGTCGTTTCTCCATCGTGTTGGGGATCTCGTACATTCCCCGGACGCCGCAGTCCCACTCCTACGCCCGGTGCTCGTTTCCCGAGGTCGCGTTACTCCGTTCTCCGCGTTGCTTCATGTAGGCGTCATTTCGCGTCCTTGCTTCGGTGTCAGGGCATTCTCTGGCGAAGTGTCCAAACTTCTGGCACGCGTAGCACTTGATGCCGTTCGGGCACTGTCGGATGTGATGACCTTTGTTCCCACAGTTGCTGCAACCGCTCTCTGCCTCATTCGTCTTCGTCCCGTGCCCATGTGCTCGTGTGTCTCGTCCGGTCGATCCACCACCCGATTGTCTATCCGTCGTCACCTGCAACACAGGAGCAGTGCTCTTCACCTTCCGTTTGGGCGCAGTTTCGTCCTCGCTGGATTCTTCGCGTCGTACCTTGGGCTTCTTCGTCCTCTTCTGCGGATCCTTCTTCGCAGGTGCCGTCGTCCGTTTACGCTCTTGCTTCCTTTTCGCCCAGTACCTCCGATTCCAGTACCGCCCAACTGGCTCTTCATACATTCCAGTAAACTTGTTCCATACTCCGACAGGGTTGGTGTAGAGCGTGAAGCCATCCGGATCCACTTCAGCCGTCGCCGCACTTGCCATATTCTCTTCAGCCGCAGGGAGCTTAATCCCTCCAATTCCAGGCACCACCATGGTCGCTTGATTCGCACCCGTCACTTGAATTGGTACCGCCGCCGGTCCGTTCATATACGTCTGGCCAAGTTGCTGCATCCGTGGCGCCACAGTCTCCAACGGGTCGTTCAAGTCTCTCGCCTTCCGTACCGCTTGTTCCAAGGTCTTGGGCACGGGTGGCTGCTTCACCAACTGCCGCGTCACTCGATCAATTTCTCGGTAAAACTGCGCCAAGAACACCCTCTCTTCCACGTCGTTTCTCTCGGCTGCTTCTCTCAAGCCCGCTGCGAAGTCAGCATATGACTCTCCGTGGAACATCTTCCGTGAATTCACTCGCCATTCTGCTTCGTCGAGGTTCACTGGTGGCCCATATCGCTGTAGCAGACCTTCCTTCAAATTCGTCCATGTCCGGTCTTCAGGTCGCAGCCGTCTGTCGTAATTCACCCACCATCGTGCAGCGTTATCCATGAGTTTGTTGCCGAGAATGAAATATAACGCATGGTCACTCCATTCACCTCGCCCGGACTCTTTTGCTCCCTGAAGCGCCAAATCTACGCGATCCACCCATGTCGACGCAGATACTCCGACTTCTGGTTTGAAGGACGGCAGTTCCAATTCCTTGACGCTCCTTCGTGAAGGTCTCCGGTCTCGCCGTTCTCGTCGATGTTCTCTTCGTTCCTGTTGCTGGTGCCGTCCACGTCGCCTGGCTTGCTCATGCCGTTCCCGACCAACTCGACGCCTACGTCCACGCCGTTCCGTGCTTGCTCGTCGTACTCGTCGTCGACCGTCGTCCGATTCGTCGCTGCTGCCGGTTGACTCAACGCTCAACTCGCTACTGGAAGCACTGCTCGATTCATCACTGGGAGGGTAACGTCCGCGGTCACTTCCACGCCATGACTCGTCCGAACTGCTGTCGTCTCCAGAGGATGGGTCGTTACCTCCTCCAGGTGCTGCTTGCTCACGCCGTTGAGATCGCGATCGCTGATGACTTCGTGCTCGTTCCGACCTTGCGTGGCTCCTTGGTCTCCGTTCTTCGTGTCGTCTCGCACTTCTGGCTCGCCGCGCCGAAGCCGCGCGTCGTGGTCTTTCTGGATGGTCCCGTGGTGTGGATCCCTCGTCCCGTCGCACTTGTGGTTGGTGGATGCCTCCTCGGTCGGAATGACTTCGTAGCTGCGCTATCTCCACTTGCAGCCGCCGGATCACTTCTTCCAGGTTCTCCGGAGTGGCTCCCTGAGGCTCCAGATCTCCCGCCGTGCCTTCTGATGGTTCTCCTACTGCCTGCGACGATACTCCTGATGCGTGTGTGTCTATTGCTGTGGCCGACTCCCGTGATGTTGTTCTTGGAGCCACCATCTGCGCCGAGCCGCCGTCGTCCGTACGCCGTGTTATCTGCTTCCGTTTAGGCTGACCGGTAGCGCGGCCACGCGTTGCCTTCGCTGCCTTTACCGTCCGTGAGGCTCTCTTGGTCTCCGGAGTTTCCACGGGCCTGTCAACAGCTACTGATGCGTCGTCCGGGTCTGCTACTGGAGGGCTGCGTCGTGTTTGACTTCTCGTCCGTACTGGAGACGCTGACAGTTCGCTTACTGTCGGTGCCCGTTTCTCCTCAAGCAATACCGTGTTGTCCGAATCAGGATCGCCTTCACTTGGACCGCCAGCAAACTGTTCGTCATCGTCTAATAGCGCCTCGTGTGAGTTTCGTTCCGCTCGTCCGGATGTCCCTCGTGGTGATAACATAACCGTTCGTGTCTTGGTTCGACTCTTTGTTCTTGCCATCTCCATTGTCTCGCTCATTCTCGTTCTTCGGGGTTTTCGTTGTCTGGAAAGAGGCCCCTGTATGACCACCATGTAACACGTCTACTATCACCTGCGTGCCGGCGGGTAATATAGTTGTCCGTGCTTCGCTTACGTTTTCTCGCCTGGGTCCTCTTTCCACGTCCGTCCAACATTCGATGGCTCGGTTCACCGCGCCGGTACGCCACTTGCTAGTGAGCGTCCCTATTTATTATTATCTACGCTCGTCCGTCCTACAACTACTACTTCCCGGGACTGTACGATGACACTACCTGCAGGTCGAACGACTTCGTGCTGAGATACTAAGCTGCTTGAACTGTACAACAACAGTGAGCTTCACGCTTCTCCACGTCCAACGACTATGAAGTAGCACGCCCCTTCACGTCCAACGACTGTGAGTCAACCCAGCTTCCTGCTACCCGTCCGACAACGAGTGAGCACGCCACCTCCACACACAGCCTCGCCTGAGCCTAGTCCGCCGCGTCAGTCTCGCCGTTCAGTCGTAGCCTTCAGCCGTCCGCTTCGTCCGTCCGTCCGTCCGTCCAACAGCCTCTGCTGCCTTTCACTCGTCCAAGGTCAAAAGAGAAGTGAGACCTCCGTGTGGTCTCCGTCCAAAACTAAAGTGAGACCTCGTCGGAATCTCCGTCCAACCCGCCAAAAGCTCGCCACGTGTTCGCTCCTGGGCTTCGCACTATCAACCCACGGGAGGTATCAAACTGCGACCGAGGTACTTCAAGCCACCTGGCCGACTGCCCGTCTCCCGAGGCCACTTCCTCGCTACACGTCTCGTCCGTCATAGCGCCCAGCCGTTCGAATCCGTCCTGCATCGAGGATCCCTTACACGGTTTTAGTGGTGAATACAGCGTCAAAATGCACGCACGCAGGACAATTGAAGCAGCTGCAGACGCTACATAAGAAGTACAGTGAACAGGGTCTTATAGTGATCGCAGTACCCTCTAATGACTTCGCAGGCCAAGAACCAGGAGATTCTGATGAGGTTTTGAAGCGATATGCGGACTTTGGAGTGACGTTCGCTATTGCTAACAAGACGCCAGTGTCAGGAAATGACGCTCATCCATTCTTTAAGAGGATTGCGGACAAATACAGCTCTTCTGTGGCTCCTACATGGAACTTTGACAAGTTCTTGGTGGACCACAGAGGTGACATGCGCGCTGTGTTCCCGAATGATACCGAACCATTGGTGAAGGAGGTCATTGTCGAGATTGAAGAGGTGTTGGAGGATGCAGCCGAAGCGTTGAAACGTGGACAAGAGCTTTTGGAGGAGGAGGAGGACAGTGATGACGAAGATAGTGACGAGGAGGAGAGTGTCGATGAAGATGATGAAGAGAACCGACGATACAAGTAGAAAGAGATGTATCGTAAGCGGTTTACCTACTGCCAGCTGTATTCAGCGCTTAAGCTGGAGTTGAAGACACCGTCGTACGCATCGTCAGCGCCTAAGAGTGCGTTTATATACTCCATTGGTGCTGCATAGTTGAATTCCGGTTGTTCGTCAACGCAAGATTTATCCAGAAGCTGTAAATCGCCATTGTTCTTCACGTACGACACGAGTAAATTGAGTCCACACGTGTGACTTCTGTCTCCATTCTCTTCGAGAGGTGTGGATGAAATTTGGTCATGTACTGAATACTCGAAACTCACCAGCTCCTTGTTGTCACCGTCCAGAGCTTCCAGTAAGGCTTCAGCGTACTTGTGTAGGGTCAACGGGTCCAGTCTACCGTTTAGTAGGAGAACACTGGCCTGTTCCGGGATGACGGCACTTGTATTCCAGTATTTGTCCTGCTGGTAGATGATCCCATTGCCCGCGTAGTCACTGACATTGAGCTCGTTGCAAACGGTAGAATTCTCCTTAGAGAATGCACAGTAGAGTGGTGTATCCATGTAAACTTCAGGGTCCGACATCTTGGCATCTGTGAATCGTTTCCTCATTTCCATTGACGTAGGAGTCGGAGTCTCCCACATCTCGGACAAGATGATAAGGTAGTACAGTAGTGGCGAGTAGAACGCATCATCTTGGCTTTTGTAGGCTGCGTCGTAGTTGTAGTATGTTCCGAAGTAGGTCAAAACTTCGATATCTTCATGTGACATCGGTTCAAACGATACACGAGAGGGGCGATCAACTTTCGAAGAGTCAAACGCTGCAGTAGTGTACCTAACGCACTACGTAGAATCATTGCTGGTGGTTCATTGATCAAATTGGTCGTCAAGTAGTTCATCAGCACTGCGCAAGTAGAATTGGTTCCTTGTCAAAGGTCTCCAGTAGATCTTCAAGTGTATTCGCCAGTCCTTTAGGCTCAAACCGAGCTTTACACTCTAAATTTTCTTCACAAAGAGCAAGAAAAGCGTCCCCCAGCTCACCAAAATCAATATTCCAAGTGGAAAAGTACTCAAACTTGTCCCTTGGAGCTCCAGAACTGACTGCAACACTATCCAAGACATACCCAGTAACGGTAGGAGGGTTCAAATGGATCAACCGTTCTACCCATGCTGTACCATAACTCACACCATACACAGTCGTGTTGGCACCATTGGAGTAGTCCGAGATCATTACTGATAAATCCACTGCTGCACTTGTGACTGAAAAAGAGGCAAGATCTCCGCATTTGAACTGTAGATCTTCTGCACAAAAAGGAACTTCTGCTGGATCAATACTACCGCCATGGGGAGAACCTAGTGTACTCCGCCAACATGTTTGCTAGAATTACTACACACTAACTTACTGTTAGTGCTGTTAGCAAACGTGTTACCCTGTTTGTTGTGGACTTCCTATATAACTACAGGACTATAGTAGTACTGTATTGTCCTGCGCAGCCAATGCGTCGCTGTCTTCAGTAGCTTCGTCTTTCAAGTCTTCAATCACGCGTCTCACGTAGTCCGTAGAGTCCTCCGTATCGAGCAGAGCGAAGTTTGTATAGAGAAACACTAACTTCTCAACTTTGTCTGCTGTCAAGCGATTGCGGCGTTTAGACCACACGAAAGCAAAGGCACTCCAAACACGTTCTGCAGCAGCAGAAGAGGTAGGAACCGTAAAGAGTCTCGTTGCAATTGGAGCCAAGAGCGGGAATTCAGTCACACCATGATCAAGCCAGTATTCCAGTGCGTCCATATCCTTGTAGAGCTCCATTTGGGTTGTAGAACACGTAATCCTCATTTTGATAAACTGAGCAAGCTCTATCTTGCACTGAGAAGCAGTGCTTTCACTGTCACGGTAGAATTCATTGATGTACTGGCGTAATTGAACTTTAGTCGCCACCTGGTCACCTGGAAGCCACTTGCTTGTGAGGTGCTTCGGGCACAACAGGTATGATAGACCCATTTACGATGTATGAATAAAGTTCCAACGATACTCCACCATCTCTCGAATTTGTTTGTAGACCCAATACGAGTAAGGTATATCGCTATGTCGAATTTTGTCGGCTTGGCAGGCGGCGTAGCGACGTTGAATGCGTCTAAGTAAGACCGGGCCTTCTTGGAGGGTGTCGATGGAGAGGGCATCTCAAAGCACCTGGTCGCGGTCTTTACGAAGGTGACCTCGTTGATTAAAAAGTAACCTGAGAGACGAACGAGGGCGGTTGGCGCTTCGATAGCCAACCGATCATTGTCATCTGACCGCCAACGATATCTGAAGCAGCTGGAAAGGGCTCGGTCTTTGATACCGGTAGTGCAAAACCCGAATCTAGTCGCGACAGAAAGCTTCAACATTCAACATTCAACAGAACTGTAGGCTCAGGATCAGTAAGCGAAGGGTGAGCGTCTAACTCCACCAACATGTTAGTAAATTTTACTACACACTAACTAACTGTTTATATACAGGGTCGCCAACTCTACAGTTAGCGTTAGTGCGAACACTAGGAGAACCGGTAGTAGTTGCTTGGGCTGCCACACAATCTAGAAAGGTACTACGTCCGGTTCCTCGATGGTCCATTGTGTACACATCACAGTCTCTTCCAGTTGATCGTAGAGATCAATCATCAACGATTCCATCGCAGTGGAAGAATACCCTGGACCTCCTTGTAGAACCCACACATTCGTCGCAGAATCCGAATTGTTGGATGCCAGAATCCGTTTGACGAAGATGTCAACGGTAGTTTCCGAGGTAGAATCACAGATTCCTGGGTAGCATAGTGGGGCAGTGTAGATGCCACATTCAGCTTTAAGTAGGTCATCCGGAGCGCCTTCATCTGAAAAAGTGTAGTCTGAGCAAGGGTACCAGCCATTTAACTGGGTCTTCACTGCTGATACTGATGAAAATACCGACAGTATCAGGACATGAGAGAGCTTCATCTTGGGATGTTGTCGAAGTACTGCTAATTTGAAAGTGAGAGAGCTGAAGATGAAGAGATGAAGTCGTCAGAGGCTGTCGGAGTAGGAAAAGACAGTTTTGCTGGTCGAAAAAGCCACCTTCTGGCTTTCGAATGACCTACGGAATCATGAAATATGGTGTAGTATCCATTTGGTTTCGGTGTTTCTAAAAGATCGTCTCCGTCTAGAAACTACTGGTATCTGTAGTGCGTTTCAGGCGGAGAGGAAACCACTTTCAAGTGTAACTTTAGCATCAACTTGGCGACTACCACTTCCATTTAGGTTCCGTCACCATGTTGATCTCACCGAAGGGGCTTCTACGTCTCGTGAGTGCCATAGTAGGCTTCATGCTCTTCGTTGTATCGTGTATGGGCTGGTAGTAGCGCTTCTGCGCTGCCTTAATGCGTTTTTTGTTAGCGAGGTACTAGTATTGTTCTGGTGAGTACGCCAGGCACTTAGTACTTCAAACTGATCGGTTCCGCGTCCTCGACTAATCCAAAAATGCAGCGACATGACGAGAAGTCTCCCAGCTTAAAGAAAACGCTGACCCTCTCTGGTATGCGGTCAACGTCCGTGATTTGTCCAGTCTTGTTGCCTCGGAAATCGATGACAGCGTATTCTTTTGCTGCAAGCGCAGCATATTTCCCTTCTGGAGCGAATCGAGACATATGCTTGCCGATCCTGTCATCATTGACGAGTAATTCGATTCCCCACCGAAGACTTCCATTCAAATAGAAGTCAATCGCTCCATCGATGCGCTGGTTGCGTTGACAGGGTGACGCAGGAAACACTCTCGATAGTTCGGGGCATATGCAACACGTGCTCGTCGTGTGAAGCGCAAGAGCAGCCATAAACTGATGCTGGAAAACAGCTTCTTTCGGAAAGTCGTATTCGGATTGTTTTAGTGCAGAAGCAGACATACTTCCAATCGCCTTCCGGACCAGCTCAAACAATGATGTAGGATTTGCATATCCACGACCAGGAAACAGCCACTTGTAGTAGTATCTCTCAGCTAAGGGAGATGTAAACTTCACATAGCCGCCATCTTCAACTACAATACCGGCCTTCTTTAACCTTGTAAAGCATTGTTCTTCATCGTGACTCAATTCCTGCACCAATGGATGACAGGTGGGGTCGCTGACCAAACACATCGTAAGAAACTTTTGCTGATCGGGATGGGTTGGAGCTGTGTGATTGCTTCCGAAGCATCGTGTCATTTGTTCCACAAAGGCCCCTGACATGTAATATGTCAGTCGGTTGGTTGTTCTGCCTTTTGAAAATGCGCGTAAATTGTGTTAATGGAGACGCGCAATGAACCAATGTGCCCATTGCACTCTCGAATGATCACCTCCAAAAGTGTCGGGTATCGCCAGCTTGGCGGCAATCCGTTCTCCAACTCTAAACATTCATGCGCCTCGACATCACTGATCAACAAGTCTTCTCTTGTCAACTTCCATGGAATGCTGTTGAAGGCAACAGGGCTGGTAGGAACGTCTGTCTCCAGCAAATGCGTCGCAGATATGATGAACCGGACATGATTCGGTAACCATGACGACGAGCCCTTGACCAGACCAGTCCAGAAATCCAAATCTTTATACTGTCGTTGACAGTCATCCATCATGAAGACGCACAGCTTGCCTTCGGGTATTGAACACTTTTTACCACCAATATCGATCCCATGGCTCGAGAGAATCGTCGTGGCATCAGCGGCGGCGCTATGAAACGCGATAGGTACATAGCGAAAGCCAGGATATCGGCGAGCAAATAACGTCAACAGCGAGGTCTTTCCTGATCCCGAAGGCGACGTTGGTTACGATTATCGCGTTGTATAATTTCTGCACTAGTTCATCGCGTGAAAGGTGAGGGAAATTCAAATCAAGTCCTTCTGCATTCGGTCGATAGATCGGGAATATGTGGGGAGGGTTGACAGGTGGCTGTTGCACCCGAGCCTTCACCAGCACGTGGATCGTCTTCTTCGTCGAAACATCCCCAAACAAGTCGCCAATCCCTTCTGCTGGGTCGATTTCGTCGTTCAGCAGCTTCTTCACTTGCTCAGGAATGTCTCCACTTTGCATACTAATCACGTTAGGGTCATCCGACCGCAGCCACCCGCCATCCTCCGTCCTCGCCAAGAAGAGTTGCAGATCGTCAGGGTCGACACCATCCAAGGCATTTTTCTTTCTATTCTTGATTGCTACTTTCAACGCGGACACCGAAGCGTCTTCAGCGATATCCACCTCGAACGCGCTCCCCCCCATACCAACGATCGCACAGAAGAGCTTTACCATGAGAGCCGACGTATTCTGGAATGAGGAAGAAGGGAGAAGATAGTACTATCACTGATTGACTAATGATGTGGAATGTTCATTTCATCTCACCTTGTGGTCATCAATGCTCTCTGTGCTGCTTCCTGCTCGTCTTCAGACGCATCTTAACGCCTCAAAATACGCACCTCATACGTAGTTTTCGTCAGTTCTCGTGGGTTCTCAAGCAGTGCTCTCCGTTTCGACACAATTCAGCCTCCTAATGACCACTTTGAGCCAACAGATTTCCGTTTTAAAGTGGTTTTAGTGGTGAATACACACGCAGGACAATTGAGCAGCTGTAGACACTTCATGAAACGTACAGTGAGCAGGGTCTTATAGTGATCGCAGTACATACCGTCAAACGACTTCGCAGGCCAAGAACCAGGAGATTCCGATGAGGTTTAGAAACGATATGCGGACTTTGGAGTGACGTTCGCTATTGCTAACAAGCATCAAGCGCAAACTGCCCGATTCTACCAAACCTCAGATTTATTGCGGAGTCAGCAAGATTCCATCTGGATATCCCAAATCCAGTGTCTAAAAGGGATAAATTACAGTAAGAAAAAAAAACTTGCAGCGCCAATGGAGTATGTAAACGCACTCTTAGGTACTGACGACGCGTACGAAGGTCTCTTTAACTCCAGTTTAAGCGCCGAATATAGCTGGTAGTAGATAAAACTACCCCCTTTTGCTTACGATACATGACTTTCTACTTGTATCGTCGGATCTCTTCATCATCTTCATCGTCGCTTTCATCGTCACTCTCCTCCTCGTCACTATCTTCGTCATCACTGTCCTCCTCATCCTCCAAAAGCTCTTGTCCACGTTTCGCTTTAGCTTTAGGAAACTTTTCGCCGACTTTGATTGCCAGACAATCGAGATTCAATTCTGTAGGACTTCTACCATATTTTTTGATAAGCATCTCCAGACACTCGTCTAGTGAATCGTTCCGAGGGACGTGAAGAATGGACCGCGTGAGGATCTCCGCGTCTTTTTGCATTAGTATGGGGCACGCGGCTCTTCCTTCAACAAGATCAATCCATAAACTCTGTCCATCCTTCTTGACAATCACATTCGGCACGCGAGGATCTCCATGGACCACGTTAGCAGAGTGGAGTTGCCATAGCAAATCAAAAAGGGGCTTAACCTCTTCTCTTGTGGTAGGATATTCTATTGGTTTCCCAACAGGAGACAGCAACATCGCAACCCCATCAGAAATCACTGCAGCCGCCACGTATCTAGTCGTCAGACTAGTTTTCTGGGCAGCAAGCTTTAACGCGTCTACTTCTTGAAAAAGACGTCCAGCCGAGCTCGCCTCCACGATCTTCAAGGCCAATTCATCTCCATCTTGACCCAGTCGTTTTACCTTGAAAACGCGTCCAAATGCACCACGACCGAGAAATGCATCACCTTCCACCACCTCAACGTTTAACGCAGAGCAAGCAGCAGTCAAACGGGTCACCCACGGTGACAAGTTCTTGGTAATAAAATCACGTAACAACGCTTTCGAACCCTCCATGACCCACTTGGCCTTGATGACACGTGCCACAACACCGCCCAAGCTGTTGATCAACCAAAACTCCGTGCGGTTGAAGAGAACGACACTTCCTTCATCCTTAGGGAAAAGGTGCTCTACGTATCGCACGACTTGGCCAAATGGTTTCCCATTCAAATTAGTGATCTTGCTCTCGAAGAGAATGAGGCAATCAAACAGTTCCTTCACTGCTTTCCCAAAACGAAATGAGCCACCTTTGCGAATGACCGTATCATTTGGTTCCTCCTCCTTGCAATACATCCCACGATGAGTTACAAATCCACCTGGCTTGAGGTTTGTCTTAGTGTTGTCAAATGGAGACTGCGGCAACCATGGATAACGCTTGCTATTGACGAATACAACACCGAGGCCGTCCAGTATATCGCTGAAGTAAGGAGTAATGAATGCGTCAAATGATTCCTCCTTCTTAATGGAGTCGACTTGCGCCTGAACTTCCATCGACCATAAGGCATCTCCGAATGTTGGTTGAGCATCCAAGACGTATCCACCAGTACTCAATATTCTCCAACGATCTCTACCCAACTCTGAATCGGATTTAGTCGATGTCGCGGGTTTTATAGCTCTGTCAAGTTTTCTTAAGAGTTCGCGATTCTGTTCGCGAATTTCTTCCGCCATATTATGCCAAAATCGAACATTGTCTTCTGGGATCCTCGTCAATGCATGGTTTGTGAGTATACTTTTGTGTTCCCGCTCGCCACCAGTCCCAGCCCGAGCCCCCACCAGCACGTGGATCGTCTTCTTCGTCGGAACATCTCCAAACAAGTCGCCAATCTCTTCTGCTGGGTCGATTTCGTCGTTCAGCAGCTTCTTCACTTGCTCAGGAATGTCTCCACTTCGCATACTAATCACGTTAGGGTCATCCGACCGCAGCCACCCGCCGTCCTCCGTCCTCGCCAGGAAGAGCTGCAGGTGACGCGCAGGACCCTTGATGTCTTCATTCTTCGCCTTGATCACCTCCTTCAGGTCCCCCACTGACTCACTCTCACCGATGATTACGGGGAACGCGCTCCCCCCCATACCAACGATCGCACAGAAGAGCTTTACCATTTTTTCTCAAGCCGGCGGATTCTGGAATGAGGAAGAAGGGAGGGAGAATTTCCTAGCGTATTTAGACGGAGATGGAGTATTTCCGCGTACTTGTGTAGTCATTAGTCATTAGTCACTGATGTTGAGCTCGTTGCAAACGGTAGAATTCTCCTTAGAGAACGCGCAGTAGAGTGGTGTATCCATGTAAACTTCAGGGTCCGACCTGTGAATCGTTTCCTGCACAAAAAGGAACTTCTGCTGGATCAATACTACCGCCATGGGGAGAACCGGTAGTAGTTGCTTGGGCTGCCACACAATCTAGAAAGGTACTACGTTTGGTCCATTGTGTACACATTCACAGTCCCTTCCAGTTGATCGTAAAGATCGACCATCAACGATTCCATCGCAGTGGAAGAATACCCTGGACCTCCTTGTAGAACCCACACATTCGTCGCAGTATCCGACTTGTTGGATGCCAGAATCCGTTTGACGAAGATGTCAACGGTAGTTTCCGAGGTAGAATCACAGATTCCTGGGTAGCATAGTGGGGCATTGTAGGTGCCACATTCAGCCTTGATTAGGTCTTCTGGAGCGCCTTCATCTGAAAAAGTGTAGTCTGAGCCAGGGTACCAGCCATTTAACTGGGTCTTCACTACTGACACTGATGAAAACACCGACAATGTCAGGATGTGAGAGAGCTTCATGGCTTGGGTGCCAGTTTTGCTGGTCGAAAAAGCCACCTCCCTCTGGCTTTCGAATGACCTATGGAATCTGGTAGAGTTGCTAGTAGTATCCGTTTGGTGTCGGTGCTTCTAAAAGAACAAATGACCGTCTCCGTCTAGAAGCTACTGGTATCTGTAGTGCGTTTCAGGCGGAGAGGAAACCACTTTCAAGTGTAACTTTAGCATCAACTTGGCGACTACCACTTCCATTTAGGTTCCGTCACCATGTTGATCTCACCGAAGGGGCTTCTACGTCTCGTGAGTGCCATAGTAGGCTTCATGCTCTTCGTTGTGTCATGTATGGGGTTCAACACCATGCAACTGTCGGTGACTGCAGTCGACACCCAAGCGGAATTCGGCTGTCTCTGCTTTTTAGGCGTCTGTTTCGGCTTGATATTGGCGTTTGGAGAGTCCAAGTGGGAGCTTTTCTTCTTCTTCTTCGGGTTCATGCGATACCGTCTCGGTCGCTCCTGTATCTTCGCTGTGAGTGGCATTATGACTGCTCTACTGGGGAAGACCAGGGACCACCAGTGCGACTGTAGCGACAACCTCATCTTGATTATCGAAGGGATAGCGCTGATTGTGATGGCTGGCTTGCAGATACTGGCCATCTTCGCATTTGGGAATAACAGTGCACCACGTCGCAATGCGGAAACGGGTCCTACTACTCGAGTTCCGGTTTTAACTGCACTACCAGTCACATCTACGCCGCTACCAAAGGAAAAAGCACCGTTCCAAGCCGTTGTGCAACCAGTAGCTCAAGTGGAAGTACCTGTTGCTTCGGCTCCACCCGTGGCTGCGTCACCAATGGTTCATGGAGACAGTAACTTGCCGTCGTGGATGCACACGCCGTAGATCGGTGATACCGGTTACGTTGAAGTAATATTTTCTTTTCTATCTGCGATATATGCAATATTGAAACCTTTTTAACCAAATCATTAAGGGGTAAATATTTTCATAGCCTATAATTCAACAGCCGCCCAATCCCTGCAAGCATGAGCGATCTTCCCGAGAACTTCCCTGCGATTCTACAGCATATTGAGGCTATATCAGCGGTGCGTTAAAGGCGCATTGATCTCCTCTATCCACACATACCCTTATATCTTCCATCCTCATCGTATTGACCTCAAAAACTTATGTTGAACATTATTTGTTTTACTCACTTAGGAAGAATGCCCAGAATCGACGCCTTATGCAGCTCAATACCGCGTAATTGAGATTCTGAAGAAGCTCAGGACGACAGATTTGGCTCCCGCTGTACGTAATTCCTAGTAGAAGGCACAGGAGAGTAGATTTAGGCTATATCAGTACTCAAACTAGGTCGTTATGTGCTGCTAACCTGCAGGAAACCGCTGTCACAGCCATCAAGTTAGGTGTTACCTACTTGGCTGTGGAAGAACCTCACAGTACGCGAGTTTTCCGTCATTTTGTGGCTTAAAACTGAGCTTTGGAAATGATTTTATGACTTTTTTTGTGCTGTAGACGCTCAGCCTGCTCTAGAGGAGGCTGGCAACTTCTTCTTCCCAGAATTAGTCAAGTTCACGACGGATATCACAGTTGATGATGGATCTGGAGCCCAAACGGAAGCTAAAGAGTCTGTACAGAAGCTTTTAAAGGAAATACCACAAGTCGAAGTGAAGAACGAGCATGAAGAGTTCCTGACGTACGTGGTGGAGCTACTGAACCAACTGGGAGTGCTCTGGACGAATCGTTCGAGGCTACTGAGAGCTCTTTGCTACCTTTCAGCGGGCCAGAAGCTCTGCGACAAGCACAAGAAGCAGGATGAGGCTCTGGCGGCTGCACAGACCCACGCGCACTTCTACTTGGCTCAAGTGTACGGGAGCTTGGGCATGGCGGACGAATCGGCCAGGTTTTGTCTATCAACGTTGGAACTACAGCTATTGCAATGCGTTAACGCTGAAGGAGAGGGAAACTTTACTGGGGCGCATGAATGGGTGCGGAATGCGTTGAAACTGGTGGAGTTTTATCTCGATACCGACAATCCCAGAGATGCAGCTACGTGCCTAAAAGCAAGTGAGTACATGCTGCTTCATCACAGAACAGAAGACGAAGATGAAGACCAGAAGCTACTGGAAGCAGAGATTTACTCGACTTGGAGTCGGCTACACGTGACCACGCTTCGTCTTGCAGGAATGAAGAGCGAAGGCTTCGACGTTCAAGAGATTGAGGTTGTGCTGCCTCGACCTAGCAGCATGGAGGTGACTCTAACGACGCTAAAAGATGAATCTGAAGGCTTTGGGATGGAATACGTCCCAGCATCCAGTGTGGAGACGTTTGACCAAGCTCGAAATGTCTTCAAAATGGGTCTTCGTGCTTGTACTCGTGCTAGGGACGTTTTTGTCCTGGATGGCTTCGTTACGCAGCACGTACGACTGCTGCAGCGTGAAAGTGCCCTTTACCGTCGACTCCTACCGTTTGAAGAAGCTCGTGGACGTCGTGTGGCCATGCAGAGACGAAGACTCGCGTTGCTCTCGCCGATGCTTGGAGATACGTTGAACGAACGTGCATTCACTGACCTGTTGCAAGAGCTTTACTTCGAGTGCGGTGAGATCAACGCTGACGTGTTCGAGCTGAAACAGAGTAAGGAAGCTGGGGAGAAGGCTATGGCGTACGAGATCAAAGCTGTTCAGTGCTACCAACAGTTCCTCCTGCTCTACTATCCTTCGTCTACACCTGAAAACTCGAGTGAAGATCCCATGCGAGTGAGTGTGTTGCGTGGTGGAAAAGGAGTTCAGTTACCTCCAGGTGAAGCCTTGTCTCCGAAAGAGTTTAGAACGATGTTGTTGGGCTACTTCGGCCTCGCTCATGCGTGTGGGAAGATCTCGTTCCCGTCCGATGCCGCTAAGACGGTGGGCTATTGGCGTCAGAGTCTCGCGTACCACGAAGCAGTGACTGCACTGGTCCGGAAGTACGAGAACAAGTACCCAGCAGATCAAGGGCAAGAGCTACGTCGCAGCTTCCAGACAGAGCTTACCATTTGTGGAGAGATGGCTGAGCTGCTACCAGAGAAGATCAACCAGCTTGTGTACAACGGTAAGGCTCTCTAGGCCTCCACGGCTTACCTTAACACGCGTCTACACCTGTTTATATGTCCTTAATGATGGAGTTGGTGGCCTCGTCGATACGGAAGCCTGCTTTAGTGAACGCTGTGGACTCGTAGAACTCACTGAGGTCGTAAATCCCGACCGATTTCGCCTTCGAAAGTAGATCATCGCGTAAAACCGTGAGTGTAGTCTCCCTGTGGCTGCGGTGACCAGCCTGAGCGTTCGCTTGCATGCGCAGCTGCTGGTAGGCGTGTGCAGACTTGAATAATTCGTGCAGCACGTGAAGCAACAGCACGTTGTTGTCTTGGCGATAGGTTAGATACGGTCGGAACAAACGCCGCCACTGCCGCTTGAACGTGAACTTCTGCGCATCGCACAAGCTCTCCGTCAGCACTCGAATAGCAAGAGCCAGGTCTTCATCTCCTACGGTGTCTCGTAAATGCATTCGAGAGTGAGCTTCAGCCATACGGAAGAGAGACTCGAGGTGTCGAACAGCTACAGGAACAGCGCCAGTGTGCTGTGAAGCTCGACGGAGCTGCGCGTAGAAAGCTTCGACCTTGCCAGTGTCTAGACCACTCGCGAGCACGGGGTTTACATACGTACGTGCGTACAAAATGTACTTACGAAGCAGCTCCTGGTCCAGAGTCATGGAGGCTTCGCCATCTCCGACCTGCATGGACTGCGTCATCGCCGTCAATTCGTCCTCTTCGTCCGCTCCTTCCTCTTCTTCCTCGGGGGTTTTCTTCCTCGAGTTACTGCGCATATGACTGGAAACAACAAAATCCGCCAGTCGTTCGTCGTCCACAGGGTCCACTTTGTCCTGCAAGACGCAGAGCAAGTCAAAACGCTGCAGAATCGGGTCTGTGAGCTCCACATTCTCTGCGAAAGTACGAGCAGCGTTATACCGACCACCAATTGGATTAGCAGCCGCGATTACGGAGCACCGAGCCTGCAGAGACGTCACAATACCAGCCTTCGACACGGAAATACTTTGTTGTTCCATAGCTTCGTGAATACTCGTTCGGTCCTGCTCGTTCATTTTGTCGAACTCGTCAATCAGACAAACACCCTTATCTGCCAACACCAACGCACCACCCTGTAACACCCACTCCTTGGTGAAGGGATCACGGGACACGCCAGCCGTAAGACCCACTGCGGAAGCGCCTTTACCCGTAGAATAAACTGCACGAGGTGCTGTCTGTTTCGCGAATTTGAGGAACTGAGACTTGGCTGTACCTGGATCTCCCACCATGAGAACATTGAGATCACCACGTACTCGCGAATTCTTGATAAACTTAGGCTTTCCGCCGAAAAGTGCCAGAGCTAACGCAGTCTTCACTTGTTGATGGCCATAGATGGACGGGGCAATGCTGTTAATAATCCGCTGAGCAATATCCGGCTGTTTCGCAAGACGTAAGATCTGCTTCTTGTCTTCTGCAGTGAGCAATTGACTACCTAGCACATCTGCACGACGTTCAACGTGGTTAGCTTCAATCACAGTACGAAATACAGGGAATCCATCCCGCAAGTTCAGCGTCGGGTCCGGTGTGTTCGTGTAGATTCCAGTAACAGCGATTTCATCACCAGGTCGGGCCTTGTCGATGAGATCTCCAACCAGAACAACATCTTTTGAGCGAGGTACACGGCCAGGAGGTACACTACCAGGTGATTCCTGCAGTGTGATCTTCTGGAAGTTGCGGTACACGGTCTGCTCACTGTTCACAGGGAAGTGGCCGCGGTACTGGCACTCCGGGCACGCGTTAAGCTTGATTTCCTGCTGTCCTTGCTGTGTGAACGGTCCTAGAACAGCTCCACAGCCTGGACAGTTTACTTTAATCAGCTGCAGCTGTGGGAACACCGACGTACGTCTCGTCACCACACCGGAAACCTTGATCAAAAAGTTCAAGTGTGCTGTACGTAAGTCGCGCAGTCGCTCAGTACCTGGTAGATCCAGAATTCGTACATAGATCTGCTGGTGAATCGTAGAATAGTACGGGAACAGCGACAGCACGACTTCCTGGGCCACTTCATCTAGAATAGTGAACATATCCTTCGGAGCTTCCACAAGCCACGCAGCCACCATCGACATACTGTGAATAACATCTCCAATCTCAATCTCCAGTGACTGCTCATTGCGCTGTGCCAACTGCACGATCTTCTCGTGGTACACGAGTCTGCCCTTGCCATCCGAAAAGGTATTGAGAAAGTTCCGGAACCTTCGCTTGATCTCTTCTCTCGGTATTTCAGTCGCAATCCACTCTCGAAGAGGGACGTCGAAGTTTTCCAAGTTAATGAGTTCTTCATCGTCATCCACAGTTCCTCCCATCATATCGTAACCTTCTTCTCCTTCCTGTCGGCGTCTGAACCGTCTTCTATGGGCATCATCGTGCTCCATCTCTTGATCTTCTTCTAGCACCTGAGCAATGCGACCTTCACGAGCATCACGTCGATTCAACTCGTCTTCTACTGCTCGTCTCGTGTCCTGGTCCATATCCTCGTACTGTCTGGTATCCAGCATCGTCGTGTCATATCGATCCAACGTCTCCATACGGCGGTAATCCCTGCATCACATACATAAATGACATTAGGGTTTATACCCTACCGGTAGACAAAAGTATCTCTCTAAAACCTCTTACATTGCTGCATTTTCCCCCAGATCTTCTCCATCCACGTCATCATCCAGTTCATCTTCAGAGAAATAGTGTCTCTCCCTCTCCTGAATGTCCAATTCGTCCACAATCTCCTCGTCCAGCTCTTCTGCCTGTTCCCCATAATCGTCATCTCCCTGTGCCTCTTCCTGCTCCATATCCCCCACTACAAAGCCATCCACGTCGTCATCGTCTTCACCATTGGCAATCTGACTCAGTGTTGGTGATGAAGGCGCGTCATCAACTGCTGAAGACGGAGCGTCACCACGCCGGAGGCGGCGACGTTTGCGGCCTCTAATGTCATCATTATCGCTCTCGTTCTCGCTGTCTTCAAGGCCGTTAGCGAGAATAGAGGCACCATTCGGCGTGCCAGAGAGAGGTGCATCTGATGCAGCAGGAGCGGTGTCTGAATGGTTTGTTGGTGCTGAGCTAGAAGGCGGCGAACCAGGCGGAGACGCGTCCGAGGTGTCCATTGCTTTTTTGCGCGCTAAAGTGCTATACGTATCGTCTTCCGGATGTATACCGTAATTATTTATAACGTATACCGTAAAATGCGGATGGAGTGAGACAGATTTTATTGGTCTGCAAACAGCAAAACATAAATAAACCTTATGAGGTTATATTGCTGGTGCGGGCTATTGCCAGCCACGACTTCCATCCTGGCAGAGCGCAATTTTCCGCAATGCGGAAACAAAAAAACAGCAACAGAAAGAAGTTCCATGTAAGTTATTAGGAACGCTATGCTTTTACTTATGTATCTAACTGAACGTGGTGACTGTAGGGAGCTTGCGCGGCTGAAGCCCAATCAGCTGTTGCCGTTGCTAAAGACTTCAAAGTACATAGGTCAACTGTGTATCGCTGGAAAGCTCAGAAAAAAACGTTAGCAACCGCAAAGGCTAAAGCACCTAACAAATGCTACACCACTGTACAAACCCAGCAGAAGAAGTATGTTAGATTTCCAGAGCTGGAATCGCGGTAAGTTGTGAACGTTATTAACGCATTGAAATTAAAACTTAATCTATTTTCTATTGTAGATTAATCGACTGGATCAATTCAATGCGACGCGAAAAAAGTCGCTGCGTCACTGTAAAATGCATCATGCTTATAATTGCTAAGTTTGACCCAGCGTTTGCTCTATCCCGCCGCTTTGGAGCACTAAGAGCGTGGGTGACTCGCTTTTTAAAGCGCAACCGTCTCACTGTCCGACGTATTACGCACCGTGGCACAAAACGACGGGAAGACCTGCAAGTACGTATTTAAAATTTTTATTTATTTTATTTTAACTAATATTGTATTAGGAAGTTGCAGATGCATTTGCAAGTGCTGTAAACACAACTGTGGAATTGGAAGGTGTCCTCTCAAAACTGTCTTCATACACGGAGAAGTACTCCAGCCTGTTCAATATGGACCAGACCGGCGTGTGTATCGATAGTCCTGGCCGTTTAACAGTGGATTATGTAGGTACAAAAAATATTGACGTTGTCCAGGGAACAGCGATCAATGGCTCTCGCTGCACGGTGTTTTTGTGTGCGTCTGCAACGGGAGAAAAGCTCCCGCCGTTTATCGTATTTACCGGCGTTCCTGGAGGGCCCGTCTCAAAGGAGGTTGAAGCAGCAACATTCGGCGATCCATCTTGTGCTCACACAGTCCAGCGGAAGGCATGGACCGATCACGACACAATGCAAAAATGGATTAACGAGGTAATAAGTTTTGGTTGTCGATCTAATTTTTATTATTACTAATTTTTAATTTGTGAATAAGGTGTGGGTTCCACATCTAGATGGCTGCAGATTGCTGCTTCTAGATAGTCTTAAGGTCCACAAAATGGCTAGCGTGAGGAATGAGCTGCAAGATCATTGCCACACACAAGTCGAGTACTTTCCTCCGGGAATTACGGGGCTGAGTCAGCCTATGGATGTCAGTGTAATGCACTCATTCAAGGCGGCTATCGAGTACGTACAGTATACTTTCTCTGCAAAATGCTAGGTTTTCTGATGTACGTCTGCGTGTAGGAGGCTGTATATTGAGTATCATGTCGATCATCCGTTTCCAAAGACAGCAAGCGACCGCCGTGCAATGCTGTCGCTGATGGTAGCGAAGGCTTGGGCTGAAATTACGCCTGCTACCATCATTAGCGGATTTAGAAAAGCTCATCTGATACCTATTGGCCCCCGTAACGAACAGGATGTCTTCAGCACTTTTCAACTGGAAGCTGTTGAGAATACTATCGTTAGCGCATAATAGGTTTTTCAAAATGCACAAGTTTTTTCTTAATTCTATCTTTCAGGATTTTTTTAATTTTTATATTGGAGGAGGTGTCACCCCTACAAATCGCTTGATGTCGCACTCAATGCACTTGTCTCACTCCATCCGCATTTTACGGTAGTTGAACCGATTAACCCCTCCAAGCTTTGGGTCTCAATTAAATAATGATTGGTTAAAAAGGTTTCCTTTTCTACCAATCACCAAATTACCGCTTAACGCTCAGTCCAGCATTCCCCCAGTATGTGGTCATCGTCGCCTGCTTCAGACGCGGATCAGCTCTTCCCTAGACGCCCTAGGCGCGTCTCCAACGGCCCCAATACTCAGCCAACACGTCGTAGCAGTGCCACCAGTCGTTTGGAGCAGCGTCGACGTGATTTGCCGCCGCATTCCGTGTCTACAGACAGTTTATGGGCGTTTGACGGTTCTTCTACAGGTTCAACGGCGTTTAATGCTTCCTCTGCAGCTGCCAATCCTTACAGTGGGGTACCAGCGTCTTCTTTATCGTCTAACGAGATGAATGCAGGTCCTCCGGGTCTTCAGGGAGCAGTGAAGGCTTTCAACCATGGCGTGATCGGATCGTACTCAAGTGGAGAAGCTACTGCCAGGATGCTGTGGAACAGACCGGAGCGAGAAGAGGAAGAGAGAGAAGAAGAAGCTCTTCCTTCTTATTTAAGCTATCTTCAAGCTCCATCGTTGTCGGGGGATGCTGCTTCTACTATGGCAAACACCGTCTCTTTAGCTCCAGTGGCAGCGCTTGGACAAAATACAGATGATTCGATGGAGATGAAGAGCAGAGAACTCGCTCGAGCACTGCAGGACTTTATCGTGGTTCAGATGCAGGGCCAGGGCCAGACAGGTGCATCTGGGTCTCCTTTAACGAGCTCTGGAACAGGAGGAGGATGTAACTGTGAGCGTCGCGTAGCGGAACTGGAGAAACAGGTTCAGACTTTACTTGCTGCTCAGAAGGAAGGAACTCCAGCTGCTTCCGAGGAGACGGGGAATGCTCTCGGTGATCGAGTGTCGACGCTAGAGGGACGACAAAGCGCGTTCCAGTCGCAATTGGCTCAGATTTCGAAAGTGCTTGGTGTGCCCGTGGGAAAACATGGCAAAAGTAGTCAACTGAAGACTCTGGTGCAGACGTTGCATGAGGAGATTGATACGAAGGTTCAAGCTGCTGTTGCTGAGGTGGAGAGTGCGTGTATTGCCAGTGCAACGAAGCATGCAGAGGGGTTAATTGCAGAAGCTGCTTCATCTCCTGCCGGAGAGTCTTCAACACCGTCAGATGCTATTGATGACAAGAAGAAGCAAGACTGCGATACGCTCTCAGCTTCGGGGCTTCCCTTTTCGACAGTACTGAATGCGCTTGCAGAAGAACATGAAGCTTCGTTGACGAGGTTGAGCACCCATTTTGATGAGCGTTTAAGGCTCGAAGGGTCTCAGCGGATTGCGTTAGAAGGACGCGTGCGTGCTCGCTTGGGGGAGGTGGAGGAATGGCTTCAGCAGGTGGAAGGGGAGCTGGGCGGCTCACATTTTGAACCCAGTGCGTCAGCCTCTCCGTCGTCAATCGCTGCTGTGACGAAACAAGTGAGCGACCTCCAGACTCGTTTAGTCGGACTGGAAGCGTCCTGGAAAAAGCAGACCGACGAGTTATCCGCCAAATTGGAAGATATGGCCGCGCTCGAGACGCAGGTACACCACCAGCATAGTGCCGTTGATTCTCTTCGTGAGAATGTCGTCAGCGTGGAGGCGCTTGCGTCGGAGACCAAAGATGAAACCCGCACGATGGCACGTACTGCTCAAGGGTTAAAGCTGATTGTTGAGAAGCTGGTGCGAGACACAGGCTCAGCGGAGGAGTTGCTCCAGCAGTACGTGAGTACGATTACACACCAAGTGGCTAGCGTCACGAGGCAGTACGTGTCTGTCCGCATTCGAGATAACAATCGCCTGCTGGACGCCACACTGCGTGCGCGAGTACCTGATTACGTTGCGAACGAGAGCGAGAGCTTCCTGCTGGTACGTCCAGAGGCGAAGAAGGGTAAAGAAGGCCACAATGTGGGGACGGAAGCGAGTCATGACCCTGTTGGGTCAGAGGGCAACGCGAATTTCAGTTTCGTACTGCGTGACGACGATGAAGACGGGATTCGACGCTTGCTGGCCACCCAGCGAGCTCCCAAGTCCAGTACCATCAGTACCACCATTAGCTCTGACGCTAGTGCTGTTACTGCTGCTGCTGGCGCGATCTCGCCGTAACGAGTGTGCAGAAGGTTAGATCGAGCATCTTCTAATCGTTACGCGTATAGTTTTGATTGCTTTGAGTTTATCTCGATGGCAAGGGGCCAGACTACTCTAATGGTTTCTGACGAAAGGCAGGTTAGCGTTAGTCAAACTGTTGCAACGCTTCAATCTGGACTTGGGGCCACGCAACGTCTCGACGGAGGCCGCTGGCGTGTGAAACCTTGATTTCGCAACCTTCACCTTGAGCCTTGGGCAGGGCTATCCACGCAGTGGTAACTTTAGCGCTTTGCTCGCTCTGCTGCAAAGGCACTTGCCGAGTCATTCTTCGATTGTGGCCAGTGAAGGTATTTAGTTGGGACCATTGAGTTTCGGAAGTTAAACGAGCACTGGCAAAACGTTCATCTCCGAACGCAACGGCCTTGTAAACAGGCAGCCGTGAATGAAGCAGGTGATGAACACTGGTACCAACGTACCGAAATGAGCGACGCACAGGCTTGATACTGACCAGAATGAGCGATAGCCGCTCAGCGGCAAGTGCGAGCAAAGTGCATTGGCACGACGCTGTGAAAAGTGACGCGAGCAAAGTGCATTCCGTGGATAGCCCTCTTGCGCCAATAACGCTTGCGACAACGTAGCCACCTCTTGGAGATCATCCGTTTCCTTATGCAGAGTCTCAGCAAGGAAAACGGAGGAGGGTCTAAAGGGAATCATACAGTTGCATGCAATTCAATCGACGCCAGGGTGAGCTCAAACTCTATGGATTTATGCAAAGCTAAATGGGGTGCCACCGTCGTTGCAAACTCATGCCGCCGGCATTCATTTGTTGGCCTGGAAGTTCATTCAACGGGCAAAATGTGTCCGCCACCCAGCAATAAACACAGATGCGACAGTGTAAAACACTGGACGTTCCGCTTACTATTTGCTGCAACATGACGTTGGATAGGCCAAACAACCCAGCTCGAAGTTGTTAGATACAGAGCGACCGAATTTGTTGCATGAGTATCGCTTGCATCTCGAGATCCTCGACATTAAGTGATAACTCACTTTTGTCTTGTGTATTACTACAAAGGTCAAGTGTGGATTCAGACCTATTGTTATTGCAAGAACGCGGTCGTCAAGGGAAATTTTCGGCCCCCCGCCGTTGAGCCGCTAAATCATTGTTGTCTCATGCAGCGGCTCGTACTTGCTCCTCCCAACAGGCCTCTTCCGGCGCCACGAACGCCTGCTATTCTAAGCCGTAAATGCTAACTCCTTGAGTCAGCAAGCAGGCGATGATGTCCACTATATCTGGCCAGAGCGAACTGCCGGCTTTACCATACCTAGGTTGCAGTTGGTGAGATCCTTCCAGGCTGGAAGTTCCAGCAATAGCGCTGTTTATGCGTTTCGCCAGAAATGGATTGATCCTAGCGTGGCCGCGCCGTGCAGACAAGCGTCGCTGATATGGCGCAGAGAGCAAAGGCAAACGTGTGGCGCAGCAGCGCTGAAAAGTTGCAGTATAATGCAACTTTAGCGCCGTCTGGGTGTTTGTCTAACCTCACTATTGCAGTTGAAAGAATATTATCGGACGCCAAAGCACCATCGGTATGGGAAGGGTGGCGACCTTACAAAACATTTGATTAACTGACGTCTCCGGCCAATCCATCATCACACTATCAACTTGGACAGGGTCGCCGCGTGGCTTTGCAGCAAATTTGTGAACTCAACCTGCTGCTGTCACTATTGAGTGAATTAACGCTAACGAGGGTTTTAGTCGCTCATCAAGACGCGTTATACGATGGAAAAGGAGCTTTTACGTGCTTCTGCTGTGGCAAAAGCCTTGACATCGGCTCGTTTGGAATAACTTTCAGCTGTATTTGAATTGCAAATGTTGCCTTGGCGGAGGTTTTTCGCCCCCGCCACGAACGCTCATACCGTACCTAACTATAGCGTCGTCGTTCGTGTCCAGGTTCCAGTGCCGTCTGTACTCGGCTTTCAGTTCAACAGCGTGTATTTATCGCCAGCAAACTTGCGGTCATCCCCACGGTTCGTGAACTACAGTGCTGCTCACAAGCCGGACTTCTCACAGTCGAACCTGCAGTGAAAAAATTGCCTCTTGTAATGAGATTGTGAGCATTTGATCTGTACTGTTTCTGCATGCGTTCCGGAGGGAGGTTTGCCCTAACCTTCTGGGGTGTCTCTCGGCCGGAGATGAGCGCGCTGGCATTTGTACTTCACTTTGCAAAGGTCTCCGTAGCGCACAGGCAACTTTAAACACACTCTTTTTCAATCTACAAAACTCAAAATACAAGACCTGTCATGTACTCGCCAACATACAAGAATCTGAGTCCGGGAGGTACCAGCTACGCCGTTTCCAGTCCCGACGGAGCTAAACGGCACATGGTCTCCGGTCCCCCACCACGTCGGCTCTACGCTCCCCAACGGGACAGCCCGCCACTACCTGGCCTCTCCTCTATGTTGCAGCAACGTAACCCCATGTTGACTCCAAACTCGTCCCCTACTGCTCTCATGCTCAATAACCAGAACCGACCGCCAGTGACAACGCCAAGCACAAGCAGTGAGACGAGCAATGGATCCTATCAGAGTTGTAAGCAGGAGGTCGATCTTCAAGCTCGTAAGGCTGCTGCCCATGCTGTGACAAAAGCTCTAGCACCTACAGTATCGATCCCAGCCCCCGCTCCAATGAAATCGTCACGGTATCTCCGTGAAATCGACCGTCGAGCTATTCTGTCGAGGATTCAACAGGGAGAGAAGCAATCCGCTCTCGCCAAAGAGTACCAAGTGAGTCGAGCTGCTATCTGTAACTTGAACAAGCACCGGGATGAGGTTTTGTCCAGGAAAGACAGCAACCCATTGGCTAAGCACCCAAAGAAGCCACGACCGAAGACGTTGAAGGCCAAGTTGGGCAAAAGTGGATGGGCCACAGCCATGACACTGAGAGAAACTGCTGCACAGGAACCCAATGGCGTCCATGAGATCAAATCCAGATCTGCAGCGCTGCTGCTGACGTCGCTGAGGAAGAAACACGCAACAGTCAGTGAGTTTCGACGGTGCAGCGACCGCCTTATGCGCATTGTGATGGAGGAAGCATTGGCTCACGTGCCAGTCAAGACGGTGGAGATCTTCCTCCCGAACCACAGCAAGTCGGACGGCGTAGCACTCGAACACCCACCGTGTGCCATCTCCATGGAACCTGCTGGATGCCCCATGCTCGACCTCTTCCACTTGCTGGAGCCTGACCAACCGACAGGATACGTGAGTTTCGGTGATGTTTCGGCATCACCAAGTGATTCCCAAGGAGTTGAAGAAGTACAAGCCAAGATCTGTGGGAACAGACTACCTGGTAGTCTCAATTACCACAATGTCTTCATCATGGATCACGTGGTCACTTCTGCGGAAGTGGTGATCGCTGTGGTGCGACGGTTGCAGGAGCACGGAGCAGTGGAAGCTATGATCTCTCTAGTAGCGCTTGTGGCGACTCCAGAAGCCGTTCAGAAGGTGCACGCAGTGTTCCCAGCGCTGAAGATCGTCGTCGCACAAGTGGATAATGGTGGAGACGAAGTGGCAGCTCCGTCTCCTGTCGGACACGGAGACATTGAGGCCATGCGGCTGCGTGCTTCCGCGACCGATATGATTTTGGACAGACTGGAACAAGTCTACCATGGCTTGTCACCAGCTGCTCCGTACTGAAGCTCGTAGGTTTGATATTGACGTTGAATTTGATGTACAATAGTGGTTGGTACATGTAGGACAAACATGAAGCATGAAATCCTTCAGCATTTACCTGTTCATTGTGTCAAGAGCATCTTGTCACAGTTCGCCCTCGACGGTAGTTGGTGGTTGTGACAGCGAAGCATACAATGATCGAATCTGCAGCCCAAGACCAGCTTGTTGCTGCAGAAGCTGTTGGTTCCGCCGTTCCAGATCCTCTGGTAAAACTCTTGGTCTTGGTGGTGCAAACTGGTCGCTTCCACTAAATAGTGGCATTGTGGTGATCGATACTGAAGGTGTTGGTGTCGCTGGTTGCATCTCCACATCAGATGCAGACCCAGACTGTTGCATCAACATTTTTTGCTGCTTCAGAGCTTCGTATCGACGTCGACAGCGCTCTCTCTCGCGTAGACGCTGTTCATCCGTTGCATTTTGACGTCGCGTACGACTCCTTAGAGCTTCTCGCGACCGCTGCTGATCTGTGGCTTCTCGTCGTCGATCTCTCGAGCGCTTCATCTCGCGTTCTCGAGCTTCAGGCGACGCCTCGGAGCGACGCTGACGGCTACGAGCACGTTCCTCGATCCTTTGTCGCTTTCGAGTTCGTCTTTCTGCATCTGCTTGACGTTGTGCTGGGGTAAGATGTTCTCGTCGTCGTCTGCTTCGATCCGCTTCCGCTTTCTTCGCTTCAGGGGTAGCTTTCATCCGTCGGAGACGACTACGCTCCGCCTCCACTGATTGAGTCGGAGCTGAAAGTGGCGACACTGCACTGGCCACTACTTGCCCCGTCGATCTGACAGCAACTGGTACTCGATAGGCTGACGAAGGCGGAGTCTGTACTGCTGTAGGTACAAGCACGGGAACTGGCACGTGCTGGCGACCTGAAGAACTGTCCACTGCAGGCAGCATCCGTAGAAAAGCATTATAGGCAACCTCATGGAACTTCCGGAGGTGCAATAAAGCTTGTCGACGACCTAATTCATTGGGTTCAAAGGCGTGCGGCATATCACTGCTCTTCCTAGTGTGTTTGCATCTGTATAACAACACAAAATCATTAAATAATTGATAAATACATAGAAGAATTTCGTTTCAACTTACAGACGACAGGACCAGCACTCTCGTTCAGCAATCTCCCCCCATTTATTATCTTGCATAGATATCTGCGTCCGAACCAGCAACAGTTAGTCAATAATATTCAACAATAAAAACAATTATTGCTCACCATTCTCTTCTCAGTGGACTTGAGCTGTCCAAACCACGTCGTAGCATCTCTCTTACGACGAGGTCCGAAGCGAACTCGTTGGTTTTCCTCCTCGGAGCAGCCATTGAAGCGATACAACACGTTCTTCAGATGACACATCTTGAAATGCGTGACGAAATACCTTATTGCCAATAATTGCCAAAACAAATAAGAAACAAATAGTGCTAATAATGAATGGTATTTCTTACCTCGGATGCCGTAAAAAGTCGAAGAAGAAGTTCTCGTTGCACTCTTCGCACCGGATGAGATTCGCGCGGATGTGGTCGAAATGCTCGTCAATACGTGGACCAGCATCTCGTCCAGCACCTACAGGCTCCATTTTATTATGACGCTAATATGGACGGGTGTTGTCCGACTTCGAGCCATTTAGAGCGTGGAACACTTTGCAGAATAGAAACGCAGCACGATCGGTGGCAGATATGTGACGATTTCTGTGGCAATAGCTGAAATCGAAGGATAGATGTGTAGAAAATGTAAACGTTATGTGACAACAGCTAAAATGCTTCAACACGGCACTAAAGAGGGGGTATTGGTGATACATTTTGACCAGGAGGAGCTATGGCCCGAGTGTTTGTGGGCAACCTGCCCGAAGACGTGCGCGAACGAGAGCTGTCCGACAAGTTCGAGCGCTTCGGCCGCATCACCAGCGTGAAAATCAAATTCCCGCAGCGTCCGCCGCCTTTCGCTTTCATTGTGCGTCGTGTAGTTATCTTTTTATTGTTTTTTTATTTAACAGCTAACGGTTGGATAATTCAAACTTGTTACAGGCTTATGACAATGAACAGGACGCTAGTGATGCCGTTCGCTCCATGAACAAGTATGAAAGAAATCATTTATGTTATTTAAGAGAAAAATGGACTAATTGATGTATTTAACAGTGCGATGTTCGATGGCAGTCGACTTCGAGTGGAAATCTCACGCGGTGTTGATGATGCGCGGTAAGAAGCTGTAGATTTCTCTTTTTGCAGCTTCACATGTACTGAATTATGTATCTTGTAGCCCCCGTGGTACGCAGTTCCGTGTGAAGCTGACTGGACTGCCGGTTGGCATGAGCTGGCAAGACCTTAAGGATTTCCTCCGTGACGGCGGAGATGTCGTTCATAGTGACGTGGATCGTCGAGGCAATGGATCGGCTTCTTTTGCAACGCAGGATGAGATGAGACGTGCAATCAGGAAGTTGGATGGTGCAGATCTGGACGGAGATCGTGTCCGGATCCGTGAAGATGTCGGGGGACGTTCACGGTCCCCATCACGTTCCCGTTCGAGGTCGCCACCACGTCGCTCGAGGTCGAGATCTCCTCCTCGGCGTAGACGCTCACCGTCGCGTTCTCGATCTCGCTCTCGGTCTCCACGTCGCTACAGCAACAACCGAGGAAGCCGCCGCTCTCGTTCGCGCTCCCGTTAAAATGGAGAATTAGTTGGTCGCTGTCAAGACTCGCTCGTAAAATTGCCTGCAGCTTTGATTTTGTCGACAGCGCCAGTTCTGTAGCAATGAGACGGAAGAAACTACTATCGACGTTAACGTTTTTCTTCATTATCGTGACGAATTCAGGATATCTTTGAGGATTTTGTCTTAGTTTCAGCTGGAACACTCGAGTTTTTATCCTATGTTCTTGCGCCAGATTATGATTTCCTGTTGCTTGAAGTACCGTCGGTCCTCTTCATCAACTAGCACGAGGTTGAGGAAATACTTGACGGAGAATCGACTCTGCACGTTGCGGTACGTTGGCGTCAGAGCGTAAGGTGCCAAGTACAGACGAACAGGAACGCTTTCCCCTTTGACAGGTGCGCCGTCCATGATCTCAAACTTGGTGATGGTTTCGCTCTCAGTGTGTCTTTGAGTTCCTGCCCCCACACTCTCGCGACGCAGAATTGCCAACTCCATGTGCTTGATCTTGATCCGTACCAACAAGAAGAAGATCTTGCCAATCACCACATCTTTCAGGTGGTATCTGGTTCCATACAGGTTAGATCATTTTGTCATTTTTTTGCTAAAATGTTGCAACTCACCTCGACTTATCGTATTCAAACTCGATATGCAAACAGTCTTCAATTCCAACCTCCATCTTGATAGACCGATCCAGTGGAGGTGGGGGATAAACACGTTGCACCCACAGATCTTGCTCTTCCACCAGACTACTGGCATAGTTTCCTCTGGCTAATGTAGCTCGGAGCACATATCTTAGTTTCACACTTTTGCCGTAGTAACTTTCGTGGGGTTTATCCACTTTTGCAAAGTCAAAAGTGAATTTTTGCTCTCGTTCAAGCGCTTTCCCACTGACTTGGAGTTCTCGTACGGAGGAGGTAAATTCATCCCCGGCATTGCGATCCACTGGGACTTCAATGAGACCGATCAGTTCCAACTTTAACCCTGTGTGTTCTAATCGCTTGCCATTGTCCACTTTCACGGTTAAAACTCCGCGAATATCTTCTTCATCACGGAAAAGTGGTAAATGGGTAGGTTTATCGCTTTTTGCATCGAAGCGTGGGACTTTGATCTTTGCACGTTGCTCCTCACCTTCTAGAGAGAAATGGAGCTCAGCAGATGGCACACCGAAGTTGAAAAGGTTCTAAAGAGACAGGGGGTAGTGAGAATGGATACGAGAGAGAAAGAAAAAACAGTGCGAAAGCTTACCATGCTCTTGTTGTAGAAGACGTTATTTTTTAATCTGAAATAGTGGGTTTGATTGGTTACATAAATAACTTAAATCAATATTTAGTTTGAAGTATTGCTATATTTGCACGGTGCTGTACTTCGTAACTTTTTACAAGATGATGGCGATATGGGAATGTTTCGTGTGCTGGAAAGTAAACGAAGATGACGACGCAGCGAAAGATGAAAATTGCGTTTGTCGTTGCTGTGGGCGTCCTCGCAATTTTGTTCCCAAAAGTCTCATTAATTCCAAGGCAAAACCCCTCGTGCTTCATGGATTGACAGCAGCGCAACACAAACTCCACCCAACGCTAGTACAAGCGCTTCAAGAAGCAGGTTTGGACTTGGTTGCAACGGATAGTGTACGATAAAGCTACTTTCCAACAAATTATTAAATTTTCTTACAAGTTTCTACCTTTTAGGCAGGTTGGACAGCTCTTCACTGTGCTGCAATGCTTGGGGATGCCATAGCTGTTCAGACTCTCTTACATTCGAAGACCCAGAAGTCCTCAAACTTCATAGAAGCATCACGATCCGGAGGTTGGCGAGCTTTACACTTGGCTACTCGTGGTGGCCACCTCGCAGTCGTCGAAGAGCTTCTTCTTTCCAACGCAGATGTGAACGCTCGACTGGAAGATTCGGACGGTGGTTTAACTCCACTTCACATTGCTGTGAAACACGGATATGCCAATATCCTTGATCTACTTCTTCAATGTGGAGCTGACCCGAGCTTGGTTACGCGTCAATTAAACCAGTCGCCACTGCATATCGCTGTGTCTGCAGGACATGAGGAATGTGTTCGTCTTTTGCTTTCCTATTCAAATATCTTTGCCATCCGAGACAACGATGGACTAACAGCGTTACAATTGGCAAATCTTCTTCCTACAACGAACGAAAGCCAGAGAGAGATTATCATTTTGTTAGAAGCTCACCAGCCTTTTGGCGCACCTCCATCGATCCAGACGCGCTCTTTACTCGGCTGAAAAGTACGGTAAATCTCGACAAAACGTCGTTTGATCGTCATCGAGAGCCAAGAAACACAATTTATCCACTCGAAGCTCTTGGAGACGTGAAAGTCGAGACAAACTTGCTGGTAATCCATGCAAATCTCGATTTCTCGTAAGTACAAGACGGACGAGAGCTTCACATTCCCCAATGTTATCGGGTAATTCTCGAAGTGCATTCTGCTGGAAATCAAGAAAAGCTAAAGTCTTGATTCTGAAGAGCGAAGATGGCAAGGCTTCAAATTTATTCCCAGCAGCATCAAGCCGCTGAAGTATTGGCAGGTTTCCGATGTCTTCAGGAAGTGTCTGTAACCGGTTTCGAGCAATTTTCAAGTGCAAAAGAGCTGAGAGACTCTCCCAACCTCGACTTGGTAGAATCACTAAAGCGTTGTCACTCAAATCCAGATACTGAATGGTAGTTAATGTGGCGAGGGGGTTACAATGAGCATCAGCATCTGTATCTGGTTGGTCTATTGCTTCATTTTCCGGTGATTCGTCTTTGAGGAAATTGAAGTTTCCATCAGGTCGCCATTGTCGGAGCTTGTTTTCAGCGTACGTTAGTGTGATCAACGATCGAAGATCTCCTAGCTGTGAACTAGGGAAACACTCGATCCGATTTCCAGTTAGAGACAGATTTGTAAGGTTGGTGAGCTCAGCGAAAGACGCAGGGAGCTTGTACAACGCGTTGTTCTCTAACCCCAAAACTTCAATTGTTTCAAGCATTCCAATAAACTCTGGCAGTTCCTGCAACTTGTTTCGGCCGAGGTTACACACTCGCAGTGAGTTGAGATTTCCAAAGGCATCGGGTAGTTTGCGCAATTTATTGCGACTCAAATCGAGTCGATTCAGTTTTGAAAGACAAGGAAACGACTTTGGAAGTTTGTGCAGTGCGTTGTTCCCAGCGTCCAAAACTTCAAGGTTGTTTAGCGCTCCAAATTCTCGTGGTAGCCGCTTTAGAGCATTGTCATGCACGAACAACTGACGTAGGACACTGAGATCACAAAAGTTCCCGAGAAAAGATCGAAGCGAATTGTTACTGAGATTTAAGATCTCGAGATGTTGGAGCTGGTGGAATGACAATGGTAGTGTCTCTAGTTGATTCCCAGCTAGTGATAGACGTCTAGCACAACAACAAAAATCAATCAGAATCGTTAAATTAGGATAGTTGAATTGTTTTCTCGTACTCGAGAAGTGCAAGACACCCGAAGCTGGCAGGTAACTGCTTTAAGTGAGTGGATTCCAACGTGAGTTCTCGCAAGTGTGTAGCTCGTGCTAACGTCTCGGGGGGGAGGACTAGAAGCTCGCAGTGTGTTACAACCAACTTCCCAGTTTCCTTTGAACCCTCTAAAGCAGTATCGAATTCACTCAAAGCTTTCGTTGAAGCTGCAGCCCCCATGCGCAAGGAAAACGTTAGTTGAACGACTTTTCAAGATAAATTCACTAAAAGAAGATGTTGGTTAAACAGTGATATCTGCTTGTGTCCTCTTACCCGCTTTTTATCTTAGACAACGTCATCAGTTGTCGTGGGTGATTTCACTTCAAAAGAAGCGTGAGTCATCTTGTACATGTCCACAAGGTGTTGTCCGCTGGTAGTTACCGGATACTTGGCTGGGTTTTCTTCACTCACACAACTCGGGAAGCACTTGACCTGGCACGTAAAGTTGGGCTCGTAGAAAAACGGAATCGAATACCGTTCTTTTCCGGAAACATTGACCACACGATGAAGTGTAGATTTGAAGATTCCATTGGTGAATCTCTCGGCCATATCGCCAATATTCACCACAAAAGCGTCTTCACGAGGAGGAACATCGATCCATTTGCTCTCATGGAGAATCTGCAATCCACCCGTAGTGTCCGTTGACAACAAGGTGATCAGTCCGTAATCCGTATGAGCTCCAGCTCCGAACACTCCTGCATCGACATCGGACTTCTCGGGAGCGTAATGAAGCAATCTCAAGGCTGCCATGGGCTTGTCGAACATCCCAGGGCCATCGAAGCTTCCTTTAGCTCCTGCAGCTTCCGCGAAGAGTTTGGCTACATTGAAGCCAAGCTCACACATGGCTACATGATATTTCTCCATTGTTTCTTGGAATGTGGGGAACTTGGCTTTATCTGGGAAGATATTGGGTCCATGAAGAGGGAGTTGCATCTCCTCACTGTCCAGAGGCACATGACGGCAGATGTAGTAGCCTTCTTTAGTGTCTCCTCTTGTCTGAACAGATGGGTCCAGGGTCTCCTCGTTCATTAATGTATAGCCTCGCATGTATTTATTAGCCAAGACCTTCTGCTTCTCCTCTAAAGGTTGGCTAAAAAATGTAGCCATCTCCTTGTACACTTGGCTTTTGAGAGTATCCGGGATTCCATGGTGCACCAGGTAGAAGAAACCCACTTGGGTACAAGCGACACAGAGCTGCTCAGCAGCGTTAGGGCTAGAGAAATCGACCTCAGGAATGGCTACACTCATCTTTTGCCACTTGAGCTCTTGGCTGCAGATTGAAGACTGACGTAGGGCTCGTGATGAGTGTTCTGGTGGTGTGATGGGTTCATTGCGTGAGGCGCAGTGCGTCAGATGGCTACATTTGTTGTTGAAGTTAAACGTTAGAACGGTTTAACGACATGTTGCACTGTTACAGTCAATTCAACGCGTGCTAAATGTACACCGAGCAAAGGAAACTACTTATAGCTTAATGCGTGAGAACACGTCAGTTATTCCCAGCACTCCCACACTCGACAACTCCGCAGCCTATCGACCAATATGAAGGGAACTGGAGGTTTGCCGAGGAAAGTGGGCTGGGGAGAGGACCTCGCTAATGACACCGCCCACTTCTCCTCGCCTACAGATGCAATTTTGTACACTTCAAGCCAAGTTCAACCGTCCACTACTGTCCGTGGTCCAGTGTTGGTACAACCCGTAGTCCCACCCGAAATCCCAACTTTACTGACAAAGTGGCAACCAGGAGAAGGTTCAATACGCCAAGAGAGTGTGA